>JABSTQ010009169.1:1200000-1638140 GCA_013358835.2 Ixodes persulcatus
GAGCGCATCAATCTTTCAACGTGCCACTTTTTTGTCGCGGATTGGCGCCCATTCGGCTCGGTTCCCGGGCGGCCGTCGATCACAGGCGCGCGCGCATGCGGGAGCTTCTTTCCCACCGCGGTTTTAAATATTAAAGGCACTCCCGCCGGCGCTTACCGAGACCAGGACCGGGGCCACCTCTTTTGCAGCCGGGGAGAAGTAAAACGAAGGAACGAGGAACGAAAATCTGCCTGCTGCAGTCCTTCGTCGATGCGTGCGTGCGCGCTGGTTTGGACCGACTTTTATTTATTTTGTTTTTGGTTTGCTCGGTTTTCTGATTTGGGGGACCGTTGGGCGAGGCTTAACTGGACGTTGGACACATTTGCGTCGGCGTAAGCCGCGTTTAATCCCCGTAAAATCTCGAGAGTTTGTTTCCTCCGAAAACAACATTAATTTTTTAGCGCGAGAGCGCCCTCTCCGCTTTGTTTACGCTCGCGGCTTGTTGTTGTGCTCGTTTTCGGGAGCTCTTTCCTCCTCGTGCCGACCTAGATGGCGCTGTACATGCTTCAGCCGCCTCTTTCATCACCTGACCCTGGTCTCTGCACGTGGGTATAGATGTGAAGGTGATCACGTGACGGATTCAACGAGCAAGCAGCTCCTACTGCACTGCCAGCTTAGGGCTGAACGGAGTTTAAGAAAGAAAGTGCCCAGCAGCCCGCGTCACCGAAACGCGAGTGGATGCTTTCGCTCTATCTCCACTAACATGCTCGCTTTCCTCGTCATATCTCGGTTTCTTCTTCGCTCAAAGAGGTGCGAGCGATCCCAAACCGAATGTTCGGTTATAAACCGAACCCCGCCGTCGGCAGTGTCCTTCAGATATAGGTCGTGCGCAGAAACGAAGACGCCGCCCCTCAAGCATGAAAGATGTCCGCGACTGCTTGTTTGCTTTTTTCCGGAGGTGTCCTCAATCATGTATATTGAGATTCTCGAAGTCCTGTCGTCGGTCCTCGAGACCATAATCGTTGCTGCAATATTCTCTGCATTACTTGCCCAAAGCTCTTCGTGGCCACATGGGTATTACGGTTTGTAAAGATATAAATAAAACAGCGCAAACGAATACAAGGACAAGTAGAAGAAGGGACAGAGACACAGAGCTGACTCACGACTTACTCTCTTTTTCGTCTTCTTAAAATACATCAACATACGAAGATAAAGAAATAAAAAGAAGAAGAATCCAACATGTATACGACATCTTCACTGTCATATGGCATCCAAAGAATTTCTAACAGAGAGTATACCATTACAAAAAAAAAAATGAAAAAGGAAAGTAAATAGTAGAAAAATATATAACTATACATCGTTCCACCACAGGTCTGAGCAGAGCCAAACAAATACAGCGGGAGCCCTGATGCTCTGTGCGTACCTGTCCCGCGCGCGGCCTCATGGTGTGTGGGCACCGTTTTTTGACTGCATGTACGCAGCGCCGAGATGTTTCGATGGCGCCCTCTTATGGTTTCCCTCCGTGACGTCACGACTGGGATTTGCCTCGCCGTGACATCACCAGTTGTTATTCTGGCTACTTTCCATCGGGTGCGACGACGAGTTTGATGGTGTGTTTAAAAAGCACAGTGGAAGCTAGGAGCCATCGCAATCCGAAACTAACACCGTCAAAGTTGACAATCTGTCAGTGCTCATATGCCCATGGTTTGGACAATCGTGGAAAGCTGACCACAGCGACGCTTTTGGCCGCGCACATCGCTATATCACGGAAGCAGAAAGAAAGTACTAAATAAACGTGCCCAAACTCCGAGCAAACTCGAACTCTTCACTGAATAACGTAACTGACTCTGAACTTACACACAGATCGGGACCGTGTTGTCAAATGTAAAACGCTTCATCAATTTCCCTAGCCATTTTTTGTGAATGTTTAGCCAAACTTTCAAGGTCACCTAACCGAGGTGAACAGCCACACCTATCACAATGAACGGCTAGGTGACCCGAAGGTGAAGACCCCAAAGAAGAGAAGACGGAGACAGAGAAAGGACAGAGAGCAAGTCGTGAGTGAGCGCTGTGATTGTGTCCCTTTTTCTACTTGTCCTTGTGTTCGTTTGCGCTGTTTTATTTACATGTTTACAATGCACCACCGACTAGCCCACCTCCAAACATTACTGTATTACGGGTTCTCTGTCTTTTTCCTTTTCAAATATACACCGTTTCCCGGCCCCCACCCAAGTATGTTCTTCCCAGCATAGAACATGAAACCTGCGTGCTCTCCGCGACGTCACAAGGTGGAACAAAGGGGATATTTATCACACTACGCTGACTAATTAACGAAACTTTGTTGATAAACCTTGTAGTTATTGGTGCTAGGGGCCATGTTGGAATTGGAGAATTGACGGCAATTACAATAAGAGGCCTCCCCAATTTAAAGAAAAGCCAAACTGTAATGGTTTTTGTTATATTGAACAATTTTTTGCGTTTTTTCCACAGATATATAAGTTGCGCGCAAAAGGAACGCATCAAGCCCTCTGCCCACGACGCCGCTTAGAAGAGTGACGTAGCCGTTTAGGTCACGTCGTCACTTGTGTCGCCGCACCAAGGACATGCTGCCCAGATAGTGACATGAGTGAAACGACGACGTCACTCTTCCAGGCGTCAGTGCGGGCAGGGCTCGCGCGCGCAATATTTAAACCGAGCGAAAAAGGGTAAAAATGGATCCAATAATATCTAGAACAAAAAAAAATTATTTTCTAAATTGGCCTCCGCCTCTTATTGTAATTGCCGTCAATACTGCAATTCTATCACGGACCCTAAAACCAATAACTCGAAATTAATTAAAATACTTGAGTCAGCTTGCCGTGACGATTATCCCCTCATCTAATGTGCGCCAGGGCTGATAAATACATGGTGAAGACAGAAGTCGACCAACACTCTACCCCATATTTTTTTTAATTTTTTTTTTATAATGTGTTTGAATAAATTCCAAACACCTTGTGTAAGGCGGAAAAGGCACAGCGAGCAGAATCAAGATCATTCGGACTCTCGACGACTGTGAAAGAAGAACCAACGAAGGCAAAGAAAGAACTCACCGTTAAACGAAGCAAATCCCAGTGAAGTCTCCTTGAAATCAGAACAAAGACGAGAAATGAGGAAAAAGAGGGGGGGATCCGGAGGAATCTGATTAATGAAGCCCGGCAGCTTACGCGAGGCGGTGGTGCCGAAATGACTCCTCGGGCTGGCTCGTATTATAGTTGGGGCTTCGAGATTAATTAAAAAAAAAAGTGAAGTGCTCTTTAATAAAAAGCACCACTCGGCCTCGATGAGCATTCGAGCGCGGCTCTCTGTGCTTGTATGAATGCCGGACGATCGGTGGGTAAGGCTCCAAAGTTGAGAACGAATTGAACAACAGAGGTAGAAGGTCATAAACCCCAAATCAATGCCGCGTTACGATAACTGAAAAAAAAAAAAACTTAATTTGATTGGTGCTATAGCGCGTGAGAATTTGAGTGCGCATATATAGTGAACCTGTCCACGTACTCGCGCTTGCATATATATATCCACTCGGCGTATATAAAATCGTCGATAGCATGCGAGGCAAAAACTGCCCTCTGAGTAGTCTTTCATTTATTTATTTTTTTTAATCTGCCGAGGTAATTTTTTTTTTTGTGTTATAAAAAATTGTACGCTAGTGCAAGTAGAGAAATAAGACTTCTGGGGTCTTCGAAAGGGACCTTAACAAATGTTCCAGGGACATTTTATCCAAAGCCGTTTCAGCGACCTGCTATGAGCTCGGACCCCTACAGCTTTTGTCGTATATTTACGTGAAGCGTAAACTAGGTAGATGTTTCAGAATGGAACTGCTTGTTGCTGTGAAACGTACTCGATCACATCGCTTGCTACAAAACCACTTTCCCTTTAACGGAACTTCATATACTGCTTTACAGGAAAGGTTCGATTTCACGCAACTAATTCTTCTTTTATGAAACTACTTTTTTTTTTCTGTTTCAAGTTATTTTTTTTTTTTTTACAGAACTACGTTTTGCTTTATTAGACTATATTTTGTTGTACTATACTGCTGCTTGGAACACGGTGAAAGGGCTAAAGCTTCGGCAGGTGCCGGTCTTGGGTCTTGTTTTCGTGCAGTCGATCGAGCATCCAGGGTTAAGAGTTCGCGCTCTGTTCAAGTTCTGTAGTACGTGCGCCCGGTCTCTATCAGCTTTATTAGCACGGTC
Organism: Ixodes persulcatus; assembly: GCA_013358835.2. Lineage (NCBI taxonomy): Eukaryota > Metazoa > Arthropoda > Arachnida > Ixodida > Ixodidae > Ixodes > Ixodes persulcatus. Next base: position 1,204,212 of record JABSTQ010009169.1, read on the forward strand.
GAATCGTCACATGACTCCTAGAAAAACAAAACAGTGCGCCCATTTTGCGTTCGTCTAACGACGTACCCTTGTTGTCGTGCTAACAATTACCCTGAATGGCCCAGCTCTCTCTCTCTACACATCTCCGACCAATAATAAAATTTCCCTTCGCAATTGTGTCCGGCATTGCTACTCATTTTCCGTCGACACCGCATTAACCGCTTAATCTAACCAAGATGGCGAATCACGAATTAAGGTCCACGTGAGACGGACTTGTTCCCTTCCTTTCGCGCGTTGCCCCTCGAACCCCGAAATTACTTTTCCTAAGCACGTGCAAATTTTCGGGCGCGCCTACGAACAGCCGTCGTGATACACCGGCACCACCGAGCCTGCAGTAGTAGCTAGCTACTTCCCACGTCGCCTCTTTAACGGCGTCGGCGTGACGTGGCAAGCTTCCCAAAGCTTCCACGCCACACACACATGCACACGCACATACACACATAAACACTTATACGTGCGGGTACGCTACACACACAGACACAGAGGCACATACAGACACAGACACACACACATACAGAGAGAGATAGAGAGAGACCCACTCGTGCGCAGACACACACACACATACACACACGCACACTCCCTATCCCCCGAAAGCTCGCTAGATTACCGCATGGCGCACCTCAGGGTCCGAGCGGCCATCCGTTCATACGACCGGCTAACTCGTTCGCTGGGGACGACGCGGCAAGAAGTGAGCCAGACTTTCTCTCCGACACCTCGTTAGGCTCTTCATTAGCGCGTAATTGAGCTGCGCAAGGAGCCCCCATTGAGTTCGTTCAACGCTCGGCTCGCACACCACCCCGCCCGGCGATGACGCTGGAGCCGAGCCCGCGCGCCACTACCGCCGCCGCCCGCCGGGCTAACTGCCCGTCGGCACGCTGTCGCTGGACCGCGTCGCACTCCGTACCACGGACCGCAACGTGGACGCTACAAGCCGTGCCGACCAACCCGACTCCGTGGAACGTATCACGTGACTGCCCTTCCCCCGCACGTCGTTTCTTCCCCCCTCCTTAAACGACGCGCTGTCACACGGTTGATACACCACACAAAAGACAGACTGCGGACATTGTTTGGAGCGTGTTTCTTCCCGCGTCTTTTATATATCTTTGGGTCACGTGACACTCACGCGGCATCGGATTGGTGTTTGTTGGTGCGTAGCGTCCTCTGCGGTTCATTGTAAGGGGAAAATGAGTATACATGCGGTCGGAGTTCCTCGCAGCGCGCGTCGCACACTCAAGAGCGCCGGACCTGGGAAACGGCGCGACGCCATTTCCTGTAATGCATTTTTTCTTAGATTTTTTTTTTTTTTTTTCTGGGGAGGAGACCGTTGACGTTTATCGGCGTCGAGGCGCCGTGTTCTTATTAAGCAGACTCGTCTCAATTGTCCGTGAAACGACTAGAGAGAGCCTGCTGTGCAGGACCGCGCTTGTGATGCGCGGTTTGGGAGCATCATTTTGATGTCCGCGGTGGCGCTATAGGTCGTTAGCTGGAGGCAGTGGTCAGTTAGTAAGGGAATGTTAGGAACGGGTTTATCGCATACACTTGTGAAAATTATAGACAGAAAAATCAGTAAGCGAAGTTTTTTGTTACTTTTTTTGTCGTTCTGTTTCTCACAAAGTGATCAGCGGCTTAAAACTGATGGAGAGAGAGAGAGAAGTGTTTATTGAGAAAGGACAGAGAGGTTAACCTGAACGTAGGCTCTCGTTGGCTACTCTGTACTGGAGAGAAAGGGGAGGGGGAAGAAAAGCTATGACGACGAGGAAGAAGTATGAGTTGAAGTTGTCAATGAGGGTGAGCAATGGTAAAAATGTTCAAAATCTCACAGGCATTTTTAAGCACCCTACAAACTGTCTGATAACCCCGTGTTCATGAAGGCCTTCGTGGCCTTCATGAGTTGGTCAGTTGTGTCCCAGGCACCAAGCACTTTTGATGAGCTGAAAGGCCTTGAGTCCAACGCCATCAATGTCTGTTGTAGCACTTGTCGATCCTCGTTGAATTTATCGCATTCACACAGGATGTGTTCAACTGTCCCTTCAACTTTGCAGCTTGCACAGTTCGCGGAATCTCTCTTTTAAATCCAACAAAGGAACCGCGGTGTATATGCCATACCAAGCCGTAGTCGGTGCAGGACCACCTCCAGCTTTCTTGAAAGTCCAGATGGAATGCGGAATGCAAGTTGACGATCCAGGGAGTATAGCCTGGGATGATGGCAATGTGGATTCATCCAGTAGTTTTGTAAAATTCATATTGCCACGTCTTGAACCAGAGTGTTCGAGTCACACCTGGAGTAAGGTAGACCAATTTTATTGCCGTTACTGGTTGATTTTGCTGCACTATCTGCTGTCTCATTTCCGGCGACGCCGCAATGACCTGATATCCACTCAAATTTTGCACGTGGTGATACGTACGCCGCTATATCTGAAAAAGTGTCGTTTCTTAATGTGGCAGATACATATTCATCGTTTGTATGGGGTGTACTGAGATTATTGACATATGTGAGGTCCTTTCGTATATCGACCATAACTCGACTGGGTCCATTTGACCGCAGGGATGTAAAAATCTCGTACCCTGAGAGCCTAAAGTCTCAGGGAAAAATATCCAACGCCTGCAGAGCACGGGGAGCCGCTGAGACGCGCACTGGAAGAGATATTCTCGTATGTGTTCTTTGCAATGATGATAATGGATGACCAGATTCCAGATGTTGCTTCTGGCGAAGGAGTAGGATCGTTTTCAGGTCTTGACTCTTGTTTTCTTGATAACGTTCCTACAAGCGCGTCTCTGTAAGGTTGTCTTTGAGGTATTTGCCCCTGTCCTTGAGTATGATTTCGGGAGTCAAGACCATCAGCCGAGCGTCCCTGTTGTGACGAGGCTTGTTCTTTATAGAAATATATGTCGTATATTGCTCGTTGTAGCCAGTGCAGCCGGTGTTCGACTTTGTATGCTTATGGATTCCCGCGGCGCGTTGAGGATCTAGTAGGCCTGATCTGTGTGGTTCAAGAGCATTGTCGACCATGTCCTGGGCTGCTTTAGTGGGTGATGTGCTCCCAGCTACTTGTTTTAGGTGACGTATTTCCAACTCATGTTTACATTTTGCACATTGATGTGATGACACTTCGTGTTCTTTAACACAGTTTGTGGGAGCCGAGGGTGAAAGACGAGGCAGAGGGCACGTGACAGGTGGTCGGCGGAGAAGACACGAGCTGGCGCGAGAGAGTGCGTGCTGAGCGAGGCTGAAGCTGGGCAGAAACGACGGGGCCGGGCTGCCTGGCCTGGCTCATGGCGAACCCCGGAGCGGTCCACCAGCGAGGTCTGGAGCAAGACCGGTGGAAACGGCGAGCCCTGGCCATCTGGTCTAGGCCACGACGATCCCGGGGTGGTTCCGCAGCGAGACTCGGGCAGTGATGGCCCGGGACAGCCAGCCTACGCAGCGCTGGCGTGGGAAAGACGATCCGCAGGCCTGGACACGGACTCCGACTGTGAGCTCTGAACGACGGGGGACAACAAGGGTCGGTGGGCCCGGACTACCGGCTCTCGACGACGGGCAACCGGGAGGTACAGTAAGCCCATTCGCTGTCTTCTCGTTGTTATGTCACTCCCTGGGTGACAAGCGGAGCGCATACCGATCGGGCGACGATTATTAGTAGAGGGACCTCCGGTAAGAAACCCACATTAAAATGGCGCCCAACGTGGGGCCCGTTCGGTATGCCTCTGCTTCTAGTCGTCCCCAGGGTTTCCCACGGATTCGTTGAGCGGGTTGTTCAGTAACGCTAACGATGCCCGTTGATACAAAGTATGTTGGAATTTTGGCGACTTGTCTCACAGCTGAGCTCAGCAGGTGTCTCCTCGAATCGAGTACATAAAGGGCTCGAAGGACGAGGTTGCGGATGCGCTTTCTCGGGTACCCCTGAAAAATGGTTGGCAGGAGACGAGGAGCGCGGTTAAGATGTAAGAAAGTCGTCTTCGGAGGCAGAGGAGAGGCACGGCATGTTCGCTGGAAGGCAGGATAACGACTGGCAGGAGGGGAAACAGCCAGGACTCATTGCAGACTTAGGCTTGGGGTGATGCGGTAGGAAAGTAAGCGCTTGTCGAGGCCCGGGCTGCAGATGGGCTTTTTGTCAGTGGGTGTCGGAAAGACTGCGGGAATGGCAGTCGACACCAGGAACAGTGGCGGGCGAGATTGTCAGCGGGTGTCGGGTAAACTGGCGGAACTTGGCCCTGTCATCGTTACGCCACCAAGTTATCCACGGGAGCTGTTTCCACCGCCGCTGCTGTGCACAAGCCATCTGCATTTCCGCACCGTCACCAACCCTGAAGCGGATGTGTCGTCATCGGGCTGCGCAGTGGCCTGCCTACAAATACTGAGCGCCGGCCGTCGTCGCGTCAGTGGGCACGGGAGCTTTCTTGCGAATGCCACGCCTGACCCCACTATGTTCCACTTCTGGCAGGTGTGTAAACGCTATTCCTTGTATTCTAAGAAATCTAGCAACCTGTGCCTCCTAGTGCTCCCGTGCCCAAGTGTCCTTTGCTGCATAATATGTGACTCCTTGACCTTGATTCGTGCACTGTTGCAACTCTCTGGCGATGTTGAATCCAACCCAGGCCCAGATACTAAGAAACAACCCCAACTGGACGAAATTCTTTCCATTGTAAAAAAGATTGAGGCCAATTCTTCTAAACTTGAAAAGGTCAGAACTCGATTAGGCGCGATGTCAAAACTCTTCTTGAGAAGCAGGCCCAGTTGGAGGGCTCACTTTCTGCCATTAAAACGAAAATTACAGCAATTGAGGCTGAGCTTGAAACCCTTTCCGAGACTAGAGCCGAGGTAACTAGCATTCGGAGTGCACTCGCTGATCAAGTAACGGCTACAGCGTCATTGCTATCTCGGAGTAACGATCTGGAAAACCGATCCCGCCGCTGCAATTTGCTTTTTTGCGGCATAACCGACGTCCAAGGAGAGTCATGAGCGATATCTGAACAAAAAGTACTCAAATTCGCCGAAGAGAACCTTGGTATTGCTTTACAAACTTCTGACATTGAGCGTGCGCACAGGATTGGCACATTTCAAGAAGGGAAAAACCGACCCATAATAACGTGTTTTTCGTCTTTCAAAACTAAAAGTCAGTTACTACAGAATGGCTCTCGCCTCAAGGGCAGCTTATTTTCTATTTCAGAAGACTTTTGTGAAAATACACGGATCGCGCGCCAAAACCTTGTTACTTTTGCCAAAAGACAGTCTTTACCTTTCAAGCTTCGGCTAGATAAGCTTCACATTGGCACTAAGACATTAATATATGATGCCCAGACAGAAACCGTAATAGAAATGTTGAGATAAGGGGACGCGGGGAGTGCTACTGACATCACGGGTTCCGAAAGTTTAATCAGTGTTTTGTATGCTAACGCACGTAACGTAATGCCCAAGCGTGATGATCTGTCGTCTATTATTACCTCATGTGATGCTAACGTTGTATTGCTATCAGAAACGTGGCTTCACTCTGACGTCGATGATAGTGAAATAATGCCAGACCATCCCCATTTCAATATTTATCGACATGACAGAGCAAAACGTCGAGGTGGTGGAGTCCTTATCGCTGTAGACAGAAGAATCACAAGTCAGAAGGTTTTGTCTCACAGTGCTCTCGAGATTGTTTGGGTTTCTTTAAGTTGTTGTTTTGGGTCCTTTTTGATTGGCGCATGTTACCGTCCTCCCGACGCTTCCCCCGATTTTAGTAACTTGCTTCGTGATGAACTGTCTATGTTGTCACTGAGTCATACCAACAAACCTATTTTTCTTTTTGGTGATTTTAATTTTCCTGGTATAGACTGGAATGCTCAGACTACAAGTTGTTTCGGGGGATCAAGTGTGGACCGCGATTTTATAGACTTGTGTTTTTCTTTTAACCTCACCCAGTTGGTTTCCTTCCCTACAAGGATCACTGAAAATAGTTCAAATATTCTGGATTTAGCACTTGTCACTGATCCTTTTCTAGTTAAGGATTTATCTCCACTAGATGGCATTAGCGACCACAAGGCTCTTCATTGTTTTCTTGATATCAAACCATCAAAGTCGACGTGCATTTCTAAAAAGATACGTTTGTACCACAAGGGAAACTATGACATGATGAACTCCGAGCTCTCCGACTATTTTGTTTCTTTTAATGAAACCTTCGACTGCCATAACGCTGATGAAAATTGGCAAGCTTTTAAGACCAAATTGTTTGAACTTATTGAAAAATACATACCATGCGCAACAATTCGAACCACCGCGTCTAAACCATGGTACAATAATTCCCTTCGTCGTGTATCTAACAAAAAGAAAAGATTTTTCAGGAACGCTAAAAAAGCAAATACACCAGAAGCTTGGTCTAAGCATGCCACTTGCTCTTCTGAATATAAAAGTATGTTGAGGGAGTGTAAGCGCACATTCTTTCAGCACACTTTACCTAATGTGTTACTAAACAACCCTAAAAAATTTTGGAGCTTTGTTAATGAAAAACCACACTCGGAAATCAATCTAGTGAATAGCTCTCGTGATAACATATTGAATAGTGAATGTGCAAATATTTTAAACTGGGTATTTTCTGATGCTTTCACCGTTTCTACACCCATTACTGGAATTCCTCTTGTTACAAAAAATTATTTTCCAATGGATCTTATTATTATAGACTTTCAAGGTGTAATTAGCATGATAGAATCCCTCAAAATGTCTTCATCATGTGGCATAGATGGTATTAATGCGAAGGTTCTAAGTAACACTAAATTTGCATCCGGCCTTTACCTCACAAAGATATTTCAGCAGTCCCTGGATACAGGTGTGTTACCTTCCGACTGGAAAATTGGTAAGGTCATTCCGGTCCACAAGTCCGGCAGTAAAACATCTCCACTAAATTATCGGCCGATATCACTCACCTGCATCTCCTGCAAGATCCTCGAGCACGTCATCTACAAGCACCTGATTAACTTCCTGGAGTCCTGCAACTTCTTCACCAACGCGCAGCATGGCTTCCGGAAACACCTGTCTTGTGAGACCCAGCTACTTTTTCTCACTAACGACCTGTTTAAAAATCTTGACACTGGTTATCAAACTAACGCTGTTTTTCTTGATTTCGCCAAAGCTTTTGATAAAGTTCCACATAATCGCCTTCTCTTTAAACTTAGTTCGCTAAAACTGGACCCTCCTGTTCTTCAATGGATTGAATCATTCCTTACTCATCGCTCTCAATTCGTTTTCGCTAACAGCACGTCCTCCTCTTTCTCTCCCGTTTCTTCCGGTGTTCCACAGGGAACTGTGCTTGGGCCCTTACTCTTTTTAATCTACATTAATGACCTCCCTCTTCACCTCTCGTCCTCTGTTCGTCTTTTCGCTGATGACTGTGTTGTTTATAGACTAATAAAAGACCCAGACGACCATATTGCACTCCAGAAGGACATTAACAAAATTGCTGAATGGTGCCGCACATGGCAAATGTCTCTCAATATTAACAAATGCATGCACCTCTGCTTCACACGTTCCTCCTCCCAGCCCTTAAACTCTTTAACACTCAACGGCATTACCCTTCAGACTGCTGCACAGTACAAGTATCTTGGCGTCCATCTAACCACTAATATGTCCTGGAATGTTCATGTAGACAAGACAATATCCTCTGCAAACCGTTCACTTGGCTATATCCGTCGCAATTTCAAGTCTGCTCCTTCTAACCTCAAACGTCTCCTTTACGTCACGCTTGTTCGCCCTAAACTAGAGTATGCTTCAGCTATCTGGCACCCCCATCAGGCGTTTCTAACCAACGCAATCGAATCTGTTCAAAATCGTGCTGCTCGCTTTATTCTTTCTGATTACTCTCGCTTCTCTAGTGTCACTGCAATGAAATCTCAATTAACTCTTCCTGACCTTTCCGTTCGTCGCAGAATTTCCTGTCTTTGCCTTCTTCATAAAATTTACTATTCTGAACCATTACGACAGTCTCTCTTCAGCCCGCCCAGCTATATTTCTGCAAGAGTGGATCATTCATGCAAGATCGCCCGTCCCAAGACCACTTCAGCAGCCCATCAACATTCGCTCATACCAGAAGCTATTGTGGACTGGAATGGCCTTCCCGATGACATCGTCACCATCACCGATAACGCGAAATTTAGAACTGTACTAACCAACCACTCCCCTCTATAATGCCCCTTGGGGCCTTGAGGGTAATTGTAAATAAATAAATAAATAAATTGCAGTTGACACCGGGAACGCTGGCAGGCGAGTTAATGAGCACTATGATTTGTAACTGCTGGGCCAAGACGGCTAGTTGCTTCCCGTCACTCCAACAATCAACGAAGGACAGAGGGACGACTCTCCCTTGAGGGGGGTCGTTCCGAGAAAGCTACGAAATGATTTATATGATTCTTTCTCGACTTCACTCTGGCCGGTCGTGGCAGTGACAGCAAGACTTTTAATAAGTTATGTCGCGTCACGACCTGGCCGGGGATGAGGCGGTAGACATTTAGGTGGCTTGTAGCTGTCTAGCTTGCCTTGAGGCGTGAATGATTCAAGCGGGCTTGCTCACTGAGCTGCCGCCCCCTCCGAGGACCGATCAGTCCCTAGTGCTCGTATACACGTGGACGGAACGGGACGCTGACGCTTACATCGAGTAGCACATGGTATATGTAGCCGTTGCGGAACGCGGGTATGGTATATGGCAGTCCCGCCACAGGCTTTGGATCCCTTCGCTTGCGCAAAAGATGGACTGTTTACACCATCGTTACCTGTTCTGAAGGAAACTCACGCTTTGAGCAACGCAGCTAGTGGTTTTGCCGCATCGCTTGCTCCGAGGTGAGAAGGGCACCCGAGGTATAAAGACGCGATCGTCGTGTCTCACTTCTAGGCTTACTCGGCGAGATACAAACGAGGAGGCTTGCACGGTTCACATCGCTGACTTAAAAGGATACTACCGTCGTCGCGATGGGGAAGACATATAACATGAGGTTGCGGTAGGACACAAGAAATCCTCTGTTCTTGGCAACCCAGGAGCGAGATCTGGAATGCGGACTTGCTGAGTTAGCCGCATGGTACACGAACCCGTCGGCAAGCAATTTGGCGGTAGAGGCTATGGCCACTGCCACAATCTGCGGCAGGGTATTTGTTCGTTGTGTGTTTTTTTAACACTTTGTTCTGCGCAGAATAGTTTCTTGGAAAGTCGGCCATAGACGGCGTGACCCAGAAAGCCCACCGGGAGGGAAGACGGGCCCATTCGTTTTCCCAAGTGCTCAGGATGGCTGACAGTTCGGCCTGACGAACGGTTCCGGCGGGTAGTTCTAAGCCCGCTGCGACCTCTAAGCGGAACGGGGCAGGTCCGTCCGCGTCGGGCGAACCAGCTTAGAGCAAGCTCCCTGCTGCATCGCGGTGAGTGGAACAGCGAGCGACGGACAGGTCGGCATTGTCTGCCGGTTTCGCTAGCCACCACCACCTACGCCGCTTTCGGACGCTGCAACGTGGCCACCCCGGCAACAGCAACAGCGGCTGCCCATGAAGCCCAGCGGCTCCCTGAGGCCCATGAAGTCCCCCGAAGTCCGGGCCTTGAGGGGGGGGGGGGGGAGAGAGTGTGGGAGCCGAGGGTGAAAGACGAGGCAGAGGGCACGTGACAGGCGGTCGGCGGAGAAGACACGAGCTGGCGCGAGAGAGTGCGTGCTGAGCGAGGCTGAAGCTGGGCAGAAACGACGGGGCCGGGCTGCCTGGCCGGGCTCATGGCGAACCCCGGAGCGGTCCACGAGCAAGGTCTGGAGCAAGACCAGTCGAAACGGCGAGCCTGGTCTAGGCCACGGCGATCCCGGGGTAGTTCCGCAGCGAGACTCGGGCAGTGATGGCCCGGGACAGCCAGCCTACGCAGCGCTGGCGTGGGAAAGGCGATCTGCAGGCCTGTACACGGACTCCGACTGTGAGCTCTGAACGACGGGCAACAACAAGGGTAGGCGGGCCCGGACTACCAGCTCTTGACGAGGGGCAACCGGGAGTTACAGTAAACCCATTCGCTGTCTTCTCGTTGTTATGTCACTCCCTGGGTGACGAGCGGAGCGCATACCGATCGGGCGGCGATTATTAGTAGAGGGACCTCCGTAAAGAAACCCACAAGTTACAGCACCGAACCGTTGTTGCACCACCAGCGTCACAGTCATTTCACTCGTGTGGTTCGGCGCAACGTGAACACGTTGGAGAATTACGGCAAGTGGACTTAACGTGCCCAAATTACCAGCATCGATAGAATTGAATTGGCTTTTCCAGAAATAGCTCTATCTTGTGACGTACTAGACCGAGGAGAACGTACTCAGGAAGTCTTGACGACGAGACAGTTATAGCTACTGTGGTGGACGTACCTATTCGACGAACAGATGTAACAGATGCGTCGTTGTTGGCCTTAAGCTGTGCATGAATCTCGGCACTGTCGGTGTTGGTGTCGACTCCTCTGATGACTCCAGTTGCCTGGGCTTGGGAACGAGGCTCAAAGGACCTGACAGCGATTTCCAACAGAGATGTCACCTTATGGAGAGATAACAGGCCGTCATTATTTCGTATATCGACAGGTATCAAGTTGAGCCTGTAGTTCGGTCTGATCTGAATTATGGAGCCGGGTGCTTTCGACTCAAGTAGCTCTGACAATCTTTGTTGATTTAATTTGATGATCAATTTTGTTTGGTCTACTGTAGGGGTGTGCGAATATTCGAAATTTCGAATACGAATCGAATATTTTCCTTAATCGAAACGTATTCGATTCGAAAATTGAATATTCGGAAGTTCCCGAATATTCGGCGAAAGCCGAATATTCGAAAAAAACGGCGAATATTCGCACAAACTGCGAATATTCGAGCAAGTAACGAATAACCTGCCTGCCACGCATTCCCTTATGAATATGTTTATTCACTGAGAAAAGCGTATGATGCGTGCGTTATCGGTCCGCTCCGTTTCTATCTGTCCGATGACAGCAAGGCAGAATCAGTTTCGGTTTCTTTTTCATCAAGCCCTTTGTTTTGTGGCACTCTTATAGCAATATGTGATGTAAAATAAAATAAACCTCGAGAGTGAAATATAAATATAAAATAAATCTCGAGAATGTTACCCAATATAAATGTTTAAAAAGTAAAAAAAAAAAGAAAAAGCTAGGTGCGAGTAGAACACTGCATCGCCATTGAAAACAACTCCTGCCCTAGGAGGTTATAAGTGCTAGGAGGTGGCACGTTGCAATATTGGCGAAGCCTAGTCATAAAAAGTTTAAACGATTTTGTGCCCAGCGTGACCGCGGATCTCTCTGGCGATTGGTGCGCGTGACATGTCACGTGCGAGATGGATGGTTGATTGTAGGAGGATTCCTTGCAGGCTTGCGCGCGGTCCGTCCGGTAGGTTTTATCAGATCGAAGGCTAGACTGTGGTGTATTCTAGTACACCATAGCTAGACGAAGGCTAGCTACGGTCACGTGACGCGGTCACGTTGGCCTGATAACAGAGGAGGGTAAGGAGAAAAATGAGAAAGAGGCGAGGCGTCAAGGGAGCATGGCTTGTGGAGGCTACGCGGCCGACGTCATGCCCTCTCCTACCCTTCTATCCTCCTTGCTCCTGCCCCTCCCGCGGAGTCAAAACTAGAGATGTCGCGAACCTACCTGCCCAGGTTCTAGTTCGTCCGAGTTCGACTTTTTCGAACCTTCAACGTGATGTTCAACAAAGGTTCGACTGAAGTTCGACTTTTGTGCGCATGCGCAAAAACTAAAAAAAAAACGAAAAAAAAAACTAGTTGATTTCACTTGACAGAAGAAAAGTGCCATATTTGTTGGGTTTATTGGCATCACTGGTTCACATTAATAACTAAAAAAAGCATAAAAAGCGCAATTTTTATCTTTTATATGGTGTAAACTTTGGTAACCATTTTATGAAATATAAAACAAAGTACTTTCTAAATAATTGTTTCCCGAAATTCGAAATATTCATGTAGAATTTCCGGGCAACACTGTCCATAAGTCGAACTTCTTCGAACTTTAGTGAAATGTCGCCAGTTTCCCGAGTGAACGGGTCTTTCTACTGGCGGAAATGTTGTCACGGCGCGTGGGGAGCGTTTACTTTCTGAACACGTTGAGCACTTAATTTTCCTAGACAATAATTTGTAATGAGTGCATTACTAGAAGTATCTTTAGCCTGCTGCAGTCCAGTAAAATGCAGTTGCAGTGATTTATTTTAAAAAGGCAATAAACCCTGCCGTTACCTCTCGCTGGCATAAATATGACAGTAAGAGTCGATATCTTCGAGTTCACAGTTACTATCGTACTGCTGCTCGAGGATAGAGACTTGGCCTCATGACATCGTTTCTTTGCTTTCTTGTATTTCACAAGAGTGTAACCTTCGTCATTTGTGGTGAAGCCATTTTCTGTGTCAGTAAAATTAGGGGATTGCTGTCCAGGGGTCGGAAAGTCGATACACATTTTAGTTTCAGGCGTCAAAGATTCGTGCTCGTTTGTGTACTCGCCGTCCAGTAACACAAGCGGCTGAGATAGAGCTTGGAGTGTCGCAGGTGAAAGGACCAAGCCGCTGACAGATGCCGTTTGGTGATCGGGGGGCGGTTGGTCCCCGTTCTTCGTGGCCATGCCGACGTTCAGGTCAATGGTGGGTGACCGCAGTGCCGTTCAGAGATGGTAAAATTACTTTCAAAAAGTAATTAAATTACATTACTAATTACTTTTATGAAAACTGCAAAAATGTAATTAAATTACATTACAAATTACCGCAGACTAAAGGTAATGACATTACATTACAATTACTTTACAGCAGTAATGAAATTACTTTGAAATTACTTTGACATTACTTTTGAATATCTTGAGGTAGTAATTCGTGCTCATTTTATTTACCGTATACACCAATACAGTGTTTACAAAACAAGCCCTCGTTTACCCACACAGCGCGTGTGCAGGAACCAGATCCGGTAGAAGCGAGGCGCTGCGCATGCGCAGTGCCAACAGCAGCGCCAACGCAGTCAAAGAGCTGAGTTGGTCCACATGTACCAAAACTCAGATCTTCCTGTTTCAAACCGCAACAACCTTATGCGCCTCAAAGTGAACCATACTGAACAGTGGTTGTGCTGGCGCACACGACATAAGTGTTAAACATGATGAATATAGCTTTTTTAGATGTGACTCAGAAAGACAGACGACTCACCGGTTTCGCTGTTCATTCAACGGTAAAGGTTCTCATTAAAAGGGTGATATGTTTCCCTCTTCCTGATTTGGAAGTTGTAGTCCGTGTCAGTTTGTTAAGTCCGGCAACAGCAGCTCGTTCTTACAAGGAGTCGTCACGCGAAACTTTTCCCTTCCGCCTCGGACGCAATCTAATTCTATTCTCTTAAGAACACTACACTCGGCGACAGCTTTTCTTGGCAGTGCAGTGGAGAGGAGGAGAGCCCGCGCACAGCTTTATTCAGCGCTCAAAATGGGAGAGGGAACGCGTTCCTGTACGCTTCACTGCATTGCCAAAAAAAGCTATCGCCGAGTATAGTTGACCAATTCTCGGTCATTCCTTTCAAGAAGCATTTTTCCCAAACACCCGAAGGGCCCACGTTTTTGCGCAATGTCCCACAAAGGGCCTGGATAATTGCTCAGCAGAAGCGTCGCCAGTTGAGTAATGGCGCGAGCTTCCTAAATTGTGCACTTTCCCAACAAACGGGGGGCGATATCTCCTTGTAGGCTTATTCCCGAATAAACTTCCCAAGGGAAGGCAGCGAGGCATAGCGCGAGCTGCACCTGCTTTGCTCGAGGACGCCTGAAACGTTATGGGGCTTTGACAATAAGGCATTTGGAATTAGCTATTTATTCCGGTCGTTTGTTTTTCACAATTGTAGATGCTTAAAGGGATACTGAACCAAAGAATTTAGTGTCCATAATAAGTGGCGCACGTTCTTTCCACGAGCCAGCAGCCACCGGTGTGCGCGAGCACACACAACAAAAATGACGTCAAAAGCCTCCATTCGCGGTTAAGATGACAGTGAAATGTATGGGCTTCGGGCCAAAGGAGAATAAAGACAAGTTTTTCATCTACACAGTGATGTCTGGTGTAAAAGGTAAGCGATTAATTGGTCTAACAAGCACGTAGCTTTCACTTGTAGAGATGAAAAGCCTGTCTTTATTCTCCTTTGGCCCGAAGCCCATGCATTTCACTGTCCTCAAGCGCGAATGGAGGTCTTTGACGTCATTTTCGTTGCGTGTGCTCGCGCACACCGGCGGCTGCTGGCTCGTGGAAAGAACGTGCGCCACTTATTATGGACACTAAATTCCTTGGTTCAGTATCCCTTTAAGGTTCGACCTTGCTTGACGAACGAGCAAGAAGGCTGGGGATCTGTTTGTTTCTATCCTTTTAGGTTTTAAAATCTGTTGACCTCACTGGTGACGTGTCCTTCGCCTTGTAGCCTATAAGCCGTTCACCCCTAAGCTGACAGTGCGGTGGAAGCTAGTGCTCGTTGGAACAGTCACACGTCTATCTTTTGCCACGTAACCACGCTCTCGTTCATGCCCACGCGCAGAAAAAAATGACGGGCCAGGTGATTAAAGGGAGGTGTTTGATTGGTTCTGGTTAGCTTGGAGCTCCCACCGCACTGTCAGCTTAGGGACGAACGAAGTATAGTATCGTCGTGATGACGCGGCGCCGTGAATCTGTCGTGCCTGGAGTTCGTACGCCTTTGCCTTCCAGCGATGTCTACACGGAAGCTTTTTTCCGTGGCATTCCAGCCCTTCTTTGTGCGCCTGTTCAGCTCTTCGTAAGAGGCTTTGCGCTCAGGTGGCCGTTGATTATTTCCTCTGATGCTCTTTCACAACATTTCACCATGCAAATTTTTTTTCTTTTTTGAAAGCTTGCAAACGAATTTTCTACTGTAGGACAAAAGTAATTTCAAAAGTAATGAGTAATTTCGAAATTACTGCCTGAAAGTAATTCATTACATTACTAAATGACTAGCCTAGAGAAGTAATTCATTACATTACTAAAAGACTAGCCTAGAGAAGTAATTCATTCCATTACTCATTACTCCAAAAAGTAATTTAATTACTGTAATTCTATTACAGTAATGTCATTACTTCCATCTCTGGCACTGCCGGTAGGTTCACTTTCAGAATAATTATTTAACTAAATATTAGAGAGCGATGAGAATGCGCTTCAGCTTGGGAACACTTCATCGTCTTTTTCCACAGATGGAGATATCAAGATAACTCTTTAAGACGACGAGGGTAGTCACCTCAGCTACCCGTTGCTCTGGGGCAGGGGGCGCGAGCGCGTCGAGAAGACTTACGCAAGTCGCGACCATGTTATACTGGCTGCACCATATAGAGTTATTATAATGTACGCTAGAGGTTCAACTGGCGCTAGTGTCTATGAGACTTCCGTGACGCAAATTGAAGCAGACAGCAACGAGTCTACTTTTGCGGTGCTCCTGTGCATTCCTATGGGAAAACGCGCGTGCATTTTGTCTCTTCGCCGGATAATAACACGGAACGCTTTGGTCATTTGGGTCGCACCGAATAGTATGTACCTTGATTAACATTGTTAAAGTGTAATTGCTTTAGTTGGCGCATTTTTCTTTATCAGTGAACCATGTTTAACTTTGCTACATTTCAGTCCAAAACATGTGTTCCACAGCAGGTGTGCAAAAACAAGCGACGATTCTAAGCAAAATTACCGTAAGGAATATAGAGTGTGTTCAAGGCTCGCTAGCATTCCGGTGACGCTTATATATTCATAATATGCCAGTCCTGTCACTACATGAAAATGACCCCGTCGTGCATGAGCGGATAAAACCATTCAAATAAAGAATAAAGTATGTGGGCTATGCAAGGTGTCTCTTCGTATTGTTTTCTCTGCCGGGCAGCTTTTATCGGGCACTTGTTCTCAAAGCTTTCGAGCGTGCGGGTGATGTTTTCAACGCAGAACAAACATCTTCGCATATCTTCAGGAACAGAAAGAACAACTTTAAGCGGTAATTACTTATTTAAAATCGGAATATATTACGTGGCCTTCAATTTATTTTGCTCGTACATGCACGGGTAGTTACTGATCCAGTGTTACTGCGTAGTTATTGCCGTCTCCGTTAAAGGGGCCCTGCAATCAAGTAACTAAATATCAGTGCGTCATATTTTAACCGGACGACGCGGAAACCTCCTCCGCCTACGAGGGCGACCCACGTTGCCGAAAGCGCGCGAAATGTGACGTCTTTGGTCCTGGGCTTACTACTGGTCAGAGCCGCTAAAAGCTTTTTTTTTTTTTTTTTTTTTTTTTTTTGTCGAGATACAAAATATAAGTGTCGCGAACCGTTTCAATTATGTATGAAAGAAGTTTGTGTTCAGTATTTTAGATCAGAAAAGAAACAAATGCAGTTTTTAAAGTACGGAAACAAGAAATGATCCGTCGACATACCCGCCAACAAGCGGCTGAAAAAACGGCGCATACTGGAAAGGGCTAGTGGGATGAGGCCCCGACGAACGGCGAGCGTAGAAAAATCCCGGATGTACGCGGCGGCGCTGCGATCGTATACCGGTTCGAGGATCCGGCCGGTTCCGAGCGTTCCGAAGGCCTTCGGCGCGGGCTTGGTTGGCGATTTGGCCATTTGGCGGTATGGCAGCGCGAAGTGGCTCCCGTTCTGAACTGATCTTTACCCCGTGTTTGCTGTCGTTTGTGGCCAATGAAGTGTTATGCCGAATTAGTCTTTAATCGCGCAGCAAATGCAATGCGAGCCGCCCTGGCCGCCTGCTTCATACAGCCTATCCAACAGATGCTTTAGTGGAGCCCTCTCGAGCCGTCGACACGGAGTGCGGCAGCCGTGAACGCTCGATGATCCCACTACCCTTCCTCTAGTTCACGGCCACTCAAGCCAGGACCTACGACGTCATGAAGGAGGTTATTTTTTGCTTGTTTTTGTAATTCTAATTTGCCTATAACTTTTAAAATAAAGCGAAATTTGAGAAAAGAAAAGTTTAATTAAGTTACTACGTTCAGTGCGCTCAGGTTCGGTGCAAATTAAAAACCAGTAAAAAAGTCATTGCAGGGAAAGGTGCTGTTATATGAAAAAGGTGACTATGAAGGGATCAGTTCTGAACTTTCGAACAATTTCCTTTCCTTCGAATGCCTTGCTGAGGAGATGAGCGTTCATGACATATGGGTAGTCTTTAAACAGAGAATTATCAGTTTAACTGAAAAATACGTTCCAAGCATAGACTCGTCGAAGTTAAAAAAAAGAGAGAAAACACCGAAACACCGAAACTATTTTCGCGAGTCTAAACGTCCTCGTTGTTGCACGTGAAGCGGTACGTGTGAACGAGCACATTTCGCGAAACTTGAGTGTCGCGAAACTGTTGCACGCCTAAAAGATGCATCGTGTGAACAGACCTTTAGAATGGAACGGAGTATAAAAAACTGTAGTGGGGAAGCGTATTTACTAGAGTTCGAAACGCGAGCCAAATATTCTATTTTGCTCATCTGGAGCGCTGCTCAAAACTTGAGAGCTGCAGGCCGTTATGTTTCTACTCCGACGAGGCCGTGCTCGAATCACGGCGCACACACATGGACGATCCGCAACACCATAGCTCGAAAGAGACCCTCTCGAACAACCCGAATTGAGGCTTTCGAACATCTGCTGAAGTTACCAACGTCAATGGACTTCGTCTTTTTCGTCTTTTAACATCAAAAGCAGCAACTGCTGCTGCGACTACATAAACCTCCAGGCCAATGGCAGAGGCTGTTGGACCTCATCATCATCGAAGCCAACAGTCACCACCAATCACATTAGGATCCCGCCGGTGACGCTATATCGCCACGTCCCCGCGGCTATTTAAGGGGAACCCGCGGACTCGAGCGGTGGAGACGGAATGGGACTGACCAACGCTACCATCACCTAATCGTGTCTCATTATACTCTGTTTCATACTTAGCGTTCAACGCTGTCAAAGCTACTGGCGCGAGCGTGGGGCTTGATCTCGTTGATCATTTGCACGAGTTCTCGCGCAAACAAAACCATAGATGAAGCCACGCGCTCGCGCCAGTAGCTTTGACAGCGTTTCATGCTAAGTATGAAACAGAGTATAGACATCGTCATTCTTATAGCCGGAATCAAGTCTCCAGCCTGTCCATCCTCCAGCCCTTAACAATGTCCAGCTTCAGGATGTGTCTGCCCATGGGATATGTCCAGGCTAGTTCACGTCGGAGACAAGAAATTTAGCCACTGTATCACGCAGAAGAGATAACACGAACGAACGCTGGCATCGATGCTCTTTCAGATCGAAACGGGCAGGGAGGGGCTGCGGTGTGCTAACAACACACTCGGCAACAGTTGTTGTTTTTTTTTTTTTTAGGGGCGAAGCTCCGTCGGTCCGGCGTCCGTGCTCACATAAAAAGAAAAAAAATGTTTGCGCAGTCGACAGGATTCGAGCCTGTGCGGGGAGACCCCAATGGATTTCTAGTCCATCGCCTTAACCACTCGGCCACGACTGCGGGACGACTAGGGGGCTCTGAGATGTGGTAGTAACTCAAGAGCTGGGGATGTCATGGATGAAACGTTGCATGTAGCCGCTCAACGTCTATACAGGAGAGGGCGTTGTGGTCAAATGCGTATATACTCGCGTTAAACTTTGCATGCATTGGCTCAACGTTTATAGACGAGAGGGCGCTGCGGTCAAATGCTCAAATGCGTATATAAGCACGTTCCATACCGCACATTCTCTTTCTGACATGGACCGTTGACTTCGACACGAAAGAAGCCCCTGCCATCACGTGACTTTTGGGAGAGGGTGAGAAGAGGAGGGGCGCGAGGGGCATTTTCCTACCTTGCGGAAAATGGTTCCGTAGGTCGGTCTTTAAGCGGTGGAGATGCGTTCCCACGGCTTCTAGCGGATCCAAGCTGATCCGCTAGAAGAACCACTGGCTCTGCGTTTCACCGACCATAAAGCAGTAATAATGAAGTCGAAACGCAACCCGGAATTCAGCACTACCTATGAGCAATAAAAAAAAAATCAGCCCCATCAGCACTACCTATGAACAATAAAATCAGTATCATCAGCACCACCAGGGCCGGCTTGCTAGAACCAGCGTCTCAGCTGAGACTGGGTGAAAGAAAGCACTGCCAAAGCCTCCGCACGAGCTGAGCGGGACTCAAGTTGCGTCTCAAGACGCTCGCGCGCCCCAGCCTTTGCAGTGCTTTCTTTCACCCAGTCTCAGCTGAGACGCTGTTCTAGCAAGCCGGCCCAGAGCTTCGCCCTAATCAACATCATTCACCACGTGGAGATGCGGTCATTTTGTTTTCAGTTTTTTGTGTTTTTTGTTTTGTTTTTGTTTTTTTGTTTTTCGGGGCTTTTCACTATGTACCGAGAAACTTGGAAACGCAGACCCCGAGCTGGTTTTGCAGAAATCGAGGACGGCAAAGCTTAACGGAAAGAAAGCTTTTTGTGCAACTTCATTTTTGTATGCCCCCTAAACATAGCCCGCAGTGAAATGTCCGCGGAGCCGCTTCCAATTCTTTAAGAACGTCACCTCTCACCTTTTAGAGCGCAGCTTTTAGGAGCCCGTTTCCGGATTGAGCGGCGACGCCGTCGGCGTAACCGCCCCGCTAAATTTAGGGGGAAATTTTTCCGCTAAATTTAGCGAGAAAATTTGCCCGCTAAATTTAGAGGGAGGAAACGAGGAGTAGCAGTAACGGAAGAGGAGGAGGGGAGTAGGAGGAAGAGAGGAGGAGAAGGAGGCGAGGGTACGGAGGAGGAGGGGCATACCCTCCCCTCCTCCTCCTCAAGAGCTGCGCTCTAATTTCGCATTACAGAGATTTCTGAACGTCTTCTCTTTTTTTTTTCTTTATCTCAGCACAGTACTATATAGACGCTTTCAGGCAGCTATGCATGGGCGCCGCCATAACCGACCTTCACGTATTGTTTCTTCTTATTCCGTTCAATTTACTTCATTATTACCACAGCAGGAGAGGTTATTGCCATTTTAAGTGCTACTGTGCCCTTCTCCCTAGCATAGGCCTTTGTGGAGGGTCGTCAACGGCCGCCTCAGTGGCTCGGCATCTCGGTAAGACAAGAGAAAGTCATCAACGGCGAAATCTGGCGCGCGCTGAAAGTGTCTATAGCCTCGCGCAAATCTTCGCCGGATGCTGGAGAGTCTCAAGCCCGTGTCTTGCTTTCGTCAACATAAACGCCGACTAACTCCATTTTTTTTATATACTTAAAAGTGACACTGAGAAAAACCGACTCTGTATACAGGAAAGAACAAACCCCGAAAACACCTCCAAATTTGGGAAAAACAAGCTCGAAAACACAGAATCCTAATCATTTTCTGGATGAAAATAGCACACAATACACACAGCTATTTACACGTGTATGTTCCTAGCCACGAGAGAACTAAATAAAGTAACAAACACTCTAACTACTTACTGCGTCCATTTACACAACCACAAACAACAACAAAAAAAAATCAAGAAAAAAACAACAACAACAACAACGACACTCTTCTCGGGCATAACGTGGCGTTATTGCCCAATTTAATCTTTCAACGCCGTATGGTGTACCGTGCATACGCCCCAAAGATAAAAGCAAATCACTCAGTCTCCCAAAAGAAAAAGTCCGATTACTGCGAAAATGACCCGTTCGGAGGGTGCATATGAAACGTTTAGCCTCTCCGGTAGGCTGCTCTTAACTGCGCCCAAACCGTCGTTAAGCTGCCCAATGACGAAAATTTCGCCTTCTAATTGGTGGGCCGGAATACGTTAATTTCCCCACTTCGTCTTCCAGAGCTGGCAAAAAATCGTGAAATAGACCAACCCGTACCTACCGTACACCAGAAAGCTAACCTATCACAACAACTTGTCGCGTATAAAAAAACAAAAGCAAAAAAAAAAAAAAAACGTGCACGTAGCAGTAGCAAACGCGAGTGCTCGTTCTCCCCCCAGCTGACAGTGCGGTAGGAGCCACACGGTTACCGGACCAATCGACCGCTTCGCTTTCATCCCTTGATCCCACTCTCTGCGCGTGACATATAAGGGGCGGGAGCGGGATCACGGGGCAAAATACAGAGGAGTGACTGGTCCAACGAGCACGTAGCTTCCACTGCACTGTCAGCTTAGGCCTGAACGGGGTATAGCCGGCTCACCTGGCGGCGGTCTTGAGCAATTTTGGTTAGCCATTCCTCCGACCGCGAGTTGCGCAAGTGTCCCGAAGTAATAGTAAAGGGGCAAGAAGGGAGATCCGCTGGGTCCACTGAGAGCCCACACGAGGGACCAAAACCGAAACCGTGGAAAGCGTTTGCAGTTTAATGGCGGGCAACTTCCGCGCAGCGATCAGTTGCCGTCGCGTGAAAAGAAGGAGAGCGAACGGAGAGGATGAGCGAAGCTCGGAGGCGCTTGCAGACGATCGATGCCTTCGTCGCCTCCTCGCTGTTCGTATATTGCCACGGCCGGGCTGTGCGGAGCGCAAGTTCGTCTGCTTCTTGCTCAGAAGTTGCGGTGACGTCAGGTCAGAACGACGCCGAGCTCTGATTGGCTTGATTGGTAGGCTAGTGGGTAGACCTCGAGGCATCTAGCATTGAGCTCTACCCACTATCCTTCCAATCAGAGCCAATCAGAGCTCGGCGTCGTTCTGACGTTACTGCAACCCCTGCGCAAGAAGCAGACGACTTGCTCTCCGCATAGAGAGCGGCATTCCATATTAAGCAGCGCGGTCCCCACGTCTCACAAACGACAGTCTGAGGACACTGTCTGTGGTGTGTTTCTTCTTTGTACGACGGTCACATGGGCCATACAAAAACTGCCTGCAGACATGCTTCGAATCAAGCGTGCTTCGAACTTGCTTGAAAGACGTTTCCTCACACAGTTCTGTCATAGTGTCTGCAGGGAACGCCGTGTCTTTTGTACGATGTAATGTGCAGTGCGACTTCCCTTCCCCCGAGTACTGCCCGAACCCCTCCGAACAACTGCTCTGACCACCGTGATTGAAACTGTGTGCCAATGGACTCGTATGATACGACTGTAGTACGCTGACTAAAATAGTTTTGGCGTTCCATAAATAGACGCTCGTTCATTAAATATATATATATATATATATATATATATATATATATATATATATATATATATATATATATATATATAAACAAACATATGCAGATGAAGAAAACGTACTTAATCCAATGAATCAAAGAATCAAAGTTTTCAGGAACCTCCGATTGGATACATTTCGTTTCTTGTGCATTAATAAGACAGATAGGAAACACCAGAAAGCCAAGGTGCAGTGGTGTAGAGGTTAGCACACCCGACCGGACATTGGGAGGCCCAGAGTTCAAATCCTGGCTCCGCCAATTTTTGGCTTTCGGCGGGTTCCTGAAAACTTTGATTCTTTGATTCATTGGATTAAGTACGGTTTCTTCATCTGCATATGTTTGTTTATATCCCCCTCGGAGACCACGTACGATGACGTGAAAGTGCCCGTGTTGTATATATATATATATATATATATATATATATATATATATTTGTTGTTGTTCAAGAAACGAAGAACAAAACAATGTTTTGAGTTAAGTCCCTGTAAGCAGGCGGCCTTAACGCCCACTGTCTGCGACGAGCCTGGAAATACCTCCAAATCGAACCCGGAGCAAACAGGCCAACACGGTGGGATTGGGTGGCTACTTAGAATGAGTTAAAGCGCTGTAGGTTTTCCTCGTTTTATCCCCCCCCCCCCCCTCCCTTCCCAAATCTGGAGGCCGCAAGAAAACGTGTTTTTTTTATTGTAGTAATTGTAATTGAAATTTATTTGCACAGGATATCGTGAGTAGTGTGTACATGGCGGCGTGCGTGGATAAGCAAAAAGGTTACAACCCTTACGCATGCGTGACCGCCGACTGCTAGCCGACCGCCACATCGACTGTACTGGGAAAAAGACAGAAAAAAAAAAAAGTTGGCCGTGGTAGTATAGCAAAGGCGGCCGATAAATCACGTCACAAACCGAAATCAAATTTGGGGAGTTTGAGTCGCACGTGCCAAACCAACTGAGGGAATCTGGCACGCCCCAGCCGGTACACTGAGGATTAATTTGGACCACCTTGTGAGTAGCAATCGATATCTCGGTTACACTGCGCGCCTTCTCCGCAATAAGCCCCCGTCAGAATGTGGGCATGTCGGCCGTTGTTCAACCCCACCACGTGGGGAAACCACGCGAGCCCGACCGAGCAGCTGGGAACCCTCCGAAACCTACAGGCACATTAGGTCGAACGGTCTTAGTTGACGCACCCTGTCGACGAAAACTCTCGCGAATAAGTAACTCACTCGCGCGCGCCACGAAGAAAATCACAACGATGCGAGGACATTTTCGCCGGTCTTTTTAATTGCCCCCTCTCGCGAAGTCCAATTGGAGCCTCTGTCGCCGTCCCTGCTGCGAGGGCTGAAGAGGCGACGCCAATTTGTGCGTCGACGCCCTGATTGGGTTCCAAACTCAATTAGTACGACTTCGGAAGCGACGACTGTAAGGTGCAGGGGTAAGAGGAGAGAGTGGCAGAGAAGCCGAGGGAACGGTTGGGAATCAAGCCCATTCCTCCGCCTGACACGTTTAAGTGGGAATCAGACCGTTTAGGATGTAGCGTTTTGTACGTTTCTGCTTTTTTTTTTTCATAATTGTTTACCCCGTTGAGTGAATAATTAAAAGTGCGGTATTAACTGAGTGCGCAAGGTTTCTCTTTCGCTTTCTGTTTCTTTTATTTTTCCCCCTCCTTTATTCATTAGGGGAGTAACGATCATGCGTTACTATTCCTTCACTGAATTCAGTTCGAAAATCGACCTATTAGCAGTCGAAAATTACGGGACTCGGAGCAGATGTGCAGGGGCCGCGAAATCACACAAGGGCTTCGTGACAGCTGTTTTAGCGCAAATTAGAACCAAGGGGAAAGGTGGCGGATGTTTTAAAATCGCGTTCGAAAGATTATTTTCAGGAAAATGTATGATATAGGCCCGTATTTCGCACGTTTTGAGCAGCGCCTGGCGAGCAAAACAGAATATTTCTGGCTCGTGTTTCGAAGTCATTAGGCTTTCCCATTACAGTTTTTTATACTCCGTTCCGTTATAAGTTCCAGCGTAGCAGAGGCTACAAGAGCGAGATTCCCGCTGTCAGTGTATCTGCCATGCACGCAGGCGCTCGTGGCGTTCTAAAACCTACCCGCGTCTATAGGGAGTATTCACTGGCGGCCATAGCTGTGTGCTTGGCTGCGGAGCGCGTGCTGAACGCGAGCTTCCACAGTTCTTTCGCCACGTGCATTCCGCACCACCAAGATTGCCTGTCTTGGCAGCCTACTAATGCGAGCTCGTTCTGAGCATGCGCTCTAAACAGTGACCTCAAATATGGCGGCCAGTGAATACCTCCTATAGTCGGTTACAAGTTAAGAAGGAGAAGCTCCTCCCACAAGCGTGGTGCGCCGGTTTCAAATCCCTCCGCAATCGAAAGAAGAGTTCACTGGAAACGCTCCTTGTTCCGCTTCAATGGATAGATAATGGCCACAGAGTGGTGCCAACTTATCTCCGACCCCCACTTTTTAAGAAAGCGACCTTTGTATTCATTGGAGAAGGAACCGAGCCCCTGAAAGCAGCCTTTGTATCAATCGGAGGGGGAAGCTAATCCCCGAAAGTCGTCTTTGTTTCCATCGGAAGGGGGAAGACTTAATCTCCCTCTCGTGGCTTCCACAATGCTAAGTCAAAGTTGAGAGATAAAGCAAATATGTACAGAAAGGCATGACCCTCCTCGCGCGTTGGCCGCAACGTCACGGAAACGATGGGACGCTATTGGATGCGGAGGTGGCGGAGGGATATATGATTCCCTTTGAGGGGAATTTGCCGCTACCTTCTTGACTTGTAACCTACTATAACGTTTTTCAATCTGTGTTTTCACCCGATACATACACGACCTGCCGGAGTAACTCGGATCCATATCGATAAAGCCGGGGTCACACTGCTCATATACATCATACAAAAGAAAGTCTGCAAACACGAGTCACCGCAGTATCCGTGGTTCGAATGCTTCGTGCCAAGTTTCCCCCTTGAACTGATTGCCGTGCGGCATTCGAAACAGGGATCTCGCGGTTACTCGCATTCGAATCTGTATGCATGCAGACTGCCTTGTGTACGATGACCCCGGCTTAAGATTTGGAACGCCGCTGTATAGTCACCGAAAGAATGAGTATATGGCGGGGTGTGTTTTTTTAATGCCTTCCTCCGTGCTCCGTGTTCATGCCTTCCTCCGTACTCTGGTTGCTCGCGCGCTCGAGGCGCAGGAGGCGCCAACGCGTTGTCGAAGGTATAGGGAGGTCGCGCTAGAGGTGCACGGACAACTGCCGTTTTCACTTTGTCAACGACTACTCGCGACTCCAGCAAAACGAACGGCACCTAGCGGGTAAACACCGAACTAGTCGGAACTGGTCCTCCAATGTGGTTCCTCCACAGTGGTGCACGTGACTTATCGCCCACGTGCTGTTCCACAGCGAAGAGCGGCGATTACAGCACCGATGCATGCATCGTTGCTGAAGCCGACAACTCGGCGCAGCATGAGTGCCAATTCGGCGCTGCGTTGTATATATGTGTGAACAGGCCTAGAAGCGAGGAAAGTTGCGTTGGTTGTGTCCGCAGCAACGAGAACAGCAGCATAGACGGGGCCGCCGAGGAAACTGTGACTTCTAAAAGCCTAATGAATTAGCTGCTTCTCGCATTGTTTCTCATATCGTGTATGGGGCGAACAGTTGTCCCGCGGTGACTCTGACTGTCGTATCAGTGTGTTACCTATACGCCTCGCAAGTGGGCTCATTCTCGTCTTCTGCGCATGAGAAAGGAGGTAGCGGTGACGTCAGAACGCCGAGCCCTGATTGGCTGATCGCGACCCCCTGTCTGAGCGTCGTCTGCTCCTTTGCAAGGTCGTCTGCTCGCAACGTCGTCTGCGTCTGTCTTACCTTTCCTGCGACTTTCGGAAGTGCAGGTCTTTACGTGCCAGCTCGACTTCGCCTTTCAGAGGGCAGACGAAATAACTCGAGCGGTACGTTGTTTTTGTCTAAAAACTAGCAGACGCGCATCAAGGAATGAAGTCAAAGGACTCACTGGCGAGGTGTCCCGAGGCGCCGAGGTTTGTCTGCTAAGAAGCGAGAGTGTCCGCAAGTTCCCTCCCAAATACTTTTTCCCTCCTTGCTTGTGCGGCGAGACTCCTCACTCTTTAACGGCGTAGGCGGGTTGGCGCAGTTAACGTCGTCTGCTTTACGTCTGCTAGTCAAAGCGATGGCTGCTTTACCTTTCCTGCGTCTGTCGGAGATTCACCGCTTTTTCACCGGCGAGAGTCACCGCTGCCTCGGAAAACAAGGAGATGACAAGAGGAAGAGATTGACCTCTTAATCTAAAATTGAGGTCAGCGATCAAAGTATAATACGGGAAGGGTTCACAAGGGTCGCGCGGGCATATTCCATTCAGCACGCCAGCCGGTCGTAGGGCAGACGATCTTGGCCAAGGACCGTCGGAGCACCGCTGCGCGTGAGTCGGAGTTCCTGCTAGGCCTATCCGCCGAGCTCGCTTGGTCGGGGTCCGTGGAATCGTGGCCGTTGGAACATTTCCCGGGTGTTTGTGGATACAGCGTTCTTGTTCGAAGTGGTTTATTTCAAGTACTTTTTACTTTTTTTCTTGCTGCTTGTACTCGGGACGCGTGAGAAGAGCACGTACAAAAATAAACGTCCGTTGGTCGTCGCGACCAAGTAACTGG
This sequence comes from Ixodes persulcatus, assembly GCA_013358835.2. Classification (NCBI taxonomy): domain Eukaryota; kingdom Metazoa; phylum Arthropoda; class Arachnida; order Ixodida; family Ixodidae; genus Ixodes; species Ixodes persulcatus. Next base: position 1,230,995 of record JABSTQ010009169.1, read on the forward strand.
GCGACGCGATCGGCCATGCTGATTTGGTCGTAAGAAGTGCGTAAGACAGCTTCGAAGCTGTCGTAGGATTCCGTCGTAACCTGCGCAAAACTCGCGATAATTTCGTTTCGTGAATACGAATTTGTTCCTACGTTTTGTCTTACGCACATTTTTGGCGTAAGATCGTTTCGTGAATCTCTCTGCACTTCCGAAAGTCGCAGGAAAGGTAAGACAGACGCAGGCGCCGTTGCGAGCAGACGACGTTGCAAAGAAGCAGACAACGCTCAGATAGGGGACCGCGATCAGCCAATCAGGGCTCGGCGTTCTGACGTCACCGCTGCCCCCTGCGCAAGAAGCAGACGAACTTGCCCTCCGCATAGGCCGCTTTGAGTTCAACGACCGACTGAACACATTGCGCGTTAATCAACGTTCACCAGCACGGCAAAACAACGGTAGATAGTCCTTTTATCGCTTCCACGAAGAAGTCTTAAGCCTCTGGAAGCTCGCTTATGCCAACACACCGACGCAGGTTTTGGACGTTGAAGATAAAGGGGCAAAGCATTTTGAAGGCGACGTTTGCCCGCTTCAACCCGCGCGTTTTTGCGTTGATCTGGCACATGACATGACACGACCTGCTTTCGGCCGCCATACTTGTTGAGAGTGCCGAAACAGAGGGAGAAGATGAGATGAAAGCGCGCGTGTATAATCAATCAATCAAGCAAGCAAGCAATCAAACGTTATTTTATTTGGTGCCCAAGAACAACCATAAGGTCTTGGTGCTGGCACACCGACATATTCAAACATTTACTAAAATTAATAATAATAATAATAATAATAATAATAATAATAATAATAATAATAATAATAATAATAATAAATATTATTATTATTTCAAACGATATAAGCAGATAATACAGATACAGAATCAGGCTTGCCAAAGTCGTACTGGGCTTGTCTGGCCAAGCCCAATGTCCCAACATACTGTACTGATGTTACCACATACATATCCCTTGACAACCACAGGCGGTTGCCCATGCTATCTAATGTTCCGATATCTTCTCTGCTCACGCAATACGGCACAATTTAACATAATACATACAGTTCAAATCAATTCAAATCAATACAACACAATACAAAACTTGATCTTCCGCCGAAAAGAATTATTCTTATAGTGAGAGCTTGACGCGGCTCTGGATCGTTTAAGCAAATGCCGCTTTCATTCCCCAAAACGCAATGCAATCTGTGCCACTTCTTTGCGTTCTAGAATTACAACGTGCAGTACTGCACGAGATGGGCGTTGCGAAACAGCAGAAAGGTTTCTGCCCGCCGGGCTTGGCTTGTCGGCGGGAACGCTCCAGGGAGAGGAAAGAAAAAGGGAGGGAAACGGGAATGAATCTCCTTTCGTAATTTCTAAGGAGACACGTCGTCCCCCGGGACAACAAAGGGGCGAACGAGCGCGCAACGCGATCTCGCTTGGGCCGTTACATCAGCGGCCGAGACAGCTGCAGGCGTCAGCCCGAGGGGAGATATCATCTGACGCTCTCGGCTTTAGTCACACGTCAAAACGATTTGCCCGGCGGAACTTTTACGTAACTCAAATGACCGGACGTGACGTGCGTACCTTTGTTACATAAGCGAGGACACGCACACCCGCCAAGTGCATAGCGGCGGACGATCGGTACTGCAACGCGTAGTTAGGGAGCCCTTGAGAAACTAAAACGAGACAATAGGTTACGAGGCTTTCGCACAGCAGCGGATTTCTTCGCTCTGCGCACGCTTCCGCTCTCCTCTCTATTCGCGAGGTGCTGCTTCGAGATGCTTCAGTTTCTCCGGTAGGGCCGACGCTCGCGTCTTTTATCTTACCACAGTGATTTACACACCCGGCCCGAACACTGCCAGAATATTTTACGTGAAATACACGAACCAAACACACCCTCCGAAAAAACCCCTAGAGAAATTTCGACATCCCCCCGCCCCCCTGAATTGCAAAGAAAATCCTGGGTAAACCCCAGGATTTTCGACAAGCAGACTATACTTGTTGCAGTGTCCAGGCACATATTTGTCAAGGTATGTTTCACGTATTCGGCATATTTATGGGTTAGGAAAGTTTCTTCGGCCATTGATATATACAATAAAAACAAAACTTTTTTTCCCGGTGTTTTTGCGCGAAGTGCATACCGCGGTGTCCTCCGAGACTGCCGACTACATCGGCAGTCTCGGCGGACGGGCACCGAAACGAGCAGCACTCTGCGTAGGCAACTTTTTCATGCGAGCGAACCCAAGTTCCAAAACACGGATGCGTAGCCTTCGTGTTTTAGATGAGCTCCGCGACTTCATCGCTATAGAGGCGTGGCGCAACGCAGGTGACAGCAGATAGCTTTGACGGCTTCCACTCTGAACTTGAGGCTCATAAATTTCAGTGACCGGTTGCTTCGCGTCATACGATTTAAATCCCAAGCTGAACTTCCTCTCAATCCTAAATCTCTTATATATATATATATATATATATGGGTCATTTTATCTCAAATCGTGTGCAGGCAAAAAGGGTCGAATTTTTAATTTCGCTGAAAGAAATATATGTTATGGCGCCGTCTCTAAAAACGCAGTAGCCACAAACCGCAACTTCGTCGGACTTTTCGTTATCGACTTACGAATTTTAAAAGAGGCCGTGGCGGAAAGCAGTGTTTTTCACATTCGCTCGATCTCCCGGAGTGGAATTTTCAGCCCACATTATATTAACATTTTTCAAGCACTCTCTGAGCTCAGGTAAAAGTCTCTAATGCCATGAAAGATTTTTAGGCGTTTTGCTTTTTTTTCCTCGGTTAATTATTGATGAACTTTCACAATTAAATACTGGCGATCTACTTGGGTTACGTCGATATATTTTATGTTTATGGAGAGCCCAAAACACGCTCTGTTTATATATTATAAAATCACTCAGCTGTAAAAACTTTCCTTTGCGGTACGTGTATGTTAATGTTATGTTAAAACCAAAAAGTACAGATTTTGAGGTCGATTTTCTCAAAAAATCCATTTTAATATTTTTTATTTTTTGTTACAATGTAAATATGATAGTTGCCTACTCGTAAAGCAGGTCGAGAAAGTGGGTATTTTGTTTGTATGTTCTATATTTAAGCCTCAATATCAGAAAAAATTGACCGCATCTCCACGTGGTGAATGATGCTGATTGGGGCAAAGCTCTGGTGGTGCTTGTCTGCGTAGACGCTGAGCCGCAGCATGCCGAGCCTTTCGTTCGTTTTCATCCATGTCAGAAAGAGAATGTGTGGTATGGAACGTGCTTATATACGCATTTGAGCATTTGACCGCAGCGCCCTCTCGTCTATAAACGTTGAGCCAATGCATGCAAAGTTTAACGCGATTATATACGCATTTGACCGCAGCGCCCTCTCCTGTATAGACGTTGAGCGGCTACATGCAATGTTTCATCCATGACATCCCCAGCTCTTGAGTTACTACCACATCTCAGAGCCCCCTAGCGATGGACTAGAAATCCATTGGGGTCTCCCCGCACAGGTTCGAATCCTGTCGACTGCGCAAACATTTTTTTTCGTAATTTTTTCATCTTTTTTCATTTTTTCCCTACACGAGCACGTGAGCACGTGCTCACGTGCTCGTGAGCTCACGAGCACCAGCACGAGCACCGAGCACGATCACCGGACGCTGGACGGAGTTTTTTTTTTTCTTTTTTTTCAATTTTTTTTTTTTAATTTTTTTTGCCCTACACGAGCACGTGAGCACGTGAGCTCACGAGCAGGAGCACGAGTACCCGACGACGGACGGCGGACGGACATATGGACATGGCTAGCCCCTAAGGAACTTCGCCCCTAAAAAGACGACTTTGTTTTGCAAGACCTAAGTCAGATATTAGCCCCGTGCGCGACCGAAAGCGTCGCTGTGGTCGGCCTTCCACGATTGGCCGAACGCTGACTATGACGTCGGAAAGGGGATTTATCATCGACGCAAATAAGTGGACTGAAAGAACTTTAATTTTGACGGTGTTGGCAGTGTTCCTTTGAGAGCGCAATGATTTCAAGCTTCCACCATGCTAATAACAAACACCATCGAACTTGTTGTTTGCAAGGTAATGACGCCACAAGGGGGAACCACAGGAGGGCGCCACCAAAACATCTCGCCGCTAATAGCGACCAGTGCATTTCTATGAATTGTGAAAAAGTTTTCTTGAATTCTTGAATGCGTCTTGTAATAAATCATAAACACAATTTGTGGTATTGAATAGTTTTTTTTATGTTTTGATAAGAGCGGAAAACCACGAGCAACATATCTAATCAAATCAGCAGGCCTAGTAGACCTTCAATATCGAAGAGGCACAGATGTTGTATTGTTTCGATTTATAAAACTTTCACTGTAAACTAGCATGACTAGCTATTAGCTGTCATATTACTAAGACATAGAAAGTCACCACATCATTGATATATTATATACAATTCTTTCCGAAACCAAACCCTTGGTATTGTTCGCCGCACATCGCCCAGATCACCAGGGAATGGCCTTTCACTTCCGTAATACACAAAAGTGACGACACAGAAGCGGTCCGAAACACACGGAGAGATTGTCATGGAGAGGGGTAGGGAATACAAATAAATAAATGAGAATAAAATTACCGAACTCCGGTCTTAACGAAAATTACGTTAAAATAAATAAATAAAAGATTTAGGTTTAAGCGGCGGCAAGGCGATGGGTCCACGCCTGGTGGAGAGTCAGACAAAGAGGTCGATGACAGGTAAAGGTAAAACAAAAAACAAAAATTTAATCAAGACGGAAACACTCAGCCGCACACGGCGAGAACAAAAACGAACTCCTCCGGGCATTCCCTAAACGGGACGCAACCAAATGCTTGCGAACGCGCTCTCAACAGCACCGTTAGGCCGCTACGCCATGACTAAATAAACTTAACAAGTACAATACTAACAAACAGTAAGTAAGAAAACATTCCAAAAAAAGTTCAGCGGAACAGCACCCGAGAAACAAAGTTCAGCGGGGCGAAGAAACGCACACGAAATAAAAAAAAGTCTTAAGTGACCGACTCCGAGTCCAGCCCCACGACACTGAAGCCAGGCAGAATGATGGCGTCCTGATGATGCTCGAATCTATTTTTCACACGGCTGTGCAGAACAGTGGCTGTGCGGAACAGAGTGAAGAATAGATTGGAGCAGCGATGGTGCGAGAGGGTACCCGAGACGTATACCATGCTTCGAGCTTCATATCGGGAGAGGAGCTTTCGAGGTAGTTACTAGTTACTGTAGTTACTCAAGCTTCCTCTTTCCCCTTCAATTTTCAAGAAAAGCACGTCAGCCGGCGCTAACTTTTCATCTCGGGAGAAGACCACTCTTCACACACGGTTATAGTTGACAAGGAGGCTGACTTCGACACAACTAGAGATAACCCTTCGGTGCAATCGGATCCCCGCGGAGTGAGATAGAGCACGGCCGTTTCACGGATAGGGCGTTCGAAGCTTTAGGCAAATACGCGGTATCGTTTCACGCGTGCACGGTTGGCTGGTTTCGAAATTTGTTCACATCCCTAACGGAACCGGCCCATCTTCGTGTGTGCATCTGCGGGATTGTTGTCCCGTGCATGCCGCCGGTTTCAGCGCGCACGCGGCGTTGTTTTGTTCGGCAGAATTGTTGTTGATCGCCGATATTGTAAGGTCGGGGTGTCCTCATCCTCCCAAGCAACACTTCCTTTGCTTTCCCTTCTGCAATACTCTGACTGACTGACTCCTCCTAGGTGGCCATCTCTGTTCGTCGCGTCAACGACACATTCGTACCATTTCACTCCTCGTGACACAGGGTTCGCTGCTCGCTTTGCTGTCACGGGCCGTCCTATCTAACACAAAGAGCGCGAAAGGTCGTGGTCATCTGCCGGTTACGAAAGGGCGGGACATTCATATAGGCAAATGAGGGACCCAAATCAATACGACGTCTGCCGATTTCTACACATTAAAAATTGACGACGCCTGCTGGTCTGTGAAGAAGTGTTGCTTTCTCTTTTGAACTCCTCCAATGTAGCTTGCCAGCCTATAATAAAATTTAAATGAGCAGTAAATATAACAGGGTGGAACTACTTCATTTTTATGTGGGAACGTTGAAAAAGGCAAGAATATTTCCAAGTTGTGAAGACGCGCAATTCGCAAGTCCGTTTCGAGCCGTAAAAACACGTTTTTCAATGATATTGATGCTTAAATATAAAGCATACAACCAAAATACACACTTTATCGACTTGCCTTTCCAGTACACAACTATCATATCTACATTGTAACAAAAAATCAAAATATAAAAAAGGGTTTTTTGAGAAAATCTATCTTAAAATCGGTACTTTCTGGTTTTAGCATAACATTAACGTAACGTAAACGTACCGCAAAGGGAATTTATATAGCTCGAAGGTTTTATAATATCTATAAAGAGCGTCTTTTGGGCTCTTCATAGACTTAAAAAAATATCCACGTAACCCAAGTATATCGCCAGTATTTAATTGTCAAAGTTCATCAACAATTAACCGAGGGGGCGTTTTTGACATTTTTACAGAAAGAAAGCAAAACGCTTAATTTTTTCATGGTATTAGAGCCTTTTACCTGTGCTCAGAGAGTGCTTGAAAAAAGGTAATATAATGTGGGCTGAAAATCCACTACGGGAGATCGAGCGAAAGATCCGACCCACGACGGATGTGAAAAACACTGCTTTTCGCCGCGGCCTCTCTTAAAATTCGTAAGTCGAGAACGAAAAATCCGACGAACTTGCGGTTTGTGGCTACTGCGTTTTTAGAGACGGCGCCATAACATATATCTTTTTCAGCGAAATTAAAAATTCGACCCTTTTTGCCTGCACAAGTTGAGATGAAATCACCTATATATATATACATATATATATATATATATATATATATATATATATATATATATATATATATATATATATATATATATATATATATATATATATATATATATATATATATATATATTGTGAGGGCGCTTATGCGTAGCACTGCCCACCGACATCGTCGCGCAGAGGTTCAAGGACCAAGGGATGTAAGGTACGGGGAATAACGAAAATCCTCCACCACGTTGTGAGACAGAGACAGGTCGGTCAGATGACGGTTTTTATCAGTCTGATTGATATCTATGGAATGTTTAAAAAAAAAGGTGCCACCAGTCAGCTGACGATGCCAATCGGCCCACACACAGCCAAAAGTGACGACGACGATGTCGGTGGGCAGTGCTACGCATAAAGCGCGAAACACATGTACGACGAAACCACCGATCCGACGTCCGATCAGGCAATACGACGGTCGGTGGCGAGAGTGTTCATCGCTCTCCGGTGCTACGAAAACCCTCGCCGCCCAAGGTCCTTCCGGCAGTCCGCACGTCGGATCGGACGGTTTCGTCGTACATGTGTTTCACGCTTCGCCCTCACAATATATATATATATATATATATATATATATATGGTGTTTCAGAGAACTCAGGCCAAATCGCTCCTCCGAAAACTACTCATCGCAACGAAAAAAGGCTTGTGTCGTTTTGGTCCTGGGCCAAGGGCGCATTTAGGAAAATTATTAAACTCCGCGATAATTAAGTTGTTAATTATTTCTGCGCAATTAACTTTTTTAATAATGTGCTTAAGGGCATAGTTTCAATTAGAAAATTGCTCAGCATCATCAAAAAACACTAAATCAACAAATTGCAGAACGATAGAAGGCACGCAAAGCATTTTACGGCTAGTGCAACCAAGATAGTGCAACCAACCTTTGCTGCATCGCGCGATGACAGCGCAGCAGAGGTTGGTTGCACTATTTCTCCGGGGCGCGGTACCGTCGGGGCGGAGATGCGCTCCGATAGCAAACCGAAACTTAAAAATCCGTCGAATTTGTGCGGTTTTTCAGAAAGCCGTAAAATGCTTTGCGTGCCTTCTATCGTTCTGCAATTTGTTGATTTAGTGTTTTTCGACGATGCTGAGCAAGTTTCTAATTGAAACCATGCCCTTAAACACAATATTAAAAAAGTTAATTACGCAAAAATAATTAACAACTTAATTATCCCGAACTTTAATAATTTTCCTAAATGGGCCCCTGGCCCAGGGCCAAAACGACACAAGCTTTTTTTCGTTGCTATGAGTAGTTTTCGCAGGAGCGATTTGGCCTGAGTTCTCTGAAACACCCTGTATATATATGGGTGGTTTCATTTGGATTCAGGCAACGAGTGGCAGTCGTATTTTTTATTTTGCTTCAAATTTTTTATATTTTGTCGAGCATGTTCCAAGAAGAACAATCCTTTTTATTTTAATGTTCTGACATGATTAGTTCCTGAGACAAAAATATCCCAAAGAAGCGGGAAAGAATTACGAGGTATTGACGATTGTCGCGTGTGGCGTTTTTGAATCACTCTCAATCTCAAAGTATTCAAAAGAGAGCGTCTATATTTTTTTACTGTGATATATATGCAAGTAGGTAAGACGATATTATAATTGATATTTATTATTCGTCGCTCCAGTATTTGTAAAAATCCCCAAACATGCCTCCGCGAACAACTGTGACCCAAATTGCGGATTTTATTTTGAGTCGATTATGTTTAGTATCGCTTTTAAAATAATACCACGTGTAGAACCTTTCATTGCCTTTTCAAATTAAGCAAAGTTTGTGTTTTTTATCATGTACGAGTACTGAGAAGTAAATTATGAAACAGAGAGGGTTTTCACTTTTCGTTTAACTTCAACACGCTGTATAAAAAAAAAAAAAAAAAAAACATTTCTATTTTTTTTTATTTTTCTCGCGCCACATTCTCTTCACACCCTTCTTTTAGCCAGAATGCATTCCGTTAGAGGTATTTGCCTTGGTTTTGAGTTTTAAGCCTCTAAATATGCTAAAAAAGAGCAAATGCACATGGTGGGATTTGACGATTTTCGTGCGTGGCGTTTTTGAACCACTCTCAATCTCAAAGTATTCAAAAGAGAGTTTCGATATTTTTTTATTGTGATACATATGCAAGTCGGTAAAACGACATTGGAACTACTATTTATTATTCGTCGATCCAATCTTTGTAAAAATCCCCAAACATGCCCCCGCGAACAACTGTGACCTAAACTGCAGATTTTTTTTTTTAGTCGACTATGTTTAGTTTTGTTTTTAAAATAATACTATGCGTAGAACCTTTCATTGCCTTCCACATTATGTAAATTTTGTGTCTTAATCACGTACGAGTACTGAGAAATAAATTAGGAAACAGAGAAGGTTTTCCCTTTTTGTTCAATTTCAGCACGCTGTAAAAAAAAAAAAAAAGAAGAAACATTTTTTTTTATTTTTTTGCGTCTCGTTTTTTTACACTTTTCTGTTAGCCAGAAGACACTCTGTTAGAGGTATATGCACCGGTTTAAGTTTTAAGCCTCTAAATACGCTAAAAAAAGAGCAAATGCTGATGGTGGGTTTATGGGTTATAGCTGTATATTTTATTCTTTTTTATAATAATCTAAGGGACGTTGAATAAATACTCATATAAAAACATGAATGTCGTTAGGCGTATAATAAAAAGTTTGCAATTCCAAACGTCTAAAGACTATAAAATCGTAACTGCCGAAAGCGGGTTTTCAGACAATTTCCGCCGGTGCCATGATTGGAGAGGCCTCAAGCCTAAACCCTATGCGCTTCATAATCTATACTACGTTACAAATATCAAAGTATAATATTGTAAAACATTATAGTAAAATACACTTCCTATTGGAAACCTAGATTTTTAAATGCGAAATTTTATATTTTTAATGCGAAATTCATGTTGATAACAGAACCGAATCATTTTTCAGCGTATTTAAAGGCTTAAAACTCAAAACCAGTGCATATACCTCTAACGGAATGTCTTCTGGGTAAAATAAAAATGTAAAAATACGCGAAGCAAAAAAAAAAAAATGTTTTTTTTTTTTTACACAGCGTGCTGAAATTGAACGAAAAGTGAAAACCTTCTCTGTTTCATAATTTATTTCTCAGTACTCGTACCTGATTAAGACACAAACTTTACATAATGTGGAAGGCAATGAAATGTTCGACACGTGGTATTATTTTAAAAACAAAACTAAACATAGTCGACTAACAAAACAATTTGCGGTTCAGGTCACAGTTGTTCGCGGAGGCATGTTTGGGGATTTTTACAAAGGTTGTATCGACGAATAATAAATAGTAGTTGGAATGTCGTTTTACCGATTTGCATATATATCACAATAAAGAAATAAAGAAGCTCTCTTTTGAATACTTTGAGATTGAGAGCGGTTCAAAAACGCCACACACGAAAATCGTCAAATCCCACCATCGGCATTTGCTCTTTTTTAGCATAGTTAGAGGCTTAAAACTCAAAACCAACGCAAAGACCTCTAACGGAATGTATTCTGGCTAAAAGAAGGGTGTGAAGAGAACGCGACGCGAGAAAAAAAAAAAATCAAAAATGTTTTTGATTTTTTTTTATACAGCGTGCTGAAGTTGAACGAAAAGTGAAAACCCTCTCTGTTTCATAATTTATTTCTCGATACTCGTACATGATAAAAACACAAATTTTGCTTAATTTGGAAGGCAATGAAAGGTTCTACAGGTGGTAGTATTTTAAAAGCGATACTAAACGTAGTCGACTCAAAATACAATTCGCAATTTAGGTCCCAGTTGTTCGCGGAGGCATGTTTGGTGATTTTTAAAAAAATTGGAGCGACGAATAATAAATAGCAGTTATAACTTATAATGTCGTCTTACCTACTTGCAAATATATAACACTAAAATATATAGACGCTCTCTTTTGAATGCTTTGAGATTGAGTGATTAAAAAACGCCACACACGACAATCTTCATAACCTCGTCGTTCTTTCCCGCTTCTTTGAGATTTGTTTTCACAGGAACCAATCATGTCAGGACATTAAAATAAAAAGGATTGTTAACATGCTCCACAGAATATAAAATTTGAAGCAAAATAAAAAATACGACTGCCACTCGTTGCCTGAATCCAAATAAAACCGCCCACATGTATATATAGAGACCACGTACGATGACGTGAAAGTGCCAGTATTATATATATATATATATATATATATATATATATATATATATATATATATATATATATATATATATATATACACGCCGGTTATTTCCTGGTGATCACAGTGAGAGGGAAACTGAAGGGGTTCTGTATTGGAGAGAAAATAAAACGCACGTGAATTGTCTTCATTTGGCCTCCAGTATCACGAATATGCATAATTATTCTTTCAATTTCGATGAGCCAACGTGGTGGTCGCACCAGCTGGACTTCCGAAGTAACGCTGAAATCCGTCTCTTCCTGCGCGGTGAGTGCGAGGAGGGAACCTGGGATCGAGCGTGACGCGTTATGCAGACATCTCGACGCTTGTGCGCCTTCTGTAAGCCTATTTGAACTTTGGCTGCGCGTGAGAATAAGTGTTCTCAAAGTCACAAAAGCTCGCTCTCGTGAAGGCCAACTGTGTATACACGGTTGGTCTTTGCGCTTGATTTTGGTGTGGTTTAAGGGGGTGTGTAATCACAGTTTTACGACATTTCCTGTAACTTTTATGGATGTGGCTTTGTTTTTTGTGGGCATCAAGGAGTGTCTTCGCTACAACAAGGCAGACCGTAGTTTCAGCGAACACGCAGCCGCGCCGTGCCGCACACTATATGATAAATAACTTCCAGGAGAGCCATAAGTCGGACGAAGTTTTCACTCGGCGTACGCTCCGCCGCATCTTTAAACATTCATTCTTCATGTTTCTTCGACTCCCTTCCATCGGCGGTCCCTCACGCCCGACAGTCCACTATAACCACAGCGCGTGCGAATCCCTAAAACACACAAAACAAAACGCTCCGTCTTAACTCTTTCGAGAACAAAACTGAACAGAGAACGCCGGCCTTTTCATGCTGGCGGTGCATGCATGTATATAGGCAGCAGTATATGGCTGCGAACAGGCGTCCCGAAATTGGCATTCATACGTGAGCGGGTTCATTAATAAAACGCAGTCGGAGTGAATAAATAATGGCCAGTTATTAAAGCGGGGCGGACGCATGAAAACAGAGCTTCGGGAGCCCGCCCAACGGGCCGGTTTTAATTGCGCGCGCGTGGGCAGGAGTAATCAGGTGCCCGCGCATAGACTGAGCTCAGACGCCCAGACGTGCACGAGCGGCATTTGGGAAATGAGTCCCTACGAACTCCCAGTCACTTCGACGAAAGTCCACCTCATCGGACGCATGTGCGATTCTGCGCGCTTCGCCATCTTCGGATATCCGCGGATGTTTGTGATAGATATACGACTTCCGGTTTTCGATCGACGTTCCCACTTTGAGAAGACTTGGCATAATTATGTTGGTGCCTAATGTTCTAAGTTGAAATCGGGGTTCAAGGCTATTCTGAACGAGCCCGGCTCCAGATCACAAAAGTAGAAAAAAAAAAGAAAAGAAAACATAAAATGGTCACAAAGAGAAATACTGCATGCGTGACACAGTTAACACGAACATGCCATCGTCGCTCTTTTTTTCCCCAAGTACAATATTAGCGAACATTAATTTTACCGTCTAAGCTGGTGTCCGAGACGACCACATTACACAACTATATACTAAGTTTGATGAAAGGCATTTACTTCTGAGACGAAGACAGGAGGAGTCCCGCCAATCGCTTGTTATTCCGTACAGATAAGGAGAGAAATGGAGGCGGTATGAGCAAAGAAATGCTGGTCACGAAATAGTTTCAGACCTTACTAAACTATTTCCATTGAATGACCGCGTGTATATTGTATCTTAATATGGGATGTATTCATTATCGCGAGTTCTGGCACGCTGAATGCGATATTCAAGAACCTTCATTCTAGGCTACTGTATGACACTGAGGGGCAAGAAGTTACATTAACTGCTGCTTAATCACATCTTACTATCTGCATGAGCTAGTGTGTAGGAAGATGTGGCATTCAACAATGCAAGATACTACAATGTATAAACTAAGCGCAGACCGCCTTATGCAACGTCAAGTTATCAGTAGGCGATTATCGCAAAATTGATTGTTTCACATAAGGACGGTCGATTTCTCTATTAAGTCGTTTTTAGTGTGAGATACAAGGAACCACTTTAACCTTAATCCGACCCTGGGTGCGCTTACAGAACATCGGTCTCGTCGACTAAAAAAAGCCAACAAAAAAAAATGAAGATATGAAGGACGAACACTCGTCAACTCAGGAAGCCTACACAAACGTTTGTGGAATAGCTTGGCACACTTGCCCGCATGAGCAGACATGGCGGTGGCCAGTCGACCCCTGCTTGCAACCCGCTATAGTTAGCGAAGCGTTCTATATTTCTTAAAGTTTTGCCGGCAATACGAGACTATTTGTAATAACCTTCATTTCTATTAGGGTCGGGCGATTGATCGATTAACCTTCCGATTAATGTATTAATGCCTTAATCGCGATAATTTTTTTAACCTGTTTAATCGGTCGCATTGTGACGAACCAAAACAAAACAAGAAAACACGCTACCCAACTAAGCCAGACACTCAACCGACTGTGGGGCACATCTCTAGCCTTCGCTGCGGTACAACATAAGGTGAATCGAAGTATAGACGCTTTACACACGCGCCAGAATACAGCCGCCATTGCTGACCTTCTCTTGTTTTACCGAGATACCGAGTCACTGAAATCGGTGTGGACGAGCCTCGACGAAGGCCAATGCTAGGGAGAAAGACAGAATAAAATCTAAGATGGTAATAACCTGGACTGCTGTGGTAATAATGAAGTGAAGTAAGCGTAATAAGGGGAAACAAAAACTGAAGGTCAGTTATGGCGGCGCCCACGCACAGCTGCTGCAAAGCGTCTATAGGCCACGCAGACACGCTTGCACGACTCGGGAACAAGCGGGGCCCGTTTATATGTTTAGCTCTCACGTTTTAAGGTACGTTTATACTTGGACGTCGACGAACCTAACGTCCAACGACGTGAAACGAAGTTCATCGTCCACTTCACCACGCCGCGCTGTTCTGCGAAAAGAATTGTCAACCGTGTTTATAGTCCGGCGTCGTTCAACGCGCTCCAACGAATTGCTTCACAATGCGCATGCGCGTCACCATGGCGACCGCATGGTTTGGTCTCGCTGGTTGCGAATTTCCGCTTCCGTTCGCAACTTGCAGCGCTGCCCGGCTGTCCTGTGACGGTGATGATGTAAGCAGTTAAATGTGTCCAAAGCTGTGATTCGCGCCAGTTGATATCTTCGCTCTGTTGTACGCTCGAAAACGATGAAATGACGAAGGTAACTTGCGTAGAAAGGCATTTATTTCCTGACGAAAGTCATAGGTGGTCAGCGAAAGAAAGACAAAACTATCAGCCGGTCGTCGTGTCGACCAACTTCAGCGAAAAAGCAGCAGATGGTGGTTCGGAGCGACCAGCTTCTAACATCTGTCCTGTGCACAAACCTCATGAACTAGCCTTAGCGTCAAAAACTCACGGATATGACACCGAAATGGGAAGCCGATGTCCGTCGAAGAGTTTCAAGCGCGTCTGCGGTGCCGTTAGGCCTACATATTTTCACGGCTCCGAGACAGGTCCACGTCGACGCGCCGGCTCACTCCATCGAGCGAACGGAATAAACAGAGCGCCAACACAAGCACATCCGAGTGACCAGCGGCTACCCTACATGACACAAGCCCGAACTGCAGGCAGACGAACAGACAACACAGCCCGACTGGGGCAACGACGGGAGCACGGCAAACACGGGAGCTGTGGCGTGAAGGCTTCTGGATAACGACCGTCGCCAGCCGACGCCGAGATTCGAGCAGGCCCTATACCTCGGCGAAAGCTTCGCCGACGGTCGCCGAGAGGCGCTACGCTGCGTTACGTTCGACTGTCGTCGGAGTAGACGCTCCTTTCGCAGCAACGTAACGCAACGAGGTTGGGCGAGCGCGCCCGTCGACGTTACGTTGGAGTATAAACGCACCTTTACTCTTAAAGCCGAAGCTTAAAGGAGCGGTGCAACGATATTGAACTGTGGGACTCAAGGATACTCGCACGCAACGCCACTGGCCAAGAAACTCCTTTGTTGCGGTGTAATTTCAAGGACAAAAGCGATCATTTTCATTCAATCTCTCTTTTGCAAAATTTGATGACGTAACGTGGGGATCGCAGTACACCCCAATGACGATATTTGAATGCGGTTCATAGATTGGTCCCGAGCATTGCATGGGCACTCGATTTGGGCTCGTGATAATTAATAGCTCGAGAAGCATCCCGGGTAGTGGCCCGTGTCCAATCGCTGCAACGACGACAATAGCCGAGCCATAACAATGTCTGGAACTCAGCGCGTGTTATGTGCTTTGCCAACCCCAGCGCGTGGCTATGATCAACATTGGCGGCATATGATCGGCTCCAGATCACGTGGCCGCTTGTTCTGGCTGCGAGTTGAGGGGGTGAAAGCTGCTCGTTTTTCTTTAATTTTTTTCTTGGACTTCTATTGCGTGGGGTGAAAAACGAACGCGTGTTTCTTAGGTCATTAACGTCAGGGATCCGTTCTAAGCGGCATTTGCGCAAAGTACAAAAATTGTTGCATCGCCCCTTTAAGCGTCCTCCTGTTATTATTTTTTTTTAAATTTATAGTGTGCGCAAACGTGCTTTGCAAATCAAAGTTATGCCGAAGAACTTGCAAGAATTGTTTTTTTTTTCCGAAAGTCGCTTTGTGAATACACCGACTCGAGCTATCGCCAGCTCACGCCATGCATACTAGGGGGACATAAGAATGTCTGTGAGCGGAAACCCCCAAGTTAGTATCATCAATACGCAGCGCTGATGCGTAATGCTAAAATTCACGACACTAAAGTTAACTAAAAAAAAAAAAATTATATTTCCTCCGTGCACGACACACGTGTGCTTATATATAAACTTTCAAACCCGTGACCCTATTGACCTACCCTTCTAAAGAAATTGGAAGAAAGACGAAAGAAGTGTATTCTAAAAGAAGCACACTTAGAGGACATAAAACGGTTGTTGTTGATTTTTTTTTTTTTTTTCAGAAAGGGTTACTTTCGTATTTCCGCTTTCCTAAATGCGCCCTGTCTATGTGAGTATGCGCACCCCAAAGCAGCTTCTCAATTCTCAGTATACTTCTCTCTGTACCCACACACACTCTTTCCTCCGACTGCTCCGACTTGGAGTTGGAGCACGCCGCTGTAAATGAGCTGTGAAGTCGGCGTTGCCGCCCTTCTCCAGTAGCGCGCGTACCTTGGCTTCTTCACGATGCGGGGCGCGCACACCGCGTGGGACCGCGCTTCTCCGCGTCTCGGGGTCGGGTCGGCCGCTATCAAAGGCCGGGCGTTCATCGCCGCCGGCGCTTACTCCGGGAGCCGGTCTAAAAACAGAGTGGCTCGGTCCGCAAAGTTCCGCGACACCCGCCCGGTGTCAGTCGGAATTCGGAAGAGGCACACGACCGCGGGTCGCTGGCTGCTGCTGGCGGATGGTTCCCAGCCTGAGCGCGGCTTGACTGCGCGTGCGCACTGCTATAGCAAACGCACTGCTGCGGGACGTCCGGAGACTTTTTGTTGGGCGTTGCTGGAAAAGCGGAAGCAGACTCGAATGGCGCCCGCGGAGGGCAATTGCGTACAGCGGTGTCCTTTGAGGACGGAGGCGGGACTGGTTCTTGCGACCAGAACGTTCATCTCCGAGTCCCGTTTGTGGGCTGCGGTTTACGGCCGCGGTCATACAGCCAATACAATACACAAAACAAAACGGTCTGCAGAGACTAGGGAGTTTTCGTAGATCGTTTCCGCTCTCCCGCAACGCTCTCCCCAACCAGCTACGCTTGCCGGAACCCTACAGTCAAGGCCATCGGCGCGCCGGCGCAGTAGCGGCTGCTTCGTTGCGGAGGGCTTAGCGGACGGGGAAACCCGATCTACGAAAACCCCCTACTGACGAGTTTTAGGAAACCGTTTTTGTACACACGATACGTTCTACGATGGGCCTTGCGATACGAACTGCGCATGTGCTACCGCATAGGACTCGCGCATGCGCAGTGCGTATCGTACCGCATCAGATGTGCAAAAACGGTTCTCTAAAACTCTCTACTCTCTGAGACTCGATCAGTTGGAACGCGTCTGCCATTGGTGAGAACACGATTCCCCAACCGAACGCTGACGCGGCATTCGCGAACAATCTGTGATCTGCTCCGGCGTCCAGTGTGGGTAACGTTGAAAATCCATCAGTACACAACCACCTTCTTATACCTAGGTGCTGCTGATGCAACCGTATAGTGCGTCTAATCGAGATTTAAAGATACGATTGGGTAGAAGAGGAAAAAAGAAAGGGAAGGGGGGGGGGGGGGGTTGAACGTGCGTGATTTGTCTCTTCTTGATTCAATGCGCTGTAGAGTCCATCTATGTAAACGCGACCTATTCATTGTTTATTTTTTCCACGCATCGATTGTTAGGTGTCATAGGTATGCTCTAAAACTGCTTGTTTTGTTGTCCGCCTAGACAATAAATAAAAACGTAAAGAAAATATTTTCGAAAAAAAAAATTACTGTTCGGGTTTTGTGTCAGTCTTCGTGTACATACCGTATTTCCATGCATGAGTAAAAGCCGCACCTCTTACGAACAAGGCCTGTGGGTCTGCTTTTAAGCGGAGCACGGAGTCAGCGAATCATCATCGCGATCGGCAGAAAAATAACAGCGATTTAAGGGACAGAGATAACGTCTTCAGCAAAAATGATGTGCTCAGATCGCTTTTTTTTTTTTTTTTTTACGGAGAATCGGGTTCTCGACCTCGTTATTCGCGGCGCTTGTTATGCTGAACGCGATGATTTGCTGTATCTGTGCACTGCAGAAAAGTAGACGGAAGGGCATTGTTCAGAAGAAGTGCGGCTATTACTCGAGCAAATACAGTATAGCGCGGACATTATGAGCTGAAGCAACCATCTATGCTTCTTCGACTCTCCTGTAATTTTTTTTTTCTTTTTTTAGCTTTGTTTTATTTTTGACTTGGAACTCAAAGCTTAGGTCTCAAACGTTTAACACTTTGACAGTTTGAGTGATGGAGCTTGTTGGCAAATGTAGGCGCAGTAAACGTCCAGACGGCGTGTTTCAGCTCATATTAGGGAGTTGTAGTAGATCGTTTTTCTCCTCCGCTACGTTATCCGTATAGACCCCTTTCGAAATACTGCCCTCTTGTGGCAGCTGTGGAATCCCTGCACAATGGCGGACTCAAGCCGCAACGTCACGGCACACTTTATGCGTTTGGTTGGAGCAGAAGGAAAAAGAAACCCACAGGACAAGGTGATAAGCGCAGTGACGTTGCACTTTTGACGTTGTTTGATTGGGTGGTCGGATATTAGCGTTGGCCGCGCTCTGACGTTCGCTATCATATGGAATGACTTGCACGTTTCACGACGTCAGTTGTTCCGCCATTGTGCAGTGGTTTTGACCTTCTAATAATCGCCACATGAATTTCGAAAGGGGTCTATACCGAAAACGCCGCCGCAGCTGAGCATGCGCGCCGCCAGCCTTACCTGCATTGTTCAAGGTCTCGTACGTGGCTGATTACGGAGCGCTATGCGGAGACTTAGCTTGTTGCGGAAACGGTCTATTTAAACCCCCTATATTGTCGGGGGCTGTACAGAATCCCCACTCAATGCACAGGGTCAGACGTTTACTGGTGCTTGAAGCAAACGTCGCATTAGGAATGCTTTACCACGAGAGGCACGTTGCTATTGCGGACGTTGACTGCTGACACGTTAACAGTGTATGCAATGAGCATACACTGTCGACAGGGCCGGCTTGCTAGAACAGCGTCTCAGCTGAGACTGGGTGAAAGAAAGCACCACAAAGGCTGGGGCGCGCGAGCGTCTTGAGACGCAGCTTGAGTCCCTCTCAGCTCGTGCGCTGGCTTTTTCAGTGCTTTCTTTCACCCAGTCTCAGCTGAGACGGGTCTATAGACCTTTCCAATGTTTACAAAATCACAGTCCAGCGTGCGATCTTCACAGCCCAGCACGTGCGTGTTCGTCGCTTCGTAAAGCGAGGAAAGCACGCGCCATACGCACGAACGCTCAAAATGGCACCGGCCACACGCTCTTTTTTGGAAAGGTCTATAGGGAGTATTCACTGGCGGCCATAGCTGTGTGCTCGGCTGCAGAGCGCGTGCTGAACGCGAGTTTCCACAGTTCTTTCGCCACGTGCATTCCGCACCACCAAGATTGCCTGCTTGGCAGCCTATTAATGCGAGCTCGTTCTGAGCATGCGCTCTAAACAGTGACCTCAAATATGGCGGCCAGTGAATACCTCCTATAGGGAGTATTCACTGGACGCCATATTTGTGGGTGCTGTTTAGAGCGCATGCTCAGAACGAGCTCACATCAATAGGCTGCTAAGACCGGCACTCTTGATGGTGCGGAATGCACGTGGCGAAAGAACTGTCGAAGCTCGTCGTCAGCACGCGCTCAGCATTCGTGCACACAGCTAAGGCAAAACTGTAAGCGCGAGCACGGAAGCTCCGTGCGTTCAGGCTTTGCTCGAGCGCGCGAGCTGGGGAGAAATGCAAAAAGCGCTGGTCTCGCGCTTCTAGCTTTGGCTTCGCTGCCCAGGAGACAGAAAGGGTGACAATAGGGACCTTTAGCAAATTGTTACCGTGTTCCGCGTACCGCACTACCGAAGTCTTTGAACTCTGAAGCATGCTTTTGAGCGCGCGCCCCGCGGTCACGTTTCCCCCTGGCGCGCGCTTAAATGCATGCTTCAAAGGCTTCGGTAGTGCAGTACGTGGAACACAGTGACGGTTTGCCAAAAGTTCCTAATCAATAGCAAACAGTATTGCCACATATGCATTTGGTTATACTGGCGCACAGGCGTAAATGCGGGTTTCCCGATCGGCATCGGGCTTATGGAATGAAATGGTCAAAGCGGTATCAAAATCCACGAAGTGGAAAGCTCAGAGAGGGTATAATTTAGTGCTTTTTAGTCTTAATCCTAGCTCCAACTTTGTTGAGTGCAGTTCAATTACTAATAGCCTTACTCTGTCACACACTAGGATTATCGAACAAAATGAAAACACCGTAATCCAGATCAATCGCCGATCGAAGTCATCTCTTGAGTATTGCTTCACATGCCGCTTCATTAGGGAGTTTTAGAAGACAGTTCCGACGACACCGATAACGATACCAGATACTCCGCCGATGCGTTTGCGCACGCATCGTTTCGTTATTGAATGTCGTTATCGGAGGTACGCAACGATCTACTAAAACTCCCTAATACGGCCCTTCATATCACGACCGGCGATTATATTTCTGAACGTTCGTGGCTGAGTAGTTTTCAGTGAACTCTTCATCGCGCAAAGCAACGAGATACAATGAAAAGTAAGACAAAGCATCAGCCACCAACAGCGGTGCTGCGAGCAGTGTTGCGAACTAACGAGGAGCGGAGCAGTTGCCTTTCAGCTTTTCCCCAGCAAGCCTAGCGACCTCCCCCTCGCTAAGCCTGGATCCTTCGACTGCAGCAAGCAGGACGGCCTCCTCTGACAGCGCTTTGCTCCGGCGCCTCGGTGACGGTCGACAACAGGCGGAGGATTCTCCAGAGCGGCAGCTGCCGCTCCATCCCTCGAGAGAGCGCGACGGCGGCGATCCGGGAAAGGGCTCGCCCAGATAAAGACGACGTTGCTCCCGAACGTCGCAGGCCGCGACGTGGGCTTCCGCGATTTAATTGACTGCAGCCTCCAAGAAGAATCGGCTCTGTCAAAGCGGCTGTCACTTGGGGCCGTCCTCCCTAACGAGAAGGGGACACCCCCGGAAGGCCCGAGAGGAAGGAGTCCCCGATCGAGAGGACCTTAACGGGAGAGAGGGTGGAGCTCCGACTCGGAGTGTTGGTGGTCCCTGGGTCTCGCGGTCCTTTGTCGGACGGTTCGGTGATTGCTGTCACCTTGCGCGTATGTGTTGCTGGAGCCCTGGTGCCGCTGACGCGGCGTTTGGAGGGCCCGACTTCTGGAGCTGGAACGAAGACCGACTTGGGGAAAGTAGCGATGTGGAAATGCCACAGAAGATATCGCTTCGTATAAAAGTCTAATTTAGTATCGCGCGTTAACTCCTAACTCCCGTCTGAATGGTTGCTGTATTTGATCAATTTCATTGTTCCTATTATTTTTTTTCGGTATTTTATTTTACCACTTTTTGCGCGTTATCTCGAATCTTTAGAACTTTAGTTGGAAGGAATTTGTATACATACGAGTGTAACACGCATACTGATATTGTATAGTTTTAGAGCTATAGGAAAGAACAATATGATGACTCGTAAAGCAAGAAGAAAGCTTAGAAATGTTTGAAACTTTGTTAACACGTTAGGTACTATATTTGCTGGATCCTGGAATGTCATTTGGGACGGCACTAATCCTAAACACGAGCGAGGCTATTGTAGACAAAAATAATATAGGGTAAGTGTACCCTATGTCATGAGGAGTCTTGACATAGAGTTATTGCCTGTGTTCTAGTTCGAATAATAATTACAGTTAACAATGACACAAACGATGCCTATTTAGTCCTGGGCAGTCACCCACAGATTGATCCTTAATTGGGTTGATCCAGCTTGAACTCTTTGAACTCCACAGAATGGATGACACTCTATCTGTGCGTGAGTTCCACTAAAATCAAACAGTAGCAATCTTTGCTGGAACCTCCTTCTGGCTGTAATACCATGCATAACAGCGTAAATAAAAATGAGATCGAAAACAAAAACAAAAACAAGTACAGTCATAGTAGATTTTTGTTCCATTTGTCCTTCCGCAGAGACGAGACACAACTGCGTGCAGCAAAAGACAAAAGCTCCCGAAATTCTAACATTAGAGTAGAAGTTAATTGTGTGCAAAATGATGCCGCCCTTAGCCATGCATCTCCTGACATATGCACGAAAAAAGTGCGGGCACGCTGGCATACCTTTGCGAGTCTCGCGCGTTTGTGCTAAACAGACACTGGGCTGCCACCTGAGGCGTAAATGGAGTGTGTAACTGTAAACGTCGTGGCGAATGTCGTCAAAGGTACACCGGGGCTTCCCAAACTACTGTAGCTTCTGCCTACGTTGATGGTCACTATACCCGTAGGAATCCCTCCAACATCCAGAAGTTCTGCGAAACAGCAACAGTGAAGCTTCTTAAACCTCGACGTGTGCCCGCCACTTTCTATCAAAACTTGGTCCGGTTGTCGGGAAAAAAAAAAAACATAAAACAAAAAAGAAACACGGGCCCTCATATAAAAAAACACTTTATGACACATGACGTCAGGAAGCAAAAGCGAACAAAAATATCCTTAGGCGCGTAACAGCCTCGAGCTTGGAGGGACACACACACGCAAAACTTATTGCTGCAATCGTTCAGATACGAATGAATGAAAGCGAAGCTGATTTGCTTCGAGGCGCTCATCCCAATCAAAGTTGTCGAGACGTCGTCTTCGCATTAAAAGCGCCGGTTAAATATTTCATCGGCGCGCGGCTTCCATCAAAGTTTTACAGTGCTCCTGTAAGTAAGTGCCCGCATACGCTTGGCGAGCCCGAAGTACCGCTTTAATATTCAGGAGAGCGTGCGCGGTCGTTCGCTCGATGACCAAGCGAAGCGCCCCGCCCAGGAGATACGTCGAACCTTGCAAACTTCCAACCGAAAAAAAAACTAGATTAAAAGAAAGTTTTTTTTTTCTTTGTTTGTTACGTCGGCCACCTCCAAGAAGCAATGATGGTGATTTCGCTTCTGGTAAACCCTGCGCACCCAGAACCTGTCGATACATCTCTACAACAGGTTTCCTCCTAATCAATACACTGGAGACTTTAGTCGTCGTCCTCTCACGACGTCGGTAGCCGAAAGTGGCCGACGACGGGCGCCTCTTTCCTCCAGGTCTTATACAAGGTGTAACGTTTGTAAGGGTTTTAGAGCACCGGCTGGCACGTATACGGAATAAGAGAGTGGTGGCAGGAGGGCCCGTGGCAGCTAAAGTAGAAACCGATAATTTAAATCGATAAAAGAGGGGAAAAGAAATTCCGATAAATATTCAGTTATAATGCCGACAGGGTTTACAGGAACAACTTTATTTTTGTTTTCAGTAGGTGTTTGACGAACGCAATGAGGAACAAGGGATAGACATTCTAAAACCTGAGATTGAGAGCTTATCAAAGAAAGGGGACACGTTTGACTGGTGTCGTACGTGTCCCCTTTCTTTTTTTTTTTTTTTTATCATCCGTCTCGGGTTTTAGTATGTCTATCTTTGAACTGCTCCCTTGCCTCAGTAGTTTTGCTCCAACTGGGATACATTTCAATTAACCGTTTGATCACGCAGAAAAAAAAAAAAATGACGAGAGGAGGTATTTGTCTAAGAAATATTTAAACTCTACAATATGATTATTTGTTATTGGGCGCTACAACGTTTTAATTTATAATAAGTTTCCGAGAACAGCGCGTTAGTTGCCAAGATGACGCCATTGGAATCCCGTAAAAGCTGTACCCGTCTGCACGCCTTGTTGAATAAAAAACAACAGCGACAAGATGGGATGAATTGCACGAGTGAAACCACAATATTGCGTTCGTTCATCTCAGATGCAGAGTACTCGAATCGCAAGTTTTCATTTTAATTTTCTTAAATTACATTTTTTTTGTTGCTGTTGCTTAGTGTTAGCTTTGCAAGCTATCTCCGGGTCTGTTTTTTAGAAAAAGTTGCACTCAGTACGTGATATATTTTTCCCACAATAAATCAATATACGGGGAAAAAAGTGATATTGGCGAGAATATTGGGCCGTGTTATCCTTAAATAAAATTACCTCTTCCAACCAAAAAATAAAGAAGAGGTAGTGGAGCGAGGGACCGGCAGCCGGAATACGAACTTTAAGAAATAAGGTCAAACCGAGCAGTTCGTCTAGTTTTATGCCTTCCTGTTCCTTGGTTTCCGAATTATACCTCTCCGAACATCGTATACTAATATATTCGGTAAGATAAACGTGACGATGTCACAGGAGCTTTGTTTCGCCTGAATTCCGGCCGCGGCCAGCGCTATACTATCCTATGTAGTCAATCAAGCAGCGGCAAAAATGTATCGTCATGGCGCCGGTCGTCTTTGACCGTTTGCTGTCACCAATCAATCGCGCACAGAAAAAAAAAAAAAGAAACCGCAGGGTTACGTTACGCTAACTACGCGCGATTGGTTTAGCCGGTTACAGTAAACGCACGTAGGCGATGAGCGGCCATGACGAAGCACTTTTGGTGCTTCTTGATTGGCACACGATCGGACTTAATTTGAAACGTTGTAGATACACCCCTTCCCAAAAACCGCCTTCTGCGCGCAGCCATCTTTGTCTGCTGGGCAGTGTGGAACGCCTTCTGAGCATGCGCTGTTGCTCTGTGGTGCGGTAGATCGGACACTGCGCATGCGTGCACAGCTCAGTGACTCAGCATTTTTTCGCCCGGGCGAAAAGCGCTGGAAAGGTCTACGGAACGAAGCGATTCGCAAAGCGAGAAGGAAACAGACGACGAAACGATCCTGCGACGGAATAAAGAACACTTTCCTCGTAACTATATACAGCCGAAATTCTACAGAAAAAAAAAAAAGAGAGAATACGATAAAATAAAGAACCAAGATGGGCGGTACGAAAGACCTGGAAGTCAAGCTCGACCCCATCGTTCGTAGCAGCGTCGCGCAAAGCTGCCGCGCGCCCCGCCGACACCGCGGCGTGTCGCGCAGCCTTCCATCTTCCCGGAGTCGGTCCAGGAAAAGCTCCGCCGCGCACCGCGACGCACTAACCGGCAAGGAAAGCGGAACGAGAAGCGCCGGTTAGGCCTAGCACGACCACGACGAGAGCAGGGGGCATCCCTCGTCGTGTGTCTCGAGAAGAGAAAAGGGGACAGCGGCGACGAGCATCCGGCGCTGTCGCGAGAAAGCAGAAGTGCAAGGGCAGGAGGAGCGACGAGGAAGACGAATGAAATATACACGGCCGTATCCCTGGCCTGCCCGCGTGTATATATAGCGGGGAAAGGCGGCAAAAACGCTGACAGCGGCAAGCAGGTGACAAAGCTTTTAGGACGATGAGTTCTGTGTTCGCGGCTTTCGCCAGTCGTGTCGACAGCGGCGTCCGTCATGTCCTTTTTTTTTCTTTTCTGTGTTTGATTTTTCTCTTGGGAAGTCGCCTCTTGCGGACTACTGCGGGACAAACGGAAAGTACAAAAAGAGAGGGCGAAGCAGACGATCTGCTGATGGTGGCGGTGGTAGCGGGTGCACTTCGGTGTCTTTGATTCCACGTGTATCGGATGTCTAGAATTTCAATGTGCATCGAGTCTTTTTCTTTTTTTTTTTCAGCATACGGGCGAGGTGGCTCAGAACCAGCATTTTGAGTATACGAAGCTTAGTATATAAAAAAAAGGGATAAACAAAAACAATGATTGCCGTCCTTCGCGGAAAAATCGTTGCCAATAACAATGTGTACCGTAACCCGCGGTGTATCAACGAGCATGACGTTGCAGGCCAGATTCGTAGCTAGTGGCGTACCAACTTGTTTTTTAGTAGGGGGGAAAAACAAACCCCCCCCCCCCCCCCCGTCCAGGTTCGGTGGGCGATGTCCTTAGTATCCCTTGGGCGCCGCCGGCCAGTGTTTGCCCTGCAGTGGCGGCTGCTTCAGGGGGGGGGGGGGCAAGCGCCCCCTTACCCCCCCCCCCCCCCAGGTTGGTACGCCCATGTTCGTAGCATGCATATCTCCTCAAAACGACAAATCTGGCGAGTCGCAAGTTCTTCTCAAGTATCTATTGAACCTGCAAGGGCACGTGGGAACTTGGTTCGAAAAAGTTGCAGTCCAATTAAAGCGGCGTCATTCACAGTATATGTCTACAGCGCACAGGAGCAGCGTAGTACAGCGTACGGAAAGACTCACCTAAACAGATCGATCAGTCTTAATGCCTCTTCACACAAATAACCTTAGCGCTTGTATAGACCAACTCATGTTTACAAACAAACCAGAGCGCTCCTAGCGGACGCCACCGGCGCCGCGCATGCGCGATGGAGTGTGGGCAAGATGCTCGCCGTCGTCCATAAACAAACCATTGAAATGTGATGTTGTCGCCGTCGGCGTGAGTCCCCATGCTCTTTTTCGCGTTGGAATTGTTGATTCTACGTCTTCCTGGCAATGTCTGACTACTTGAGCGGCCTCAGCGAAATTACCGATGCTCGTTACACCGCAAAACTTCGAGTGAATAATGTGACATGCGGCGATTCATTCCGCCTGGACGCCGCAGGATGGACGCTAAAGCCTGATTCGCATGATGAGATTCCACTCGAAATCTTCAGTCGCGACGTCGCTCGGGCTGCAAAACCGTGAACCGTAGCTGAGATGGTCGACGTCGATACTGAAAATCCCAAGCAGAATCGCGGACAAAGTAAATCAGGCATAACAAGTTGGTGGTGGCCACTGGTAAAAATGATCAGCATCTTCTTGTAAATATTCTTTACACTGAGCCTGTTTATCCCAACCAACCTTCGAACTTAAAAGTCTTCTGAGGCCCGAAATTACTTCTTATCGCAATTACCGGGTCTGCTGTCCGGTGTCGTCTGAAAATGCATGCAGACGACAAGCAGAAACGTTTGAAAGAGTAGACAACAGTTCGAACGATCAGGCGGCCGTTCGAGCTTGAAGACGCACTGAAGGTAGTTCGCAGGTGGTCCTTACAACTTTACGGTTTTCCCGCGTTCATGTTGGAACAAACCAAATAAATCTGATGACCACAACAGGTATCCATGAATTCAACCAAAGTGCTTCCCGCCCAAGCAATCGTGGTCCGATGGCGTCTGGTTTTCCCTTTTCACGGCACATATTCACGTTCTCGCACGAACCGAGCACATGAAAACTAACCTTCAAACCTTTCTCGACTCTTTTGGCACAGCCCCAGTCGCGGCGTTTTCACGAGAAGGAAGGTTTTTTTTTGTTTTTTTTTTCTGGTTTCTTTTAAAACAACGCAGGAATGCACATCTTGCATGGGGACTTCCTCCCACAGCCCCAGTCCAGAAGTGCGCTTGACGCGCCACCACCGCGCCATGACGTAACAGAGTTGAGTTCGTGTATAGTCAGCGCTGGAAATAGCGCTAAGCCTTGCTGATGCTGCGCTGACTCCGTGGTGTATTAGTGATACGGCGCTGATACAGTGCTGCGTTAGTATTGTTCACCTTAGCACTGCGATGGATGTGTGCATCGGTCCTAATAAGACTCATGGGAATCTTATCGTAGTCCCTCAGAGCATAAGGAATGCAGGGCACGGTGAATCCGGCTCATTTTCTCTCGGATCCGCTGCCAATGAGATAGCGACGTTAATGCTGAACCGAAATTTTGATCTCGCAAAATAAGGCCGCAGATGCGTTGAACTGGACGCTACGAACTCCAAAACATTACTCGTACGTCGATATCTCAAACGGATGGCAGCATTTTTCGGAAAAGAAGGGCGCGATCAAGTGAGGACTATGATGTCACGATTCTCCCGGAACAGTTGATAATGAGGGGAAGCGGCCTTGCTTCTCTCCTCCTCGCGTCGGTTCACCTTCTCGAGGGAATGAGAATCGTGACGTCACACGCCTCGTCGGCTTCGTCAGTCGTGCTCAATCGCGCACTGCTTTTCCAAGAATACAGCCGACCGTTAGATATATCGCTGTATGTGTGACGTTTTAGGTTTTACAGCGCGCCGGCCTATCGCTCCAGCCTTGGTTGTGAGCTCCAAATTTCGGTTCAGCATCCCCTTGACCCAGGCACGTAGCCAGGGGGGGGGGGGGGGGGGAAGGCATGAGGCCCGCCCCCCCCCCCCCCCCCCCCCCGAAACAAAATCCTGGTTACGTGGCTGCCTTGACTGATAATACACCCTAAAAAAAGCCCGTTCATCTACTTTCCCGTACAACACTCGGAGAGCCAATCACCGCAAGTTTCGGAGGCAGCTCAGCGATTGCCGATGTCGAAACATATGTTTAGACCAAAAAACGCAGTCTGAGTTGTGACATTAATAGGGTGACCATATTCCTCAATGTAGAAAACGGGACATCACAACGGGGGTGGGGGGGGGGGGGGGGGGGGGGTCGTAAGAAAGGTTGAGGTTGGGAGAAAAATTTTAATGAAATAACTGCTCTTACTTCACAACGTTACCATGTTGCAACTAAGCCCTAGGGCCTAGGAAACAGTCACACTCACAGTTCAGCTGCATGCACTCATTTGTTTCAAACGAGTTTCGGTTTGCTTCAACTCGCTTAGTGCCAATTTCGAAACTATGCAGTCCTGCGAAAACGGGACATGATCTTGATTGGGACAAAAAGACGGGACGGCAGGGATCGGACCTCAAAAACGGGACTGTCCCGGCCAAAACGGGACGTCTGGTCACCCTAGACATTAAGCAATGCAAAACGTCACGCTTGCATTGCTTAATGTCACAACTCAGACTGCGTTTTTTGGTCTAAACATATGTTTCGGCATTGTCATTTGCTGAGCTGCCCCCGTAAGTTGCGGTGATTGACTCGGAGGCTATAATGTTCAAAAGCTGATAAAATTCATTATGGTATCGATACTCAACTGTGAACGTATGTCTAGTTGTATTTTTGTATCTTGGCCTGTGTTTTTTCTTGGGCGTCAATAGCTGACGTTATTTTCTTGTTCCAAGTTTATTGAATCGTCTATGTATACGGGGCCCTTTACACATACTTACGTTTTATTTTATTTTTTCAGCTTTAATTTTCGTGCTTGTATTGTGCCGGTTGTAAGCACACACACGGAAGGACAGGTTTGCTGAACAAGACGTATACTATACGTACAAGACGTATATATAAGTTTTTGTTTTGTTTTGTTTTTCATTGCCCGCCGACAAATTTTGAATTGGTTTCTCCAGCCGAACTAGGACACGATATACCCACTAAAAATGCACTGACGTCACTTGGTCAGACATAGTGGGGGAAAGGGCGCGTAGAGGGCTAGCTTCCACTGCGTTAACGATGATATTCTTCGGGCCACCAGAAAGAAGGGCAAACTGAGGTCACGTGCGAGCAATGTATACTTACCAGAAAGCAAAACTTGGGCATAAATATTGTACGCAGCATCATAATAAAATAAGTGATTTTCATACCCCCCAAATATATATATATATATATATATATATATATATATATATAAACATCAATATCTGCAGGGGAGCAGATATTGATGTTTTTAACCCAAATTTCGTAGCTTTCAAGACTTTTGTAACTAACCTGTGAACATTTTGTGTTGCATCATTACCAAGGCGTCAAGCTGTTCATGAGCACAGAAAATAAACAAATGAGAATGAATGAATGAATATATATATATATATATATATATATATATATATATATATATATATATATATATATATATATATATATATATATATATAGGGTGTTTCACGAAAGGTGGACAAATTGGATATTGCAAAAACTACGCTTCGCATCAAAAAAGACTTGTGTCGTTTTGATCCTGGGCCAGGGGTCTCTTTAGAAAAAATTATTAAAGTCCGTGATAATTAGATTGTTAATTATTTTTGCGTAATTAACTTTTTTAATATTGTGTTTAAGGGCATGGTTTCAATTAGAAAATTTCTCAGCATCATCGAAAAACACTAAATCAACAAATTGCAGAACGATAGAAGGCACGCGAAGCATTTCACGGCTTTCTAAAAAATCGCACGAATTCGACGGGTTTTTACGTTTCGGTTTGGTATCGGAGCGCATCTCTGCCCCGACGGCACCGCGCCCCGTGGAGAAATAGTGCAACCAACATCTGCTGTGCTGTCATCGTGCGACGCAGCAGAGGTTGGTTGCACTATTTCTCCACGGGGCGCGGTACCGTCGGGGCCGAGATACGCTCCGATAGCAAACCGAAACTTAAAAACCCGCGAATTCGTGTGGTTTTTCAGAAAGCCGTAAAATGCTTCCAGTGCCTTCTATCGTTCTGTAATTTGTTGATTTAGTGTTTTTTTGACGATGCTGAGCAATTTTCTAATTGAAACAATGCCCTTATAAACCCAATATCGAAAAGTTAAATACGCAAAAATAATTAACAATCTAATTATTCAGGACTTTAATAATTTTCCTAAATAGGCCACTGGCCCAGGACCAAAACGACACAAGCCTTTTTTTTTTTTTTTGTTGCGACGCGTAGTTTTCGCAATATCGAATTTGTCCACCTCTCGTGAAACACCCTGCATATTTATTTATATAGTTTACTACAAAAGATGCACGATGAAGCTCCGGTTACATGAAAATTTGATATGAGAATCTGATACGAAATTCGGCAGTGAGAAAAACTTAAGTGAAAGTACGAAAACAAACGGAAGCAAGAAAGAAAACAACATTCTTTAGCTCCGCTGCGTCTACTGCGAACAAAACATGTCCTTCACCTGCCAGAACGCGGGAACTTGAATAAACAACTGGACATCCGTCGGCTGTACAAACACGAAGATGCTATGTTCAAGCACGAGAGCGCGCGAACAAGTCAGAGCGGAAGGGTTTATTTGTCTGGGTGCAGATCGTCGTTCCTCCTGCCCATGTGTCACGCACTTTTTACGTGCCCGCGAACAAAATGTCGGCGAACGCACACCTGGTCACCAGGCGGGCTTGAGGTAAACATCTGAGCCGGTAAACTTCGAGTTCCTTTGTTCTCCGCCGAAAAAGTGGAACGTTCCCATTCTCACGTCATAAACTGCTTTTTACTGTTAAACTTCCTCGCAACGCGCATTTTTTTGTAAGAATATAAGGGAAAGAACGTTTTTCATTACATGGGTAATTGTTGCGATCTGATCACCCATTCAAAGTTCAAATTTTGTGTCTAAACTTACCGAGAAGAAATAAAATAAAAAATAATTAATTAGCTGCGCTTTATCGGTGCCGGGGCTGCTGCTTTTTGTTTGATCTTAAACATTGTGCATTCGCCCTAGAATACGCAGCTACAAATTAAGAACTTGTTTCCAAAGTGTTTTAAGTGCTGTTTCCAAGATTGTTTCTAAAGTCGACGGCTAAGTGGAGTTAAGGCTGTTTCCAAATGTCAAAGCTGCTTCCAAAGTTGCTGCCGAAGTTTCTGTCAATGTTGCTGCCCCCGTTGTTGACCAAGTTGGTGGTGCCAAATCCGCTTACAGCGTCTGTGCCGAGCGAGTTGCTTCCAACGTTCCTGCAAAGTTTGCTTCCAAAGTTACTGCGTAATAAAATTGCTTTAAAGTGTTCAAAAAAAGAAAAAAGAAAAAGAACTTATCATTCGCTCGCCTTTAAAAACGGAGTACTTAACGACCTCAATAGATAAACAAACAAATGGACGTTACAAAATCGATTAAACCTGCGGCTCCTCCTCAAATATAAAGCGTAAAATGACACGATCAAAGAACTCGACTCGGAGACACATGCGCTCGCAGGAAACCGGTGCTTCCACGGCGGCTTCCGAGCAGAAATGCGTAGCTTTAAAGTCGACAGAAAGTTCTTACTCGCAACCCTTAATGAGGTTCGGGCATGGACACTCCGTACCTGGCGCCCAAAGCTTTCCGTGGTTTCGCTAAACACCGCTAATATGCTTCGGCCGGTCTAATCACGTTACTTGCCTTCTTCGAGTAGGATCGATACTTCCTCCTTGTTTGCGTTGAAAACTTTACAACGTTCCAGTACCCCATCTTGTTTTCTGTCGTCCTTTTTTTTGTTTTGTTTTTGTCTTTCCTGTTTTCGTCTTTTGGGGTTCCACCAATTAGGAGGCAGCCGATCGATAATTCAATCGCTGCAAACCGGAAATTAACCCAACCGCTTTCGTTGTCATGCCTTCGTTTTATTCCGGGACCCTACTCCACAGTGTTTTTCTTTTTCTTTTTTTTTTTCGAGTAAATACGTTTTGCGCTCCCTAATTTATCTTCATAAAATGAAAAAAAAAAGAGACGAATTTAAAACCGTAACGATCCATCGAATGTTTCCTCTTGTTAAACTTGTTTAAAAAAAAAAGAACAAAAAAAAAACCGAATGATTTAAATTTTATAATATATATCGCGATAAAAAGAGTTCACTACGAGTTCGTGAGCAAGTGGAAAAATATTTTTCGGGCACTAGCAATCCAGAGCGGACGCTGTAATATAATGATACAAGAAATAAAAAAAGGGGGGGGGGGGAGGGGGACGGGGTGGAAAGGTTTTCAAACTTTACACTCTACTTAAATTAGTAGGAGCGACACACACACACACACGCACATACAAAAATAAAGAATGTTACGGAGGTTTTGAAGCGCGGAGGTTTAATTCGGTGTTTCGGTTTATCTTATTATTGCTTAAACGCCGTAAGCTAAATATACCCAGACTCCTCTCGCGTTGTGCGCACCTCACGAGAGAGATACTATAATGGAGTTAGGCGCCGCATATGAGCTTAATTTCTTTCGTTTTATTGAGATATGCTTTAAAAGAGGCAGGCGTTGAAGGGAATTAAAAGTTTTGACTTTAAAAAAAGCTACCAGTAGATTCGTTAAAAAAATGCGATGCCTAAAAAATTACTTAAAATTTTATTATTATTGTTATTATTTTCTTTTTTTTTGCCTCCCTTGCGTTCATTAATGGGGGGGGGGGGAGAAAGAGTAGACAGGTGAGCTGACTTTGAGTTAATTGACATAATAAAAAAAAAAAAAAAAAAAACTAGGAAGCCAGGAAACTGAAGTCATAAATTACGCAGATAAGGTAGATTAGTTTGTTTATATCTTACACTCGCGGACATCTGAAGATACGTGGGGCGGGGCTTATTATGTTAATTCACAATCCTGGCTTCGTGACTGGTTGTATGGCGTTCTTATCGGCTAATGCTGCAATCTCATTGGCTGTTGAACAATAATTAGATGTTAGGGACTTGCTATGCCCCTGTGTTTCTTTAATTTCTTAATTCATGCCTCGCATGCCTTTATATTTTAGGCAATGACGACATTTTCTATTTATACTACCTTTTTTTTTAATTCTGTTCCTCACCCAATTGATTTTGACTTTAAGAAATGAACTTCCAGAAGTTCACAAAAAAAAAAAAAAAATATTGTACGCATATTGAATAATTCTTCACGCCAAAACTGAAAATAGAGACTGTCGATTTCGCGTCTAGTATAAGGTTACAATCACCGTACTGAACGGTGCTATAAAAGTTCCACGCGTTGTAATTCCAATCATTTTTTGCGTTCCTCACTACGGTGGTAATAAGTGGATGCCACCGTAGTGAGAAAAATTGGCAGAAAAAAATACAACAAACATTCCGTTTAGCATCAACCGAATTCTATAGAACTATGTCACTCCGTGTAAGTGCAAAGTAAAATGAAGATCGAAACGTGCTAGACAAAAAGTGCGAAATGTCATTTAGAAAAAAACCTACCCTGAGTGACTCTCCTAAAAAAAAAAAAAAATAGCACGGGGTTTATTTTGGTTATAATTTGTGCATAACGGCGTCCCACATTCGCAGCTTCTTAGGTTCGCCTTGACGGGAGCGACGTCGACTCCTCGAGCTGTAAAGGTATCCTCGATGTGTCTCAAAAATGAGTGAGTGGCAGTTCCGATACACCGTCTGAAAGCCGATGACGTATGGGGTGTCAATTCTTCACGACGACGTCCTTCTCCGCGACAAAAAGCTGTTTCCCGGTCGTAAGACCGAAAACTTGTTTCTTAAACAGACTTCTCTTTGTGAGCGCTTTTTTTTTATATACTTCTTAATGTTTTGTACGAGGTTTCTTTTCTTTTCCGGAAATCGAATAAGTGTCGACACCAGGCGACAACAGTGATGGTTCCGCGCAGTTTGATTGTCTCATTTTGCTTTACCGACGCCGAATCTTTATTATTGGCCGCACCGCATCTTTCACAGGTTACTGTCAAGAATAAGCTTTGTAATGACAATTGCTCGCGCACAAAGTGCACTCATTTAGGCCACACGATGCTCAGAGTAACCTCACGCTACTCCAAAGGTGACGCCACCCTGTCCCGTTCATTACCTGATCGCATGTTCGTCAGGCCTGATCGTCTTATTGTAGGTCTGTATCTTAACATGTGCGTCACTGTGTCGCTTATGTTGAAATCGCCGCGGAGCTGCGTAGATGAAAAGTTTGCTAATTTTCGTTGCTCTGCGAGATTCAAATAGTCTGTTCATCTCGAGTTCGTATGATGAAAGAAATCGGTTGAGCAAGCTAAACTCGTTATTAACATAAAAAAAAATCGATGCTTTCGGTTCGGGCAGAACCAACTATGCTGTTGTCGAATAAAGCGATTAACTGCAGGCATAATTGCAGAACCACGGCCGCTCACGTGTCAGTTTTCCCGCTAAACTTAGCGGGTAAGCTGAATTTGTGTGTGGGTCACGTGCAGACTCGTACACGTTACCGAAAAAAAGTAACCGATTACAATTACAATTACTTCACTTAAAAAGTAACAGATTACAATTACAATTACAGCCTCAAAAGAGTAATCGAAAATTACTCTAAACCAATCGATTACTTCTCACGTTACTTGTCATACAACTATTTGTTTTTATTACGGTAGCACATATACACATATTTTACATAGGTGTTCCGCATCTATGATCTGTTGGTCCGAAAAAAAAAGAAAAAAAAAACAACCTTGATTGTTTTTGCTCAGAGCTGAGTGAGTGACACCAACACACCCAATCCCTTTAGTAAAAAAGAATAAAAAGAACGCTGTTTATCTACATCACTCCCAAGAGGGTGGATAAGTTCATTTTTCATACATGGACATACAAAAAAAAACAAAAAAACAACAACAATGTACCCAGGAAACAAAGCATAGTGAAGTGGCCTACTAATCCTCGAGTTCCCGTGCTTAGTGGTTTTGAAAAAGAAAAGAAAAATAAAGCATTGGCCGTCTTTGCCCTAGCTGAGTGACTCCAGTACATCTAACCCCTCTCGAAAAAAAGAAAAAGAAAAAAGTAATTGAAAAAATTTGTAATGGGTAATTTTGTAATCGATTACAGCAAGAAAGTAATTGAATTACAAGGGTCGTTACTACTTAAAGGAAGTAATTAAAGCGTTACAAAATTACAGTAAAATGTAATATATTACAAGCAATCCATTACATGTAACGCGTTACGTACAGGTCTGGTCACGTGACATCAAGCTATGTGACGCCATTTTCCCCGTTCAATTTAGCGGGGTAACTGAAGTGGTTTTGAGGTCACGTGACGTCAATTTTCCCGTTAAATCAAGCGCAGAAACTGAATTGGCCTATAATTCACGAGACATCAAGTCACGAGACGTCATTTTGCTCGCTAAATTTAGCGGGGAAAATAAACGCCCAGAAAGATACCTCGAAGTGATCTCTAGGTCCTAAGCAAAATAATCGCTTTTAAAGTGATTAACTAGAAATTCGATTTTCTCAAAAGTAACCGAGCATACCTTTAGTTGCTTTTATGGAAAACTTAGTTATAGGTTCACTTGTATCCACGTCGTTCGCATTAAATTCTTGGGCATAAAAAGTCCTGGAAAACCCCACATCATCACATTCCTTTCAAACATAATCTTATCCGAGTCTAGACTTTGAAAAAAAAAAAAAAAATGTTGGAGAGAAATCGAGTCGTAAAGAGGAAGAAAAACACCTTCCAAAACTGTCCGCGAATCTTGCTATAGAGAATCAAACGGACGATTTGCCCATGGTGATATGCAATTCCCCCTTTACAACACGGCCCAGACGGCAGACCCTCAGGAGCGACAACTTAAGATCGGTGCTCTCGTCTTTTCCGGCGATTAGGCCGATTGACTAACGATTCTTTCCTCCGCCGGAGCAACCGGACCGGAAACACCCTTCGTTTCCGATTCGCTGTCGACAGCCATGCCGCCGCCGTTCGCCAGACACGGGAGGCAAAATAGTTCGGAAGCGCAGGGTGTCGAAATTACGTGTGGTGCAACACCGGTCTTTGTATCGATTACGTAAAGCCGACCTTCGCCTCGATGAAAGGAAACTTAGCGATACTATACAAGAAAAGTGTAAGTATGCACTCCTGCCGCGGGGGCGATAAGAAATAAGGCGACGGCCATCGCAGTTTCCCCTTACGGCTTGTCAACTAAACTCTCTTTAGCCGTCAACGACAGACATTTCGGAGACTGTCGGAGGAGATGCGACCATGAAAACAAAAGGAAAGGGTTAAAAGAACCGAAAAGAAGAAGAGAGAGCTTTTGTTGAACACTCCCTGGAGCATAATGTTCCAAACGTTCCGAAGCAACCCTGCGTGTGCTCCGAACCGCCCGTACCGCCGCTTTCGCAAACGGTCGGAGCGGTCTTCTGATATTTCCTTCTCTTTTGTTCTTAACTTAATTTTTTTTTTCCTCTCCAATTGGAAAACGCTTTCGAAAGGAACACGCGAGGATTTGGACGAAGAAACGCCTATCAATTACCGGCCGAAACGCTCCGCCCACTTCACTTAGCGGCGTGACTTCGCTCGCTTTCGGCTTCTGCGCCCTTACAATAATAATAACGGATCTACAACAAACTTTTCTCTTTTCACTTAACGCTGTTTGGCGCAAAAAAAATATATATATATATATATACATATTTCTTTGTTTCCGCCGCAGTCACCGCCGGCATGCTCTCCTTGTCGAAAGCACGCGAGAGGTTCCGTATTTTGTACCTTGCATCATTCCTGCTCCCTTTCAATTTGATGTTCGTTTTGTTTTAGAGTTTGTTTTAGTGTGGAAAACAAGTAAAAAGCCCCATCTGTCGCCGTGGAAACAACGCTGGGCAAACAAGTAGCTCGGCGTAGCTTCAACGCCGACCAACGGAAAGAGGAAAAAAAATCGTTCCAGTCGGCCGGCAAACAGGCCTGACGTACCGACAACAATTCGGCCGGTTCCACCAGGAAAAGAAAAAAAAAAATCAAACACTGGTTTGTAAAAAAAAAAAAAAGGAAGGAAGAAAGAAGAGCCGTATGCTCGCCTCTATATCGCTGTGCACAATATGCGTTTGTAGACATGGAGGGAAAGAATTCGCGGTATGCTTTTTAATGTATTCCTTCTTTTGGTCGGCGTGAGCGTTTCTTTGCTTGCTCCACTCTGCGTCCCTTTGTGTGTTCGGTTGTGTCGCTTGATATTTTCGATCACCGCATAGGTGGTCCCAGAAGCAATCTGCCGATGGCCAACGCCAATTTCCCGGAAAGTCTGAACAGCAAGCGCAGAAATGGGGCGGTCGCCGCGTGTGCGCAAACCACGAGACATCGAGTGGCACTTACTACGATGTATACAACACATCGCTGCGACGCAAATACGTGTTGTGCCAGGCGGAGCAAAAGAAATATATTTTTCTTCTTTTTTTCCCCCCACAATCTTCTTACAGGTCAACTGAGTTGAGAGGGGTCACAGGCCCAAGTACTCTTTCGCCTTGAATCAAGGCAGAGCAAACTCGTGTAGTTTTCTGCTCTCACGAATCGCAAAGGCAGTGATGAGAAAGAACATACTAAAGGAGGAGAACGCGTGGATCTGTGCCCTCTCTGTTCGGGAGGAAACAATCAACCTCTTAGTAACGATAGGTGAAGGACGGTCACCAGAGGAGAAACTGATCAGTTGTGTTCCTAACCACAGGGGTCCTGGAACATCAACGCTCGAGTCACAATAGTCCTGAGAATTTCCTCGCGTCGCAACTACGACAGTTACATGATCAACCGCGACTGAGGACGAACCGATGTTCCTAACCACAGTGCAGTTCTGGGTCACGCTAGAGTCACAACTATACTTCGTTTCACCTTATGTGCGAGCAAAGGCAAAACTGGAAGCGCGAGCACGGAAGCTCCGTGCGTTCAGGCTTTGCTCGAGCGCGCGAGCTGGGGAGAAATGCAAACAGCGCTGGTCTCGCGCTTCTAGCTTTGGCTTCGCTCGCAGATAAAGTGAAACGAAGTATAGAGTCATATAGTCCTAGGAATATCCTCGCGTCGCAGGTGTTTACAACGAAACCTGCACCGCGGTTAAGGAAGCCAGAGTCGAACTGTTCGCAATCCATCGCACACGAAAAAAAAAAAAAAAAAAGAGACGTTGGAGGATTGTTACGGCAGAAAGGCAGTAAGTACTCTCTTAGGATATCTATAGTTATGTTGAAAGATTAAAACCACCTGCGACCACCTCCCACAATAAAATCTGAAAGGTAAATCACTCGATCCGGATTGTATTAATACATATGTATGCGTGTGAAATGACCGATGGCCCTTGCGTACTATAATCCACTATTATCCACTCTAATAAAACCACGACTCTGCGCCTATGAAAGAAAAAAAAATATATGCGTATATGTCAAACCCTCGACGAGGCCGGGGCCTCCCCGCGAAACGGTTGGGAATTAAAGTTTTAGAGTTTTAAGTTTTCAAGTTGTTTTCAGGCGACGTTGTCATATACACACATTCTAGAGATATTGAGACACAAAAAGCTCCGGACTCTACGACTTGCGGAGACATGAATGTTACGAGATGCGATTTAGCCGTATCAGTAGGATCAACGGGCATAATGAAAGCTGTTCGATAAATAGAAACTTAATTTGCAAAGAACACGAATTTTCTGAATACATCGAGGCCATGAGAGAGGCAAGATTAGTAGAAGGATGAAATTTTGCACCGTCTAACGCTCTAACGCGGCGCGCGGGTGCCGACAATCGAGAATTTTTTGAGCGTTTATGAAACCCGAGAAAACTCGGAATGCAAGCAAAGTTTTCGTAGTGCCGCTCTCCCATTAGCCCAAAGTGTAGCAAATTGTATATCGCGGCTGCACGCTTTGTTGGTTCGTTTCCCATCGCCGAGGGACAAACGAGGCGTCTCGTGCAACGCGATCAACGATTCGAACCAGCGGAGCCCATCGAGAGAAAAACGAAAGAAAAAAATAAAATATTCAGCTTTGAAGAAGACAAACGAGCGCAGTTGTTTGTTAGCTACAGAGGATGACGTTGCGAGCTCCGATGCTAAAGACGAAGAATGGATCATTTACCCCAGTTTCAGAAACTTTACGCAGGTTGATGCGCATCGCGCGCTCGTTAGCAGCCTGCGAGGGACTCACGCACCTGGTATAAGCGCTCGAGGTATTAGCGTTCAAAAACAAGCGCACCTCGTTTTTGAACGCTTATACCTCGGTTTTCATTGGGTGGTGGATTCTGGTGCCCCTTGTCCGCAGGGTGGAAAATAAAAATCTATATGATTTAAAGTTTAAACTGTGACTTAAATCAGGATAGTGATTTAAATCACACCGGTTTTGCTACGTGACCTAAATTAAACATTTCCGGAAAACAAAAATCCTGGAAATGTGTTTATAATTACCGTTCGTGCATCATATATGTTGCCTTCTATGTATAATTCATCGCCGTTTGGTAGACTTTTCAAATAAACGTGACCTTGTTACTTCTTCGCAGTTTGGTTTTAGAAATAATTGCTCAACTGAAACAGCCCTACTTAGTCTAAAAGAATTTATATTAAAAAATTTGAAAAAAAAAAAACTTGGTTCTCGGGGTGTTTTTAGACTTTACCAAGGCATTCGATTGTATCAGTCATAAGGTCCTATTTAAAAAAACTTGAAGTTTACGGTACCCGTGGGCAGGCGCTATTACTTCTGCAATCTTATCTAGAGCATCGACAGCATTATGTATCCATCATTGGTAATTCCTCCACTATTAAGCCATTACGTCAGGCGTTCCACAGGGTAGTGTGCTAGGGCCATTCCTTTTTAACATGTACATAAATGATATAATTAACGTCAATAAGAAGGCAAAATTTGTAATGTATGCTGATGATGCAAGCATATTTTTTTCTCCGAAACCGCTGATGAGCTAATCTATATGGCTAACTTAACTTTGTCTAGAATTAAATCTTGGGGTGATTGTAACTCGTTGACAGTAAATAGTAGCAAAAGCTGTTATTTTTCGTCCAAAAAATAAACCTGTGGTGGTGCCTAAGCTTCTCCGTTTTAATTCATCTCGAATTGAAATTGTCAGTTGTTTTAAAACTCTAGGAGTATTTTTTAGTGAAAATATGTCCTGGGATAGCCATATAAACTATATTATTCCAAAATTAGCTCGCGTGGTAGGAATTGTGAATCGCTACTTTACATATTGCCAACGAATGTGAAACTCTTGATCTATAACTCCTTGTTTTACTCCCACTTAGCCTACTGCTACCTCGTTTGGGGTACATCAACGTTAACTAATATTGAAAAACTGTTCATACTACAAAAGAAAATACTCAGAGGTATAGGTAATGTACCTTTTGATTTTCACACTGCTGAATTATTTAAAACCTATAGGATAATAGATGTTCACAAATTGTATTCATATCGACTTTGTACCAGTTTTAAGAGTGAAAGAATAAAGGGCACACGTTTCTTAGAAAATCTTTCATTATTAGAGGAAAATTCACCAGTGTATTCTACTCGTCACGCGGAGAAGTGGAAGATGGTTACTCAGCGAACGAACTATGGCTCTCAGATGCTCCAATTTCCTTTTCCAAATTTGTTAAATACTTTTTTCGCTAGTAATGTTTTCCTCGAAAACATGACTTTCAAAGACTTGCGTGGATATTTTTGTACATGATGCATTCTTTTCATAAAACGTTATTTGTTTTTCTTTTTCTGTTAACAATACCTTCAGCTGCTACATGATGTGATTTTCATCTTTGTTTCTTCGATGCTTGCCGTTGACCACTGTAAGGGGACCGAGGACCAGTCAAGCTGCATATCGCAGCTTTTTTCTTCGGACTCCCCCATCAAGATTGATGGAAATAAAGATATTATTATTATTATTATTATTATTATTATTACTTGCTCTAATTTAAATCAGAGATCATCATGCAGAGAAGATTATTAAGCTGAACGCAAGCAAAAAGTGGTGCTCTTTTGAGCAAATCGGAGAGTTCAAGTTTCTGCCTTCTACTCCGTTTGCTAGTTATGTAAGATCCTATACGATAGTGAATAAAAACACTAAAGAAAGAAGCAAATAAAGCGTTTTTCTCTCACTAGAAATTGAGGCTGATTTTGTTCTAATAGGGCAGGGCATTGATAAGAGGTTGTTAATTAAACTTTTAAGCTTACAGTAATTCTTTCTTCCGCGTTATCTTCAACGATCGGGTGGATCGATCAATTATTCTGTCATGTTTAAAATGCATTACCTGAAAACAAATAACTATTTTTAAGCTACAGATATTTAAATCGTATGATTTTGATTTAAATCAAACGAATCTTATTTAAAAAAAAACACGATTAATTTCCACCCCGGAGTTGTCCGCAACAATAGGCAAGGGGTACGGAGCACGGGCGTACTTCACCGGCACGATTTTTTTCTTTTCCCTTCCCGAGGGAGCGTAGTAGCTGCAGTCGGTGCTCAGCTACGGCTAACCTCTTTGTTTTTCCCTAATAAAACTTGCCCTTCTGTTTTACGTGCGCTTAAATGCCTTTCACATCAACATTCAGAGAATCGGCGAATCAGCTCGCAGATTTGCGCGCGCCTATCCACGCCCGCTGGTCTGCCGCTTCTTCAAAGAAGTGCCTCTTGGTACTCTCGAAGGCCTTTATAAAACACGGCTGTTTTCAATCGGGGCGTAATGCACTTATGAACTGCGTTTTGTTGCTCTACAGAGATGTACACTGTAGATTACTCAATTGTCGCGAGAACCTCATTTTCGCGAAATTCGCGACTCGAAAAAATCTCGCGAATGCATCACCTCATTGGAATGAATGCGTCCACTTCGAAACATTTCGCGCCCGCGAAATACCTTACACTTCGCAAAATTCGACAAATATTGAGCCCGCGAAAATAAAGCCGTTTACACTGAAGAAAATTATTTTTAGGGTTCACTTGTGCGGACAGATTTCAGCATTGAAGCGCCCGAGCAAGCGCCATCATTCGCTGGTTCCATCCGATTGTATACCCTACCGTTGCTGGTGCTTCTGATATTAGAGTGTTTTAGAAGATCCTTCAGTCACTCCCGCTGTGCTAGCCGCTAGCCGCTACGACCTCCGATATATATAGCGTAGCGGAACCACCATTTTAAGTTTTTGTAGAACGTTCGCAACCCGCTACGGATTACAGCGCTACGAGAGCTAACGCAACGCCACTAGCGGCTCTTTCGGACGCTAAGGCTCGCGTAAAACACAATTGTAAAGCAATTCTTCGCATTTTTTTTATTAACGTTGTTATCTTACTAGAATATTTTGTTCTTTATTGAATAACGTGCTAATCGTTGCTTCTTTTGTAAGTAAATACTATTATGTTTGCAATTGAATACAACGGACGGCCAAGCTGTCCAAGCCAATCCGATATGAGTCAAGCGCCAAAGCCACCGAGAAATATCTTCGAAAATAAATGACAACAACCGTAGCTCTTCTGTTGTGTCGTTCTTCACCGAAAATGTAACGCCACTGAGATCCCTCATAACCGCCTGCTCGCTCGCTTCCTTGGTCGGTTTTGTCCTCACGACAAAGCGGCCGAGCAGAAGGCCGCACCTTTCGCTCACAGCACCACGGACTGCGAAGCTTCTTTCTTTTTTTTTTTTTTTTTTCCGTGGCCGTGTTTAGCATGCTTGCGTAAATCGCTACCTGTTGCAGTCGTGGAACGGCTTTGTCGCGGCTACTTCTCGCAGCAGCAAGATATAATCCACCCCTCAGAACTACGATCGTGAAGCGCACATCCCGGACAGGCGCGGCGTGGCGGCCATCTTGAATTGAGTTCCTCGCTGGCTCTCCCTTATCTCGCCGTCTCGTTCTCACGAGACCCACGCTAGCACGCCGCGCTACGCGCCTCGCTATTTTGGTGCGATGGCGCGCCTCCGCTAGCCTCGGCAGCTCCGCAAAGTTTCCGCTAGCAGCGCGCATGCGCAGTAGCATCTTCGCTCTAGCGTATAGCGTAGCGGGAGAGCCAAAACGATATACTAAAACTCTCCATTAGGAAGTTTTCGTAGATCGTTCTCGTCGTCCCGCAACGCTCTCCAGAACCCGCTACGATACCTGGAACTCTATACACGAACTCATCTCTGTGACGTCACGGCGCGGTGGTGGCGCGTCGGTCGCACTTCCGGTCTGGGGCTGTGGGCAGAAGTCCCCATGCCAGACGTGCATTCCTGCGTTGTTTTGAAAGGAACCAGACAAAAACCTGCCTTCTCGTCAAAACGCCGCGCCTGGGGCCGTACCAAAAGTGTCGAGAAAGGTTTGAAGCTCAGTTTTCACGTGCTCGGTTCGTCCGAGAATCTGGATATGTGCCGTGAAAAGGGAAAAGCAGACGCCGTCGGACAACGATTGCTTGGGCGGTAAGCACTTTGGGTTGAATTCACGGATACTTGTGGTCATCAGATTTATTTGTTTTGTTCCAACATGAACGCCAGAAAACCGTCAAGTTGCGCGGACCATCTGCGGACTACGTTCAGTGCGTCTTCAAGTTCAAACGGCCGCCTGATTGTTCGAACTGTCGTCTGCTCTTTCAAACGTTTATGCTCGTCGTCTGCTCTCTTAGACGACGCCGGTCCGTAGACC
This sequence comes from Ixodes persulcatus, assembly GCA_013358835.2. Taxonomy (NCBI): domain Eukaryota; kingdom Metazoa; phylum Arthropoda; class Arachnida; order Ixodida; family Ixodidae; genus Ixodes; species Ixodes persulcatus. Next base: position 1,274,454 of record JABSTQ010009169.1, read on the forward strand.
AAATGTTGGCCCGGTACTTGCGATAAGTGCAGGCCTCAAAAGACTTAAATTTGAAGGTTGGTAAGCAGGCTCGATGAAAACAGTAGATACAAGGAGATGTTGATCATTGTTACCAGTGACCCTCACCGACTTGTTATGCCTAATTCAGTTGGTCCGATTCTGGTTGCGATTTTCAGTATCGACGTCGACCATCTCAGCTACGGCTCACGCTTTTGCAGCCCGAGCGGCGTCGCGACTGAAAATTCCGAGAAATCTCATCATGCGAATCAGGCTTTAGCGTACATTCTGCGGCGTCCACGCGGAATGAATCGCCACATGTCACATTATTCACGCGAAGTTTTGCGGTGTAACGAGCCTCGGTAATTTCGCTGACGCCGCTCAAGACAGTCATACATCGCCTGGAAGACGTAGAACCAACAATTCGAACGCGACAAAGGGCAGGGGGACTCACACTGACGCCGACAACATCGCATTTCAATGGTGTGTTTATGGGCGACGGCGAGTTTCTTGCCCACACCCCCATCGCGCATGCGCGGCGCCGGTGGCGTCCGCTAGGGGCGCTCCGTTCGCTCCGGTTTGTTTGTAAACATGAGTTGGTGTATAACTCTATACACCAACTCATGTTTACAAACAAACCGGAGCGCCCGGTGCGCCCCTAGCGGACGCCACCGGCGCCGCGCATGCGCGATGGGGGTGTGGGCAAGAAGCTCGCCGTCGCTCATAAACACATCATTGAAATGCGATGTTGTCGGCGTCAGTGTGAGTCCCCCTGCCCTTTTTCGCGTTCAAATTGTTGGTTCTACGTCTTCCTGGCGATGTCTGACTATCTTGAGCGGCGTCAGCGAAATTACCGAGGCTCGTTACACCGCAAAACTTCGCGTGAATAATATGACATGTGGCGATTCATTCCGCGTGGACGCCGCAGAATGTACGCTAAAGCCTGATTCGCATGATGAGATCATGAGATTTCGCTCGGAATTTTCAGTCGCAACGCCGCTCGGGCTGCAAAAGCGTGAACCGTAGCTGAGATGGTCGACGTCGATACTGACAAGCGCAAGCTGAATCGGACCAACTGAATTAGGCATAACAAGTCGGTGATGGTCATTGGTAACAATGACCAACATCTCCTTGTACCTACTGTTTACATCGAGCCTGCTTACCAACCTTCAAATTTAAGTCTTTTGAGGCCTGCACTTACTTCTTATCGCAAGTACCGGGCCAACATTTGGTCTACGGACCGGCGTCGTCTAAGAGAGCAGACGACAAGCAGAAACGTTTGAAAGAGCAGACGACAGTTCGAACAATCAGGCGGCCGTTTGAACTTGAAGACGCACTGAACGTAGTCCGCAGGTGGTCCACACAACTTGACGGTTTTCTGGCGTTCATGTTGGAACAAAACAAATAAATCTGATGACCACAAGTATCCGTGAATTCAACCAAAAGTGCTTCCCGCCCAAGCAATCGTTGTCCGACGGCGTCTGCTTTTTCCTTTTCACGGCACATATCCAAATTCTCGGACGATCCGAGCACGTGAAAACTGACCTTCAAACCTTTCTCGACACTTTTGGTACGGCCCCAGTCGCGGCGTTTTGACGAGAAGGCAGGTTTTTGTCTGGTTCCTTTCAAAACAACGCAGGAATACACGTCTGGCATGGGGACTTCTGCCCACAGCCCCAGACCGGAAGTGCGACCGACGCGCCACCACCGCGCCGTGACGTCACAGAGGTGAGTTCGTGTATAGTCAACGCCATCGGCGCGCAGGCGCAGTAGCGCGGGTTCTTCATTGTGGAGGGCTTAGCGGAGGAGGAAACGCGGTCTAAGAAAACTCCCTATCAGCACCACCAACAGTAGAGTTTATGAGTAACGTAAACACTAACAAAAAAAAAAAATGTGACAAAAAAAAAAGAGAGGGGGGGGGTAATAATCAAGCAGCGTCAAATACGCAAGTCACTAGACCTTTTCTGATTGTGATTGGGTTAGCGATGATAGAACACGCACATGAACACGACGAGCACCATGATGCTGCGCTTTTCATGCTGTCTGATTGGTCCCATGAGCTCGTAGCGTCTCCTGCGTCTAAACACCTCAATGAAAAAAAAAAAAATAAAGTGGGACACGTATTTTTTTAATAAATGTTTTCACAAAACAAATTTTTTTTTGGTCTTGCAATATTTACATTGTTTAAACGCAATTTAGGTGGAGGTCACGATATAGGCTCCGCCCACAGATCAGGAGCTTCAGCGCAGGAAGCCTATAGCGATTAGCGACGGATGGATCGCGGCGAAAACGGACGACAACGCGCAGCTTTCGTTTCCGCGTGTCACGGGCATTGCAGACGACGATAGACGGTGGTGAAATAGCGAACGATGCCGTAGGCTGCCGCGCGTCTGTTCGTGCGACTAGCAGGCGGTGTCAGACGCCGGACTATACTTCGTTTCAGCTTCGGTCCGAGCGCGGCCGATGTAATGAGCCGAAGGGCCAATTAAACAGCGAAGAGGCACAACGTAATGGCGTGCTCGCTGCAGTTGATAGGACCAGCGGTTATTCGCCGTCTCCCTGTGCATGCACCTACGCCGGTTAGTCCTATCAAGCGCAGAGAGCACGCCATGACGTTGCGCTTTTTGCGCTGTTTGATTGGCCCTTCGGCAGATAGCATCGGCCGCGCTCGGACGGAAGGTGAAACGAAGTATAGACGCACTGGATGTCGCGAAAGGGAGAAAAGCTGTTAGCGTGTTCTGCCGAGCAGCCAAGCCAATCCAGTAGTAATGGGCGGGCCACTGATTTCTGGGCGGGGCTTAGAGCGTTCCGTGACCTCCACCTAAATTGCGTCTAACAAGTAAATATTGCGCGATTTTTTTTTTTCGTGGAAAAATTATTAAGAAAAGTACATATCCCATCTATGCTTCCTATAAAAACTTTTTTTTTAATTTTAGTGTTTCTTTAATATGGTAAGAAATATAACACACCGCCTACCTCCTCTTCCTCCCCCCCCCCCTCTCCGCACGGTTCAACGCCATTGGTCGAGCGCGCTATGACGTCAAACAAAGAGCAGCTCCATTGCTGACATTCTCTCTCATGGCCTTGCTACGGTACGGACCGCACCAACACGAGCAAGCAAGGTCCGTGCAGGGTTCCCCCATAAAATAAAGCAATCGAAGAAAAACACAGATAATTTCTACGGAGAAGTAAACATTTGCATGCAGCCGCTGGGACCGTGCGAGACAAAGCGGCGCAAATACGTCCGTATACAATAATAAACGAAATGAGGACGATTTGCAAGAGAGTCGCATTATCAGGTGGCAAACGTGTAGGCAGGAGCATTACGAGAGTAGGAGGCAGGAAAAGTTCGATGTGCCGGGGATTACCGGCTCGTAGACGCAGAAGCGTGTGGCCGGATTATACATGTGTCGCGAAGTGTATGCATATGCAGAACCCTCAGGGGTGCTGTTTCGCTAAGCCTTCCCGGCGTGTTTGCGCATAGGTTTACGTTAGCACTGCCTGCTGCCGCCTAGCCCCAAGAGCGAGCAATCGGTGGACGCCTCCTATACGCGTGCCCATAGGCGCAAATTTAGTTCGCTATCTCTTGCTTGAAGTGGAATTGAGCAGTTCCAGTTCTGGCAGGCGACTGAGAGACCGAAATCTCCACTAAGGCCGTTCAAAAGGAAGCATCGGCAAGGACAGTGTTTTCGAAGTCCGTCTTCCTTGCAAATGCTTTCCTTTCGAGCTATTAGGTAAAAATTGTATGTATGCAGTTTATTGCATCAATGTCGTTTAACTTTAAACCAATGGACAATTAATTGCCTACGGCATACGCAAGTAATAAAGAAAAAAAATACACGAGCAAGTAAATAGCAAAACAAATGAATAAAGAAGTTGGTTACGATTGTTATTTCATTCAATTCCCAGAAAAATAAAAAAAGAGCAATTAAAGCTCCGTGAATCATGTGGAATAATGACAAGACTGCAACATAACAACGCAACTCACCTAGTTAGTTCAAGATAAAAATACAACATTTTGAATTGCCTCGAATCTTCTCCAGCTACAGGATCTATGCGTTGTTCCTCCGTTTCATTAAAATATAATGACTGAAAAAAAAAAAACGAACCTTGTTTACCATATTAAAACATTGATTTCTTCCACTGCGGCTAATCTCAAATTTAATACTTTAGACGAAACTAGTATACAGGTGTAGCTTTCATATTTTTGTCTGTCACCTAACTGCCACGGCTCGCCTGAACACCAAACTATAGTAAGATAACTCAAAAGAAAGGTGAACACATAAAAACAAACACAAACGTGTTTTTTTTTCTTCTTATATATTAAGTTTAAAACACACGTGCTCCGCGCGTACCGAAACGAGCAAGCCGTTGACAACAGCTGACACGTCGGCAATCAATACCGAGCGCGGTCGCGTTCGTCCTTTTCACTGCAGGAAACAAAGACCCCGATTTCGTGGCGACCTCCGTCGCTCCCCGCCATTGTTCTAAATAAGCGGTCGTTCTGTCTTCTCGGACAAAGGAAAGCGCGGCGTGTCGAAATCTTCCCAAAGAAACGTCGCTCATTGTGGAATTAGAGAAGCGCGAGTGCCACTCGGACGCACAGATGCACACGAACTCACACTCACGCACGTGCACACACACACGCACACCCACACAAGAAACACAGATACACAAACACGTACGGACACACGTACACACACACACACGCGCACACATGACCACAAAGACACACGCATACACGCAAACACGTACAGAGCGCGACACTGTTAGCGCGAACAAGCGATCGCCGGTTTTTCCAGTTTTTCTCTTTGAAATCAAGGGATGTCATCCAAGTTGTTATTGCTACGGAAAGAGCTCATTTAGTTCTATAATGTAAGCGATAATATTTCGTGCTCGCTAATACTATTTAGAAGTACAATGCGAAAATGCGCCGATGTCGTGTTCGCGCTAACAGTGTCGCGATGTGTACACATACAGGCACACAGACGTGCTACACATACACGCGCTCCCATAAGCACAGGCACGCACATACACACCCAGTGGCGTCTCGAGGAATTTCTTTCGAAGGTGGAAGGGGGGGGGGGGGGGGCCTAAAGCCTCATAAGCCCTCCTGGCTACGCCACTGCACACACCTATACGCACGCACACGGAGTTTATGAGTCAAGACGTCGCTCAGTGGAACCCTAATGAGATTCTCTGACTTCCCCGTGATAAAGCTTGACAACGCTATAGTTACTATGTATGGTCAACAAACGGGATCGAACCAAGGACTTATGTGCAGGGTATTGCCAACGTTAGCATGTAATTGTTAGCTTCCGAACTTAAAAAATGTAATTCGTTTCGCGTGAAAGACTAATGATAACATTGCGAACACCGGAGGACCGAGGATGCACAGGACGGGTGCAAGACACACGGAGGTGGTTCTTTCTTTGCCTTCTTTTTTCTGCTTCTTAGGCCTCGGATTCTTACTTTTATGCTATGCAGTTTTAGTTACTATAGCGTGTTTGTTCAGTGCTCTCATTTTTTGTTTACGTGTCTAAACTAGGAAAGGCCCGCGGAAGGATCAAGTTTATCTATGAAGCAAATACTGTAAACGTTTACTTTTTATTTTTTCAAAAATCCCAGAAGGCCGCGCGCCAATGGCGCGCAACAAATTACTCCAGCAGCATCAACTACGCAACACTAAAAAAAGCGAGAGAGGGAGAGAGAGAGAAGGTAATGCAGTTCAACTCTGTTATTATCTATGGTTATACCTGCTTTGGCCGCGATAAATAGACCCTTTTCAAAAGTCCGCGGCGTCGCCTGTCCGCCATTGCTTGATCACGTACTCTGAGAATGTATCAGACACGAGGGTTGCGTCTGCGTTCGGCGACCACTCGGATCCAATCACGCGCCATGTGTGCAAGCAGTGGCGACCGCCAGCGTTGCTCTCGATGGGCTTTGGAAAAGGGTCTATTCTGGTCAGAAATGCTTGGTCTGGCGCCTCTCAAGATTCTTGCTCTCGCTCCCCCAGTCAATGGGTTTTACGGCATTCGCCGACATATAGAACGCCAAAACTGAGGTCATATGACGCCACGGTGCCAATTCACGGTGACACGTGACGTGACGTGACATTTTGTCGCGTGATACTGTGCCACGTGTCACCACGACGTGCGGGCGGCCCAAAACATTTCTTTAAAAAATGTTCCCCCTCAAATTCTCTCCATCTGCCTTTTCTTTTTTCTTCCTGTTTGTCTCGTAATGTAAAGCCCATGCACGCCGATGGAGCTGGGCAAAAGGAGCCGGGTGAAAGTGGTGTCCGGCCGCGCAACTGGTCGAGGGTCTCCTCTCCCTCTTCACCTATTATCTTTCGCGATGCCCGTGATAGATGCGGGCAAAGCTATCCTCGGCCGCCGAGCAAGTCGGAGGGATGAGGCCTAGCTCGGGGTGCCGCGGAACTCCTTTGGACGCTCACGCTCTGTCTCTCTCTCCCTCTTTCTTTCTCTCCACCCTTGCTCCTCATCTGTCAGCCGTCTTGCCAGCTTTGCCGCGCGCTAATGGCGGGGCAATAGGGAGTTTTCGTAGACCGCGTTTCCTCCTCCGCTAAGCCCTCCGCAACGAAGAAGCCGCTACTGCGCCTGCGCGCCCATGGCCTTGACTGTAGAGTCCCGGGTACCGTAACGGGCTGCGGAGGGTGTTGCGGGACGGCGAAAACGATCTACGAAAACTCCCTAATGACAAGCAATCGAAACGTGGAGAACTGGGCGCACGCAACGATGGTGGCGTATACCATGGGCGTGGAATATGTGGACAAGGCGACCTCTATGGACGCAATGCATACCAAACATTTCCATCGTCACTGAGAGCTTAAGAAACGCGGGGCGTCGTTTATTATGTTAATGTTTTTTGCACCATGTTTGGTTCTTTGGCGTTCTTATTGGCCAATGCTGCAATCTCATTGGTTAAGGAGCGATAACAAGACGCTCGCCACTCGCCACGCCCGGCGTAATTACCGCCCTTTTTGTTTGCTATGGACTCGTGCGTGTAATTTCCGGGACCTCGACCTTCTTCGAACTGACCGAAATTTCGAATAAAGCGATTCTTAAGCTGCCAGTGACTATGCCGAGCAGTCTTGTGCCTATCTAAAATACTCTACTCAAGATACGGTATTTCAAATACTTTTGGTAGTAATTTGGTATCTTGCAACTACATTTCATGGAAAGTATTTACTACTCTATCTTAATTGCATTTCTCAGTATCTAGTACTAATCATCTCAACTACATATTAGTGCAAAATAAAAAAAAAAAGATCTGTCGCGCTTTTTTTCATGGAAATAGGAAGCAGCACGCTTCAGTGCAAAGTTTAGCGATTGAAAACTTCAAGCGGAAGCTACCGAACACAGAACAGGAAACAAACCAGGACCAAAGATGCAGGCTTGAAACGCAAACAAAAGAACTAATTGAAGGAAATGGAGTAGTGGCCACCATATAATGACCATTTTTTACCCCGTTATAATAATAATAATAATAATAATAATAATAATAATAATAATAATCTCTTTATTTTCCTTTATACCCAACGGAGGGAGAAAGGGCAAAGAGCTGTACGGCTTGCGGCTTGACGAGGCCCTATCCCGTGTGGCAGAAAAACATGCAGAAGCATTTCAGACAACACAAGCAAAAAACAAGATACTACACCTTACATCGATTAGCTACAAAAAAAAAAAAGTCGTTATCACTCTGTTTCTAATAATATATCGCGTAGCATACCCTTTGATTTTTTAGTAATGTCAAACTTTTCACCTCCGCGCACATTTAAAAGCGAAGGTAGTGCATATTTCAGAGGTTAATCCATAATTAATTAGTACGGGAAGTAGTGGCACACCAGTTCTCGCTGCTATGTTTAGTTTCATACATCTGGTTTGTTCTCACCAAGCCCGACAGTACGGAAAGAACAAAAGTTGTTATTTTGTCTTACTGCAGTATTGTAGACTCCCATCAAACGATAGTTGTATAAATGATTAGGCGTCACAACTTTATGTTTTCGAAAAAGCTCCTCAGAGGAATGCAAAAGAGAAACATCTTCAATTATGCCAAATACTTTCTTCTGTGTTAGAAACAGCGGTGTCAAGTTTTGTTTCGTTCTCCACGTAGTGTGTGTCGATCAGAGAACAATGCAAGAGCAATTTCACTCGCACGGGAAACATAAAACGAGTTTTAGGTATTAATCCTATCGCTTTTAAAACTTTTCGCGGTACATATACTCGACGTGTTCAGTCCAAGAAAGTGGTTCAGTAAAAGTGACACCAAGAATTTTAACGGAGTTTGCAATTTCTAAAGAAGATGAATTCATCGTGATATTTAAAGGCAACGAAATTTTGCGATTCGGTGGCTTAAATAGTTCGCATTTAGTTTTGTCTGTGTTTATTTTTAGTTCGTTTACTCGCGTCCTTAAGTGTAGCTTTTCAAGAACTGCCGCCGTACTTTTGATCTCGGAAGCTGTTTGGTCTTTAATAAAAATAGTGGTTATGTTCACATATATGAAATAAACCTTACGTTTGGTACGCATCGTTGAATATCATTTATAAATATTATAAACAACAGCGGCACAAGTACTGTCCCCTGGGGGACTCCAGTCAGAATTTGTTTGGTTGCTGGATTATAATTAATTATGCCAACAAACTGCGTTCGATATTCCAAATCTAATTTAAAAAGTTTAAATCCAGTTCCTCGGATACCATATGTGCTCCAAATTTTGTAATAGTATGTCATGAATAATTAAATCAAAGGCTTTAATAAAGTCAACATGCACACGTAAAATAAGCTCTTTATCCTCGATAAGTTCTAATATTTATTCTTTTCGCATTAGCAGCGCGATTTCAGTTGAACGCTTGTTCCGAAAACCGTGTTGAAAATCAGAGAGTATGTGTTGTTTTTCTAGATAACAAGAAAGTCTGGGGTGCATTATTTTTTTCAAGACCTTTGGAAAATTTGATAATAAGAAAATCGATCAATAAGTTTTAAATATTTTCTTATCGCCGCATTTAAATATAAGCTCAACTTCTGCAACTTGCATAGATAGCGTTTGGAAAACAACCAGTTGCAGGGACACGTTAAATATATACGTTAATACAGGCGCAATTATGTCAATAGCATACTTGATTACTTTAAAGTCAGTCATTAACATCGCGATTCTTGTGATTTCTTAAGTTTTTGAACACAGCAAGGACCTCTCGTTCATGTGTCGAATGTAAAAAGAAAGTCTATGTATAATAACGTTTGATATAACTACAGGGACCAAGCTCATTTTCGAACACCGAAACGTCATCTGCTATGCTAACTAAGTAATTATTAAAAGCATTCGACAGACAACACCAAGAAAGTGTACCTTCTTCACGAGTTTCTTCATCTAAATTATGTTCCTCCGTATATTAATTAATTACGCTATTAATTCTTTTCCAGACTATTCCTGCTCCTTTATTAGCTTCTTTTTTGAAGAGGCTTATGTAATAACTGGACTTCGCACCTCTCTGTGGAATAACACGTTGATTTCAATATGTTTTAAAAGTCTTTAAATCATCTGGGTTTTTTGTTTTCAAGAAATGCTGGAACAGACTTTTTTTTTTTTTTGTCTAGTTTGTTCAAGAGCTCCCTTGTCATCCAAGGCTTGCGAATTCTTTTACACTCTTGACCGTTCCGCGTGGAAACCTCTCCTCGTACAGATTTTGTAATGTCTGTGGAATGTTTTCATACGCGAGGTTCGCTTTTGTTTGCAAATAAACTTGGTTCCAGTCAGTTACACTTAAAGACGCTTTAAAGATTTTCTAGTGCAGTGTTTGTTATGTTTTGAATTTAAGAAGTGCACTGCGCTGAACGTTTCTTAGGTTTATGAGCTTTGTTTATCAACATAAATGTCGGCAGATGATCACTGATATCGGTGCTAATAGCGTTAGCGGTGATGGAGGACGCATCGTGGTTGCTAACAAAAAAATCAATCAGTGTAGGAGTTGTGCATGTAATTCTTGTTGCTCCGGTTGCCATAAGTTTAAAACCATTAACGGCAATGACTGAATCAAGTGGTTGTTTATAAGTTTTATTTCCAGGCGTGTTAATATTGATTGTAGTGTTTCTTAAGGAGCGCGTTGTTATTGCGTACAATCTTTGACGAAAGGGTTGTCCGTGCCCAGTCTTTTATGTGTAACTCCCGTAAGAAATTGTAATATTGCTTGAATGTCAGTTTCTTTTGCCGTCTGACACTCTCGTGAACACCGTGGGGGGGGGGGGGGGGGGGGGGGGCGGGGGAACGGGGATATCTCTAGCCCCCCCCCCCCCCCCCCCTTTATCCCTTTATGAAGAGAGAGATTGTAACAGCAAGGCAGGAAACAATATTAAACAAAGTTATAGGTCTCTCCGAACGCGCTTCTTAGTACGAGGAAAACAAGTTGAAAAACAAATCGACAACCTCGACAAAGATAGGAGGGCTTCTCTGTGTCCACTTGCGCCTTCCATTTTGAAGTTCAGTCATCCTCGAATGTAGCATTGGGGTAATCTGCTTACATATTGTTTAACATGAGTACCGGATATATTCCAAATTCGGCGCTTAGTAAAATATTGCGTCCAAAGTGCGTACAATAAAACCACCACAAAATGTGATTTTCTACGATGTGACTATACATAGATTGACCTCTTTTTACTTTTTGTAATATTCACCAGTGTGATACTACTCATTGTACTTGGACTGCGTGGAGGAACACTGCGATTTCGTTTTCTTTGTTTTTGTTGCTTGCAAATATAGCACTCTGGTGTCCCTGAGACGACATTACGCAATGGATAAGTATCTTCAAAAGCAATTTAATTTAATCTTTATGTACTTATACTCTACTCAAGATACTCTGCTGTAAAAGTAACTTGAATAGTAATCTAGATACATCTTAATCTGGTATTTAGTAGCTTATTTTAAATACTTTGTCGAGTATCTTGTCCAATACTGTCGAGGAGTGACTGACTATAGTTCCACTGCCGAACTGGAGGGCTGGCAGGTGCTCGGACTCTAAAATCATTCACTCATGCGCCAAGGAGTAGTTGGCACTGCAGCGGCAGGAGCCAGACTCCTTTCTTATATCTTTATGAGCGCGACGTAGAGGAACTAAAGAGCTCGTAGATCCCTATTGCACGTGACGCGTTACTTTTTGTTAGTGATTTTTGCTTTTCGAGAATGTAACGGGTAACGAATTCGCGTTACCATTCCCGAGTAACGTAGGGATTACTAGCTACTGATTACATTAAAAAAAAGAGGTATGCCGCCTTGGAAGGGGGTGGGAGTGTGCTGTGAACGTAGTCCTCAGCTTATTTGTGCAAAAAATCGGGTATCTGGGAATTTTACAAGAAAAAGATACGGTTTTTCTGCTTTCAATTGTTGCTGTGCCGCAGCTTAAGCTGATGTTTTACCAGATGTGCAAGGTGCGCCACAAGCAAAAGAAAGCTTAAAAAAGAATGTAAGCTTTATATATATATATATATATATATATATATAGGGTGTTTTTTTTAAGCTTAACAGAATTTTTAAAAACAAACCACGAAAGCTAGGTCAATGCGGTCTGCGCAGCTGAGTTGTACAGCCAGGGGGACATAGTATAGGGGACTAATCGTAACGAGCAGTAGGCTAATTAGTTAAAATTCGTTAATTAACTTTTTAATTAATGAAAATAGACATATAGTTCCAATTAGAAACTTGCTCAGCGTCATCGAAAACCACTAAATCAGTAATTTTCTGAAAGACTTTGAACGTGTGAGAAGCGCAGTAGTGCACGAAAGTTACCGCTCGTGGAGCAGGTACAAGGCTGGGGCTAGATAAGCGACGAAAAATTGCGCGGGCGCCTTATCGCAACCGCTAGCTTTGTACGTGCTCCACGAGTGCTAACTTTAGTGCACTACTACGCTTCTCACGCGCTCAAAGACTTTTTGAAAATTACTGATTTAGTGGTTTTCGATGACGCTGAGCAAGTTTCTAATTGGAACTATATGTCTATTTTCATTAATTAAAAAGTTCATTAACGATTTTTAACTAATTAGCCGACTGATCGTTACGATTAGCCTCCTATAATATGTCCCCCTGGCCGTATAACTCACCTGCACAGACCGCATTAATCTAGCTCTCATGGTTTTTTAAAAAACATTTTGTTAAGCTTAAAACAAACACCCTATATATATAGTATATATATATATATATATATATATATATATATATATATATATATATATATATATATATATATATATATATATATATATATATATAAATATATATTTTATATTCTCATCTTGAGTTCGTCAAACCTGCCGAAAGCTCGACAAAACAAAAAAGGATCCCTCAAATATTTGATTTTGTCTTTTTTGGAATTATGGTAAAGATCGTGCAGTAGAATTATTTTTATTTGCTATCTTTGAGTGGTGCGGTATAAATAACTCAAATAATAAATACCTGAATAACTATAGTCCGCCTAGAGGAATAATTAAAACCTATATTATAGTACGAAACACGATGTTGCCTAATGAACCCATAAACATCCCCCGCTTGGGTCGCAAAATCAGTGTCTCTTGCAATCGCAGAATAGCGCGCGGATCCTTCCCAAGGATCACCGTGGACACGGCTCGTGCATCAGCCTAATCATCATCGACGCACTGGCCCGCGTTCGCCAGGTCGTGCCTGGCATGCAGAGTGGTCGGCCTCCCTCGCGCCGTCGAATGCCTCTCGGGAGTCGAGGCGCATTGGCGATTAGAACTCGACCCAGAGGAGCCGCTTAAAGGGGGCCACCCTGCACCCATCTCTCTCCGAGTTTCCGGTTCACAAGTGGCCTCCTGCACGGCTGATCAAGCGTGGAGGCGGCAAAGTCATGTGAGGGAGATTTCGGGAGTACCACTTGCAGGAGGAGACCTGGGGGGTGACCCCGTCCAGGTGTCATTTTTATTTTTCTCTTCTTTATGGTTAGTCGTGTTGTGTGTTTGTTTAGAAAGCGAGAGCTTAGACAGCCCAATGGGCGTATGCATAGTTTCTCTGCTGTAGATGAGACATTTAACGAGTGCAGTACCACCACTATAGACTGGCGTCTTTAAAGGGGCGGTGCAACGATATTCGATTAGAATGTTTTTCACTTTACACGAGCTTACTGGCACTAGTGGGACCCAAGTATACACGTACGCAAAGCAACTGACCAAGACACTCCTTTGTTGCGGTGTAATTTCGAGGACAAAACCGAGTGTTTTCATTCAGTCTCTCCTTCGCAAAACCTGATGACGTAGCTGGGCGGCAGCAGTACCGCCCAGTGACGATATTTGAATGCGGCTCATAGATTGGACCCGAGCATGGCGTGGACACTCGATTTGGGCTCGTGATAATCGATAGCTCGAGAAGCATTCGGGTAGTGTCCTGTGTCCAATCGCTGCAATGACGACAACAGCCGAACCATTACAATGTCTGGAACTCAGCGCGTGTCCTGTGCCTTGCCAACCCCAGCGCGTGGCTATGATCAACATTGGCGGCATATAATCGGCTCCAGATCCCGTGGCATGTTTTTCTTCCTGCGAGTTGAGGGGGTGAACTCAGCTCGTTTTTCTTTATTTTTTTCTGCGACTTCGATTGCGTGTGGTGAAAAACGAACGGGTATTTCACAGGTCATTAACGTCAGGGATCCGTTCTAAGCGGTATTTGCGCAAAATACAAAAATCGTTGCATCGCCCCTTTAAAGGAGCCATGAAAAGAGTTTTGTACTTTCGCTAAATACTTCTTAGAATCACTCGCTAACGTTAATAACAGAATAAACTTGCCTCAGTTTTACTTTCTAGTCAATGGCAGTCTAAAAAAAAAAAAAAAAAAATCGAGAAATATGAGCATCGTTTATCTCCTCAGCTCGGAGCTAGAACAAGCGGCCACGTGGCCTGGTGTCTATCCTATGCCGCCAACGTTAATCATAGCCACGCGCTGTGGTGGGCAAAGTAGAAAACGCGTGCTGAGCTCCTGGCATTGTTAGAGTTCGGCCGTTCTCATCGCCGCAGTGGGTGGACGCGAGCCACTACCCGAGTGTCCGCCGAGGCACTGATTGTTACGAGCCGAAGTCGAGTTCTCACGCAGTTCTCGTGTCCAATCCACGAGCCGCGCTCAACTGACGTCAGGCGGGTGGTTCCGATCCCCTAATTAGGTCATTAAGCTTTGGGAAGGCAAGATTGAAAGAAATAGACCCCTTCTATCCTTGCAATTTCATCGCGACAAAGAAGCTTCTGAATCAGTGGCGGCCTGTGCGAGTACACTTGGGCCAGACTAGAACCAGTCCGCCTCTGCAAAGTCATGAACATTCCAACCCGGTATCATTTCATGACCCCTTTAACGAGCGTCACGCAGCTGTGATAGCCGACCGCACGCCTGGACGATGCTCGTCTAGATCGAAACGGGCAGGAGTGGGGATTGAACGCAGTATCCATTGGTTCTGCAGAGCGAGCTTTCGCTCTAGGTGCTCCGAGCCGCGGTTGGCTAACACGGTCGGCCACCAGTCCTCTGTAAACGAGCTGTGGGGCACAGGACGGTGAGTATGCAAGGCACGAGCCAAAGCGCATGCGGTCGACCCCATTGTTTTAAACATGTATACTCCTCTCCGAAGCTACCAGCTTCCTTCGACTTCTCAGCGGTGCAGGTGTTCATTAAAGCAACCTCGAGTGACAGGGCGTCATTATTTGTGGAATCCCTTCGCGAAAACAAAGGAAGCCAAAGGAGCTATAGCCTAGAGAAAGCTGAGAAACCACATTCTGCACGGGATTTCGTCGTTGGGTACCGGTACCGTCCGAAGTTATCAGATGGCGGCCGTGGTTCAAGTCGTCCCGAGAACACTAAGCCTCCAACCGCAACCACTCAATTGATTGTAGACCCGCTTGTGTTGTCTGCCTACAGGAAGCAACGCGGAGGGTAAGTCGTCTGCTAGTTGTGCAGGTGTTGCGGTGAAGTCAGAACGACGCCGAGCTTTGATTGGCTTTGATTGAAAGGAAAGTGGGTAGACCTCATTGCTAGGTGCCTCGAGGTCTACCCACTATTTTTTTTTTTTCAATCAACCAATAAGAGCTCGGCGTCGTTCTGACGTCACCGTAGCCAATGCGCAAGAAGCAGACGAACTTGCGCTCCGCATAAGTTGGTATCAATGCCAGTGACACGTTTCCGACTAAATAGAAATAACGAAAAAGTCGAGGGCAAATAGAAGTAGAAAAAAGATTCTTGAATTAACTAGCCCAAGAGATTATTTCGCCCTGTTGCTGCTCGAAATCAACATAGATCAAGGAATTAGTGAAGTCTTCGTCCATTTTTATGTATCTTCTACCACGTCGTGTCGCGTCGTAAAATGTATTAAATGTGCTTTCCAACAATCTTTTTTTTCATATCTGTTGTAATATTGTCTTATTACAAGCACACAATAAAAAAAAAAAACGAAAAAAAAAACGAACTGAGATTGTGCATGAATGAAGAATCCGCACTAATGACAACGCAAACCTGAGACCAGGTGCTTGGGTTGTTCCATATCTTGTTTGTTTATTATTGTCATAAAAAATAAGCGAAGTGTTTTAACAGTGGCGGTACTTAGTATGTAAGCTTCTTGCATTATTTTGCCTGGAAAACTGACCTTGGAGCGGTCAAACGATCTGTGCCGCTGCTTTGAAATGCTTTAAGCCCCGACATGTTTTCTTATGCAGGCGTGTCAAGGTGGACCGATAAAAGAATACGTGATCAGAATGTTTTGTTCTAGTGTTTGAGAAGTAGCGCGCATTGAGCCATGGTCAAGCGAACTTTCAGTAGTGTGCAAAAGATTAGCAGAACTCCCCCCCCCCCCTCTCCCTCTCAAAAAAAAAAAAAAAAAAAAAAAAAGAATGTCGGATTAGGGTTGAGGCATATTCCGCCTGGAAACCACACAACAAAAAACTAGGTTCTTGCGAAGTTTCGGTTGATCAGTTTTTCAAACTTGGAGAAAAATAAGAACGAAACAGCGCCGACAAACGCATGGTCGAATGGAAGTCTCAAAAATGCGCGCACGAGAGAAAAAAAAAAAATCGCAATCTGGCAGACATAGGCATCCGGACACAAACCATCCAATAGAATGCAAGCAGGAAAGGAAACGAAACAACAACAACGACTAAAAATATGTACCAAGCAGATGAAGTTAGGCTATACGATAACGGACACGCGTACCTGAGCTTCGCGCAACCGGAACCGAAAGTTTCCAAATAAACGCTGTTACACGCCCGACTCGAAATCCTGAAAAACCGCTGGGATCCCTTCGCTCCGCGATACAATCTTGCTGGGAAACGCTAATACGCCGAACAGCCAAAATAAGGAAAAGAAATGCAAAACAAGGCTTAACGAAAGACTTTGGGAGAAGCGGAAACTCAAAAGTCTCAGTTGCTTTTCTTTTTTTCATGGGAGAAGAAAGGAAAGCAACAAAAATGAGAGAGAAAAAGAAAAGTTTACCGAATTTTAAGAACGCTCCGCGTACATGGTTTTGCGCATTTTCTTGGTGAAACATCCGAGGCTCTTCCCGCTCTCGATCCACACAAAGGGCACCGGGTGCAGAGGATACCACCGCGCACCACGAGTACAGAGCGACACCCGTGTTGTTACGTCGCAGCGTTCCGATCGGTGCAGCATTAAACGAGGCAGGAAAAAGATCGAGACAAAGGAGCCAGTAGATGTGTATACTGCCGAAAATAAAAGGACGAACTGCACTATAAGTAGGGTTCCGCGTTTTCGGTTTCTTTTTATTCAAAATTCGGCGTACTTTTTTTTCGGTGTTTATTTTAAAATTCAAGTTTCGGTTTTTTTTCGGCGTATATGTATGTCTCCGAAATTAAACGGTCAGCTAGACGATAGGGACAAAACACAGACAGGGAGAAACAGAGACATACATACACATATGCCCACGAAAGTGTATCGGCTTTTTTCGGTGAATATATAATAAGCAACAACGGACACCGGATCAGATTATCCTTGTAGCTATGATATTTGTGATTACTCAAAGAATAACCGCACATATACACTGAAAAAGAGATGGACACTTTATTTGGCAAATGTGTGCAACTGTAAAAGAAACAAGAAAAAAACACAGAAATACAAACAAGTCAGATATGAAGCCTATACCCTATTCCCTTTTGTATATCAGGATTACGTTATCTTATTATAGTACACACACACGTGTAGTTTCCAAGGTTCTCCTTGTTGACCCGCACTCTTTCTTTCCTGCTAACATCACACTGAGCTTCGAGAATGACCTCTCAACGCTAACACTGCAGGACACTGGCAGGCTGAGGAGATGAAGCGCTGCCTGAGCCAAAATAGGCCAATCAACCAATTGTGACCGCCAAAAGAAACACAGTGCGACATTTTGAAGCACAAACTGACATGCAGAGCTTGCATCAAGTCAGTCTTCCTTACAACGAGTTTGAAAACACGCTCGTACATGGCGAAGTCATTGCTCGTTTCGGACTTCACGTTCCGATCGATGATGCGCACATTAAACCAAAACGTCCTGATGGCACCCGTGTATCCCATACATTCAAACACGTTTCGATAGACACTGTCGTTCCACTTTTTCGCCACGGCTCTGCGGTACAACTGGGTCAAAGTGACCTTTTCCGGTTAAAACTGAATTTTAGAAAATGGATTCGACGTACTTTTATCGGTTTTTATCGGTTTAAATAAAAAATGCCAAACCTAAAAATTGACTTTTTTCGGTAAAAACCGAATTTCCGAAAATGGATTCGGCGTACTTTTATCGGTTTTTATCGGTTTAAACCGAAAAATCCGAACCCTAACTATAAGATACGGTTTCGGAGAACCATATACACATTCCGATCGTTTCACTTGAGAAATCAACCGGAAACACCCGTATTGTTTTACACGAAATTACACCACCCGCATTTGTTTTTTTTTAAGGAGAACGAAATTTAAAGCTGTTGTCACCTTGCTCGTACACATCATACAAAAGACATGGTGTTCGCAGCAGGCACGACGACAGAATTATTTGCGGACACGTTGCGAGCATATGTTCGAAGCCCGTTTGCGTCGTACATCGAGCACGTCTGCACAGAGGCTTCCTACGAATAACGTGACTCGAGCGTCGTACCTCAAACAGAGCCGGCATACCGTCTTTCGATGTATCAGCTGCGTGACCGCATCTTCAAGACAGCGGTGGAAGAGAGGACAAGGTTTCGGAGAAGAGGTAAAACATATTTTACCTCTTTTGCGGACGCTCTTTAAATGAAAGACTGCAAAACAGATACCTATACAAAGACGAATGCCTCTTTCCCGGAGTAATTTCCGCCAGTATTGAACGAGAAGTTTGGCGAAGGTATAGGCAGAGCGCGACACGGGTGTTAACCGGGACAGAGGAGGTTTTGTGTAAATCTTTGCGTTATAAGCCTAGGGGGCGTGGCATGACCTCGTATGATCGCTTCTTGCTTCGCGATTCGTTGTTCGGCCTTCTTATCAAAGGTGCTCGGAACTCCGCACACGCTGAGTTTACTGGGATATAGCCGGTGACCTTAGCGTCGAAATATGGTTTTAATTGATGTCGATCGAAAAAGAAGAAGAAAAGGAACGAGAAAGAATATGAACCTCGACCTGCCCCCATATATCTTTTTTCACCAGTTCTCCGTAGCACCTTTGATCGGGTGGCCAACTCTTTTCCTAACGAAGTGTGACACGACTTAACGAACAAAAACCTCGACTACGCCGTGACTAGACACACGACGTGATTACTTTGGTTCGCGACCGTCCTCGTAGGCTACAACAGAGGGACCCTTGGGAGGCGTTTTGAAAATTGCTCGTGTGCACAAGCCAACATCTGCAGCGCTTTCTGGTGTATGCAGAGCAGACCTTCGTAAGACCGAGAAAATATTTTAACTGACTGGAGTCCTGGGCCGTTTGATGCTTACATAAATGTAAAGACATGGTTGTCACACAGGGTTCGTAGACTCGGAAGCCGCGAACTATAACATATCAAGGTTTCGAGCCGGTGGTGCCGGTCTGTGACGGATATTGCTCCGACCGAACCAGTTCGAAGGTTGGCCGCGCGGCGTTGTTTATCGTGCAGACGCCACGTGAGCTCGCGTGCTTTATTGAAGCTCATTACCGCCTAACAAGTGACTCGCTGGAACACTCAAATGAGGACGACCTCGCTTTCCCGGCTATCGCCAGCTCTCAAAAAAACAAAAGTGGTCTTGGCACGCATTTGAGTTGCGCGAAGGACGCGCTTTTGTCTTTAAGTGTAATGATGTGGACAAATCGTCTTAGTTTATTCTTTTATTGTTGCGCGCAAGGGCATAACGGGAGCGAAACGAAATCGTCGGCGGAGCTCGAGGCTTCCCCATTCGTGATCGCGTTCAGGTGAGCCACTTTATGCTCACTTGCACTTAACTGCGCTTTAATCGTCATGACAGCCTTGCAAGGAGATCTATTATGCGCTCAAAGTTTGGAGCTGCTGTTCTGGCTGAGTATAATTTTACCGAAGAGGAAATGACTTTAAAATAGACCCAAGTCAAAAGTAAACATTAAGATCTGCGGTCACAGATGTCCGTACCAAGGTGCCTTGATGAGTGAAGGCGCGCGCGTTGGAGCACGCTGTGATACCGAACTGAACAGGCAAGTTTGCAGCGGAACTCCAGCCCGGTTAGGGTCACGCAATCTTTTTAAAAATTTATTTATGCAATACTTACAGCGCATAAACAGGCATTACAGTGGGGGGGGGGGGGGGGGATATACATATAAAAAAGCATACAATGTCAGTCAGACCTCTGCTCCACGGCAGTGTTATCATTCAAACACTGGAAAAGAAGTGCTATACAAACAAATATATAAACAATGCAAGGGAATATAAGCTAACATATAAAAGAAATCTAGCGATGTTCAACCTAACAGGAACAAGAAGGCATCATTTGAGAGCACGCCAACCACAAACGGTGACAATCGATTCCAGTCATACATAGTTATCGATACATAAATATCTCTGTTGAGACGAAAATTCTCGTATCTATAACTTATGGTCAACACGGTCTGATTGATAGTGGGGTCGTGTTACGTACATGTTTCTTTCTGTGCCAACTGTCAAATGGTAAATACTGTGGAAAAAGTGGTCGGTGCATAGGTGTACTATGCCGCATAAATTTCCGTAGAACTACGTGTGGGTGGCACAAGAAATGAGGGAAGGAGGGGGGGGGGGGGGTAACACTTCTCCGAGTCGCGCTTGAGGGTCGCGTGAACTGCCCGTGCCGCAGAGGCCGCTCGGCCGCTGTCCAGAGCGACGATTGTGAAATCACGGTTGCTGGAGCGGCGCCATCGCCGTTTCTATCAGGCAGGAGTGCGTCGCGTTGAAGCGAGCAAGCGAGCGAGCCAGCAGATAAGAAATTGCTGCAGAAACCACTATCGTCGGTTGTCTATGAATAACGATAGCATTCGTCTAGGACTCTAAGACCACCTCAAAAGCGACGTCCAAGACGACGTTGAGAACGACGTCCCAGGGGACGACATCAAAGACGACGTCTAGGACGACCTACAGGGTGATATCAAGGACGACATCAAGAACGACGTCTAGGACGACGTTGAAGACGACCTCTAGAGCGACTTCAAGGGCGATCTTAAGGACGACGTCTAGGATGGCGTCCTGGAGGATGACATCAATGACGTCGTATATATCGACCTCAAGGACGACCTCAAGACGACGTCGAAGACAACGTCCCAAAGGAGGACGTCAAAGACGACGTTTACGACGACCTCTAGAATGACCTCCAGGACGACCTCCTGGACGACCTCCAGGATGACGTCAAGGTCGTGATGTCCTTCGAAGAGGGTGCGAATGTGAAGGAGTGTGAAAATGAGCTGAAATTGTCTACTGCGGATACCTAATATCTACTGCGCATTAGCAGGCCAGAAAGTCAGAGAAATCCGGGGAGGGGAGAGGGGGGGGGGTTGGTTAAAGAATGCTATCGCATTAAAAGTACGCGCGTGCGCACTGCGCGATTCTCGGCAGCAGGCACGGCACGCCGTCAGGGAGCGCGGCGATGCAAATCGGTCGGCGCTCCGGTGTTATCTGGGTGACGTCACTTCCGTGACATCGATCTCCCAAATTTGCACCCCTTTCGAAGCGCGGAGAAATCCGGAAATCTAAGTCAAACAAAAAAATCACAACATCTCCACGTGGTGAATGATGTTGATTGGGGCGAAGCTCTGGTGGTGCTGATGATACTGATTTATTGTTCATTGGTAGTGCTCATGGTGCTGATTTTTTTTTTTATTGCTCATAGGTAGTGCTGAGTTCCGGGTTGCGTTTCGACTTGATTATTCCTGCTTTATGGTCGGTGAAATGCAGAGCCAGTGGTTCTTCTAGCGGATCGGCTTGGATCCGCTAGAAGCCGTGGGAACGCATCTCCACCGCTTAAGTCAACGGTCCATGTCAGAAAGAGAATGTGTGGTATGGAACGTGCTTATATACGCATTTGAGCATTTGACCGCAGCGCCCTCTCGTCGATAAACGTTGAGCCAATGCAGGCAAAGCTTAACGCGATTATATACGCATTTGACCGCAGCGCCCTCTCCTGTATAGACGTTGAACGGCTACATGCAACGTTTCATCCATGACAGACAGATGGGATGGCAATCGATGTGAGTACGGACGCCGGACGGATGGACAAGGCTAGACCCTAAGGAGCTTCGCCCCTAAAATAGTAACCCCAGCTCTTGAGTTACTACCACATCTCAGAGTCCCCTACTCGTCCCGCAGTTGTGGCCGAGTGGTTAAGGCGATGGACTAGAAATCCATTGGGGTCTCCCCGCACAGGTTCGAATCCTGTCGACTGCGCAAACATTTTTTTCTTTTTTTAAGAAGACAGATGGGATGGCAATCGATGTGAGCACGGACGCCGGACGGATGGACAAGGCTAGACCCTAAGGAGCTTCGCCCCTAAAAAACTTTAAACGAAGTCTTCTTCTGCGAGTGCCGAGCAACTCCCATTTTAAACTATCTTTTGCGTGTGTAACGCAGAAATCGAAGGCATTGTTTCCGGTAACAAAACGAGCGGCTAAGTTCGCAGTCCTCCTATAGAAAAGGAGTGGGCGTAACTCAAGCCCCGACCAGGACGCCCCTAGCGGCAAACATACCATTTTCATCGGTGTGTCCTTTTTAGCCGCTGCACTCAGATTACGTTCGGTAAAGTTTTGCGCCACAGAAAAAAGATTCCGGAATTTGTAAGAACCTTAAATCCCATCGTAATAATGACGGGCGCACTAGGCCCGCGCAATACGGCACAATTGCTTCCTGACGAGTCGGCGGCGAAAACCGCGAGGTTGCAGCGAGCAATTAGAGTCCGTATTACAGAGAATTTCCAACTGCTCGATCGGAGTCAGGTGGTTAATGGGCCGCATTTGCAATACGAGGTAAGGGTAACGAACGCGATGGTCGTCCGCGAGCGCCTCCACCCTTCCGCCTGCTTTCCTCCTAGCCCCGCGATAACACAACGCATGCGCACTTGCGACCAGTCTCCGATGGAGGCGTCCGCCATTAAAGTGATAACACTCCCCCATGGAATGAGTTTGACTATCTCTGCAA
The DNA here is from genome assembly GCA_013358835.2 of Ixodes persulcatus. Classification (NCBI taxonomy): domain Eukaryota; kingdom Metazoa; phylum Arthropoda; class Arachnida; order Ixodida; family Ixodidae; genus Ixodes; species Ixodes persulcatus. The sequence continues at coordinate 1,297,061 of JABSTQ010009169.1, forward strand.
TCTTGGCTCTCTACGAACAATAGGCGACGAAGGCGACGCCTCCTGCGTTCCCCATAGTTTTAACTTGTCACGCACTGTAGGCGGGTCCCAAACGACACAATATGCCTTTATTTCTTCTTTGCTCTTGCAAACGTCTAGAAACGTCTCTCGGCGCGCGTTCTTTTTATTTTTTTTTTTCTGCGACGACCACGACGTTGGGGAAAACAAAGCGGAGTGTATACGCTAACAAGCCTGGGGTGTCTACTTTCCCGCAAAGCACTTGAGAAATCCGATCGCTGCAATCGACAGGGTGAGCTTGGCGAATGACGAGGCGAATAAATGTATACACATAAACAAAATTGTCCGGGCTGTGACATTGATAATAAGTTTGCACCATGCTCACTGTCACGTCGCAGACTGTTTGTTCACCTGAACAAACAGTCTGGAAATATGGTTAGATTTGGGTCTAACTATATTTCCAGATTCGCGATTGGTCGAGCCCCCTCTGAATAGATTGCAGCGATTGGCTTTCCCAAGGATTTCGGGGGGACGTGGATGCTTCAAGCCTCTTAGAGCACGCAGCAACCCGATAAAAATACTGAGGAACGTATATATCTGTTTATTGCGAATGCGCAAAGTGAAGCGAATGGCTCAAAACGAGCTAGCTCTAAAATAAAGTACATATAGTTACCGCCTGCAACAGAAGCCCACAGCACCAGACAAGTAATAACGGGTTGCAGGCTAGCGATTCGTCTCAAGGGCAGTGACACGCGAAGAGACGTGTCATCCGCCCTCCCCCCCCCCCCCCCCCCGGCCCGCACCCCCCCCCCCCCCCCCGGGCAGCAAACACGCACACACACGCAAATTCTGTCGACTGAGTGGACTCTCCGTTACCTGGTGGGAGGGTAGTGGGAAACGACGGGAGCGGTTTGGGCCCACCCAGCAGGACACATACCAACACACACACACACTCACACACACACACACACATACACAGACAACATCAACCCCCGGATAAAGAAAACTTCAAGTAAGGCATAGCGGGTCGAGCGGGACCGTGAAAAGAATCGAGGTGACTCTCTCAGACCGCACGACGCCCGGATCGTCATCCAACCCACCTACCCGCACCCGCCCGCCCGCCCACGACGGTGACACCATCGAAGCAGAGAAAGTAACAAAGATAGCAACGATGGTCGGCCGGGAATCAGGGAAGGAAGATTCAAGGATCGAGCGTAGAGCGCGGACGACTCGGCGGCGGCGGCGGCGGGTTTCCCGCGAGACAGAGAAGCAAAGCGCTTTCTGCGTTGTCGAGCAACGTCCGAATGGGGCTCACGTTGGCGGAAGTATCATTGATGGAGCGGAAAGGCAGGGAAGAGGACCCGGGTACGTGAGCCTCATATCAGCCCAACGGACCGACTGACCGGAAGGCAGTTTGCGGGAAATGATCCCTCCGCCGGGCCAAAGAAAACAAGCAAAGGAGGACCCCGAACCCGCGAACGGTATTCCCATCATGGCCGCTGGCTCCGCTCGACTCCCTCGGAGCATTGTGTTGTCCTTATTGTTGTTGTTGCTGGAGAAAGTCCGAGGGTGCTGCATTGATCCCCGCGCTTCGAACGCCGTCCGACGTTGTTGTCTTTGGCCGCTGACGCGGCAGGTTGGTCAGTCCGGGCCTGTTCTGGGGCCGAGTTGGACCGACTTGGGACGACACTTTTGCTTTTTTTATTACTTTTCGTTTCTTGGCTCTCTTCGCTGTCGCCGAGGAGCGTGCCGGGAATCGGAAGGTCTCGCCCAATCTGTTCAACAAAGTTATACTGCACTTCTCGCGGTCGCAGTCGTGTGGAGTTAAGTGCCGCGGGGGGGGGGGGGGGGGGGGGGGGGACCGTTCCGAGATCTGACACAGGGCACGTTTATTTGGAGACGGTACCACTACTGACGACTCACTCTGCTGCTGCTGCTGGTCGCCCTAGCTGTTTACATACGGAGACGGTCACGGCGAGCACTGGAAAAGAAAGACTCTTCGGCGAGCAAACAGAGTCAGGGGCTGGTTTCCTTCTGCTGAATCGACGGGACAAGCGAGGCTTGGCTTATTTATTTCGCGCCACTGACCGCTACGAGATTCGGAAACTGCTCCACGTTTAGGCAAGGGGTCGTGAACTTGCGCGCCGTTTTATATCGGCATTATCGTTGTGTGGCAAGTAGCTTTGTGGAGTTTGATTGGTTCCTGAAATCAAGTTTGTGTATAGCTGGAACGTGTGCCGTAGTACAACCTAACTTATCTTAAAGTATTCTGTAAAACCAAACCTTGTAACAAAAGCTATATTATAACGAATCTGAAAGCGTACTTGACACTCTAAAGATTTCTTTTTGATACCTTTCAGCAAATCAATCGGCAAAAAGAAAAAAGTAGTGAAATGAGGCAGTTGGTAATAATAAAACATGGTTGATGAAAATCAGCTTGAAAAAACAGCGACGAAGAAAGGTGTGTTCCTCTCTTCGTCCCCCTTTTTGAAACTGATTTTCATCAGCCATATTCAAATTGAAAAAAAAAGAGAAAACAAAGTGTGGGTTTTAGTTCCCGGTATTTACGAAGAGTCGCAGAATATAATACATTTTTAATAAATATCAATGAATAACCTTCATTCAGGCACAATCAAAGGTACCTTGCAAAGTTTCTTGCGAACGAGTACGTTTAGCTCCCAAAAACAACAACGATACGAACACAAAGAGGGGTTTTCCCCTTCAAACGCTGAGCGAATAAGGATCACACCAAAACTTCGGCGCGTAGCCCAACGCTGTAACATCTCGCCACTGCATCGCGACATGAAGCGAAGCTCACACACAGGGGATGCTTCATCCAGACACCATCACCTAAGCTCCCATCCGGGTAGCACCGAGACTTGGTAAGTTCCTCCCCGGATGCCACACCGACACCGCAACACACGCAAGTGAAACGACAAGAAAAGAAGAACAAAGGAACAAAACAAAAAAAGTGCAAACAGCAGCTAAACCCCCCAAAACAGGAGACCAGTGCGAAAGAACAGGGCGATGTCCCATGGTGCCTCGCACTACCAGAGTCTTCTAACGCGGAGCAGCCGCGCAAAACTGCCGGCGGGAGGGGCGTTAAGAAGGTTTCCAGAATTCATGGTTCTCCAAAACGGAGAAGCGAAATATCTTGTTCGTTCTTGCGCGTGTGTGTTTGTCTGCGTGTGTGTGCTTCGCTGGAACGGTCTATGGCTGCTGCAACAGCTGTCGTAGCCCCCTCTCTTCGGCGGCTTGGTTCGGACGGAGCCGGAGCAGGAGCCGCGTCGTTTCCCGAACGCGTCGGTGCGGAAACACTACGAATTAAGCAAACGGCCCTGCTGATGTGAGACACGCCCCGCCGAGCAAGGGGTCGCTCGAGACGGGGATTCGCCGCCAGAACTGCCTCCAAAACACTCTCGCCTTCTATGCGCATGCGCATCGAAACCGGGAAATATCTGCGAAACGTCTACGAAACCGTCTAGTTTCGCAAACATTTCGACAGTCAATAATAAGACGTGCCCATAGGGCAATGTCTACCTTGGTGCAAAACGCGCCAGAGCTTGAGCGATAATACACGTTGACGATCGTTTTATAAATGACATTACTGTGTCTCCTTTTGTTCTTATTCCGGATAAAAAAAAAAAAAAAAAAAACAATGCTGCAAGACCTTTTCTTTTAGTGAATATAGCTCGCTCAATTACCTTTTTTGTGTATATTTGTCTCGTTCGACTGAGTTATTATATCACGGAACGTCTTGAAAACTCTAGAAAGTCCGAAGAGTCGCTAAACTAATTTACATATCCGTCACCTGGTAGAGTCGCTGAGCATCTTGAATCGTTAATGCTTACTGTACTATTTGAATAAAAACGTCTGCGCAGGAGTCCTTTGTTGGGAAAGTAAAGGCCGCCAGCACACAAAGGTTTGGTGAGTGAATGGCCTAAATAATTTACTATGTGCTGTGACCAAGGGCGGATGCAGGAATTTCCTGAGGGGGGGGGTCAGGTGTTGGTCAGTGTACCATTTGTTTAGGAACCCCCTCCCCCTCTCCCTCGTTTCACGCCCTAAATTTTACACATGCAGAAATCAAGAGGGGGGTCAGGACATCCGGACCCCCCCTCTAAATCCGCCCCTGGCTGTGACTTGTTATTTGTTTTGCAGAAATAGAGTCAGCTGTTACGCGAAGCGAATGCGTTCATTGTTTACGCTCTATAGTTTCATAAAAGATCAATACGCTTGTATTACGTAATTTTTTCAAACAAAGACTAGGCATATGGTCTTATAAGCGACATCGTAAAGCGTGTGGTAAAATATATAACTGGTCAAACATCACGGTAACAATCATATGCAATGTGAAAATTAAAAAAAAAGAGCGCTTATGCTATGGTGCAGACACAGCCTCCCCATCCAACGAGGGTATTATAATTTCTACCATGGAAATGTTTAATGTTGGAACTAGAAAGGTAAGGTTTTACATTAACAGGACTAATTGTTTTTACTATACGTAAGCTAGCCATCCCGACTAATTCACAATAGAAACCAATAATTCAAAAGATTCAAGAACATAAATTTCTAGACAGCGAAGTATGGTTTAAAAAATAAAATATGAAGAATTGTCTCGGTTTTCGATCAGTTAATCGCAATGAAAGGAAGAAAAAAAAATATTTGAATGGAAGTTGTATGCCTCTTGATTTTCGTCCGTTTCGTCACGTCCGGATAATCTTACCCCTATTATTCCAGAGACTCATACCTTTGGGAAGAAAAACATCTAAAACGATTAGATTGCGAAACCGAAACCGTGAGCAGAACAAAAAGACAATCAAACAATGACGCGCAAACTCAACAGAAAAGAACGTTAGCCCACGCGTACCGCTCACTCGCGAATAAGAAAGCAATACCGCAAACACTAAGAACAGTAAAAACAAAAACAAAACAACGCGCGTATCTAGCAAGAAAGGCGAATCCCGTAAGTTCTCATATTGCCGTGAGTTTTCGCACGGCGAGGCTAGCTATATATGAGCGAACGCTTTCTCGCGTGCGCGATTATTAAATCGGCCGCCCCTCGTATCACATGCCACCGCCGTTCCGGGGATCCATTATTTCGATAGATTAAGAACTGTGTAACGCCTTATACCTGGTGCTCGTAAATGGCGTCCGACAGAACACTCAACTAAAAGCCATTAGTAGAGGACATGCGCGGCCTCACGTGGCGACCAATAGCACCATGGTTTTGGACACTTATCCGCGCGATGCCAAAAGCCAAGAAGGTTAAACAGACCGAAGGATAATAATTACAACGCATATCTTTTCAGCCTCGCAGAACTGCCGCTGAACTCCGCTTCCGGTGAGAGTTTAGTTGACTAATAACTCAAAAGCGGGGCAGCTTCTTGCCTGATTTTGCAGCCCTTTCATTTATATTGTTGCAAAGTGCCAAAGTGCAAATGAAAGAGCTGCATGATATTGTTTGTTTTTTTTTCCGACACGGGTACACGAACAAAAGCTTGCAGTCATTTTAAGATCGTCTCGTTTCAGTCAGTGCCGTCGAAGAACCAGAGTACACAATTATACACCATTACTACTGACAATTTAAGAAACGTGGAGCGTGGCGGGTCCCAATCATTTCATTATCTCTCAGCAGCCAATGAGAGTCCGGCATTGGCCGGTAAGAGCGCCAAAGGACCAATCACGAAGCCAGGATTGATAATTAGCAGGATAAGCCACGCCCTGTGTTTCTTAAGCCGTCGATGCCTATAGTCACAGTACTTGATTATACTTATGTCCGGAATATACAGTTAAACAGAATCTTGCGATCAAAACACGAGCGAACGAAAGTAGGACGAAAAAACAAAGTTCGGCCGCAGTCACCCACGGTAGTATAATGGCACCGCTCTGATTTCCGAGAGAAAACGCTTTCTACTACTCGAATTCTTACGTGACCTCACATCTCCCTAACACAGCTATCATATTATGTATACGCTCGCACCGTTTACTGAGAATTGCCAGCGCGCCCACAATGTTTGTTCCGTACACTCGCCCATTAGGATCAACGACTTTTCGCCGGCAATTTCCCACGCGCGGACGGAGAACAGCGTCGCCGAAGAGCGAAAGCGTTTACCTACCACTTCCTTCCTTCCTACATCCATCGGGAAACGAACAACTTCCGATTTCAAAAGAACACGAGCGAAGAGCACGAACCGCCAAGCGTGGGCAGAGTCCGAATCCCGTTCACTCAGCGTGCATATATGCGCTTCATTTGACCTTACGATGGACCGCGGCAGACGCTACGGACCGTCATGGCCAATCCAGCGCTGTGTACGGATCACGTGACCACGCGCCATGCACGTCACGCGCGCCTCCGTAAGTCACGTGTCGCTCAGATGCCATTAGAGCGGCTGCGACGGCGCGTAGGGTCATCCGCGGTTTATCGTTAGGTGAGCATACGTCTATCTCGCGAACGCAACTTTCTCAAAGAAAAATAGGAAAAAATAAAGGAAAGGGGGGGGGGGTGTTCATTTTTAGCTCCGTCGAACGCGGCAATACGGAGGCAAACAATCGCTTCTGAACATCCGGATGGCGTTGAAAGAAATCTGCAGTTCCTGTAAACAAGACTACGCGGCGATGCGTCTCCTCCGGCCAGCACACTACCCCGTACACGCCTAAGCTGACAGTGGGGCTGGGGAGCTAGTCGGCTCGTTGGGCCACTCATAGGCCCGTCTTCCACCACGTGATCGCGCATCCGTTCATACTCAGGCGCAGAGACTGGAGTCGGATTATGAAAGGGAGGCGGTCGACTGGTGGGTCGAGCGCGTGGCCCCCACCGCACTGTCGGCTTCGGGGTGAGAGCGGAGTCGTCGTCGGTCAGCCGCTTCTCAACGCTCGGCTAAACGGCTTTTGTTGTCCGAGCTTCCTTCCCGGACATGACAGCTTGAATGGCGGATCGGCCGGAACTGTGCTGCATGAAGACTGAGCTCGCGTGCGTTCCTCTTTTTGTGGTTTATCTAGCCTTTCTACGACCGAGTGTAGTTACGCAACAGGATAGGAACGTCGATAAGAATCGCTGTTGTCGATCACGTTTGGGTTAGTTGCGCGCGGTTGGAGCGTAAATTGCTAGCGAACAATTACTGCGGTTTCCTGCAGCTTTGGAAGGACGCGACCATTTTCTAGTTCCTCCGTCTCGTAGATGGTTAGGTTTGCGTGCCAAGCAAACGCGAGCGTCACCATATCGTTGAAGGTAGAAGGCTCACGCTGATGAAGTTGTATTTTTGAAACTGGTCATGACATTTTTTTTTTTTTGTCTTGAGTGCCGCTGCCGAGTGCGCAGAAACGCGCTTTGTTCTTCCACAAATTTTTATAAGTGACAATATTCTTGCGTGCTATACTTTTGCATTTAACGTAAATAAATAACCTTCTCTTTCACGTAAGAGCACTACGAACTTGCCACCGACAGCCCTCTTGGACATCCCGATGCATTAGTCGGTGTCTTTAGAAACCGCCTGAGGTAAGACACGCTCTTCACGTCCTATTGTTTTGAGACACGCGAGGAGACACCCGGATTGTACAATAGATTAAACATAAGAAAGAAAAAAAATATAATAAAAATAGACACATTGGGATTTTAGTTGGAAGCGGAGTAGTACCTGAGAAACGTTTCAGCGCAACACACGCGTGTGTGAGGTGAAGCAGACTCTACACGCCGCAGGAGCAAAGTTCGTGCGTGTCTCAAAAAAGAAAAATAAAATAAAAAAGGAGACCACCTTTGGTATATATATATATATTTTTTTTTCCGTTGAGATTGAGAAGGAGCCTCCTCGAAACCGCTAATAGCACCGACTCACGGACGTAATTTCTTCAGAGCTTCCGCGTGTATTCGCACTTCATCGCTCATGAACAAGCTCCCGCCTAAACAGCTAACGATCGAAATCAGTTCTGTCATGCAATTCTTTTTTTTTTATATTCGCTACTGACGAGTACGTAAATTGTGCTCGCAATCCTCTTTACGATCTGTCGTAGCATGCAAGTAACACTTTTATAGTAACAAATTAAGGCCGCAATGAACTGTCAAGTTCATCCGCTTGAGTGAATGCAAAGAGCGATGGATTCGTGAAATCAGTTTAATAAAAAGTACACGAGTTATTTTTTCCCTCTATGCATTATGCCTAAAATCAAGGATGTAAGTCCCAAGTAACAATTCCGGGGGCCCGTAATAAGAATAAAAGAAGTAAGGGACTAGAAATGTCAGCCGCTTATTCTTATTATTAATGATCGCTTAGGAGTCCGGATTAAACCAACCAAGGTAAAAAGAAAGTTGGTCCGATGGTGAAAAATAAATATCACGGTGATGATCAACTTCTAAGGGGAAAAAAATACGAGCAAGGTTGTAAAAATAAAGTAAAAACTCTTGAAATTATTATATAAGAAAAAAAAAAAAAAAAAAAAACGGGAAGAACAGCAGGCGTGGCAACTTTTTGGGCCCAAGTCGCACGGGGGACTAGAGTATAGCAAAGGCAAACTTGATCGATGGGCCGGCACGAGGAGGCCACATCTCTTCCGGGATGCCCACCGTTCCTTTGTAGTAAAGAGCGGCCGCGAAGAGACTGCTCCGGGCGCTGTTTACTACTTCTTATCGTCGCAACTAATCCATTCGTTTTCCCGACGACCCAAAACGAGAAGTCGAGAACCGAGGGAAGCGAGTCGAGATAAATGTCGCTCCGAGAAGAACGAGGGCAGGAGAGGGGGAGGATCGAGACGCGGTCATCAATCGTCAACCAATCTTTTTTTTTTTTTTTCTTTTCTTTTTAGCTTTCGTGTCATTGTTTTCTCTTAAATCGTTCGTGAGAACCAAATCACACATTTAACCGGGCTCTTCGAACGAGTCAAACATCAAATTGATTACAAACCAAACAGGCATATAGTTCAGAAGATGCAGGAACGGAAGAAGAAAAACGACGTGAACACCGGATCTAATAATAGAAATTTCAATGAGTGCAAGTTTTAATTGTTTTTCTTTTGTATTGCTTTAGCATTGTTAAATTGAAAGAAGCTCTGCACAAATCACAAGCCCTAAACGTTTTTCTTTTTTTTTTGTGGTGGGGGCGATTTTATAGTAAATGGTTTGTTTCTGAGTCTAGGGTTTTAATCCTACACCTGCTGAACGTTTCGCTATGAGTGAACATCTCACCGGCGTGTGTTCGTGTGTCACCACCGCATGATGCACGTTGAAGACCGTAGGCTATCAGTGGTACTGCCACTCGCTTATTTTGCATCTACAGTGGCGTCACGCATGTCGCTCATCTGCAGCTGACTAAATCCCCACCGTCTACATAAACATACAACACGCCAATTACATAGACGGACGTCCACTGATAACTCTTCGGTAAAATTACGAGACCACCCGACGAAGCGTTCATACGGAAAGTGCCTCACGACGTTGCGAGGGATAGAAAGATATGATATTGAGTGAGCTGGAGACAAATAAAGACAAAATAAATAAGATTAGGAAAAAGGTTAGGCGCTAGAGCTGTGCAGCTCCCGCATCGCATCTTTTGACCCGCAGTTTGGCCATATACTCCGTTTGACCTTGTACGATGGACATCAGAGAGGTGCCACAAGTCAACGAAGCAAATCCAATGACCGCAGAGGACTTATACGAGCAGTTTACAACCCGATTCAATGCCATGTGAGCGCCACGTGACCTTCGAGAGCGTCGCAAGCGAAGTAATTAAGGAGCCCGAAGCCGCGTGGTACGATCACGGCGCTGCCATTATGTGGTATGCGCCCGCGATCGCGAGCACCACCGCCGCTGGTCCCCATTCGCTATCGTGGACCAGGAGCTTGGTTGACATTCCAAATTGGTACAATACGGATAAAGTAAATGACAACTACGTCGCCCACAAGACGAGCGACCAAAACCGAAGGCGCAGTTCAAATTTGTGACTGAAAGTTACATGGAGGCACCTTCGCACGAAACGGCGACTTTCTTTTTTCGGTTTCGTTCTTACATCGGCGACTGAGTATAAGCTTTCGCATTTTTGTGGGCGACGCTGTCCACACCGGCGATAGAATCGCTTTTCCCGTCTACGTTCGCGATGCGGTTTACATCGACGATTGAGTTGCTTTTGTGAAGGCCATCGCTGTGACGGCCCGTGTCGACGGCCCTCTCGCGCCGTCGACACGGAGTGCGGCAGCCGTGAGCGCTCGATGAGCTAACTACCCCTGCTCTAGTTCACGGCCACTCAAGCAACCAAGGAAGTCATGAGGGAGGTTATTTTTGGCTTGTTTTTGTAATTTTAATTCTCTTATAACTTTTAAAATAAATCGAATTTCGAGAAAAGAAAAGTTTCATTAAGTTACTACGCTCAGGGCGCTCAGGTTCGGTGCAAATTAAAAACCAATAAAAAAGTCCTTGCAGGGCCCCTTTAAGTCCCAAAATTCGCGAAATTAAGTCTTCGCAAAAATTACGTCGTTTACACTGTAATTGGAACAACTTGTTGCCTCAAGAAGCAGAGACTATACCCGCAACGTTCGAAAGGTAGCCAGCGTGACTGAACTGCTTCAGTCTAAAGCCTCGTATATTTTGTGTTATTATGTTTCCCCACTTGACGTTTTATAACGATTTCTCGGTTGCTTCGAAAAACGGATCACACGGGAAGGAAAAAAAACGGGACACATGGAAGAAGACAGTACACGAATTTTAGAATAACTCATATGGCACGCCCGAATCCTCCGGAAGAGCTATGTGCGTGTTTTTACTGCGCGTGCTGTCACAGTGAATCCTCGTGCACGCGCGCATATCCTGACTTAATTCATTTTGAGCGTAGGGAGCGCGCACTCAACAAATTGGGGTTCATATTGATGCATTGTTTTCTTGACAGCTGTATTTTTGCAGCAAAACAGTAAACCTCGTTTTTTTGGGAGGTTATCCTTCGCGCCTTTCTGCTTGCACAGTGCCGCACAGCAATAAAAACGCATCTGGAAAGGCGCTATCCGGGAACTACAGAGTACTGCAACAACGCATAAAGTTGGGCGAGTTGGTTAGACATCATGAAAAGGGAACTAAGGTGAAACCTTGTGTAGATATTGACGTCTGCTTTCAGTTCAATTCAATAAACTCGCCTTATTTGTAGGAAGGCATATTGCACGTTAAAGGGGCGATGCAACAATTTTTGTACTTTGCGCAAATACCGCTTAGAACGGATCCCTGACGTTAATGACCTATGAAACACGCTTTCGTTTTTCACCCCACGCAATAGAAGTCCCAGAAAAAAAAAATTAAAGAAAAACGAGCAGCGTTCACCCCCTCAACGCGCAGTCAGAACAAGCGGCCACGTGATCTGGAGCCAATTATATGCCGCCAATGTTGATCATAGCCACGCGCTGGGGTTGGCAAAGCACTGGACACGCGCTGAGTTCCAGGCATTGTTATTACTCGGCTATTGTCGTTGTTGCAGCGATTGGACACGGGCCACTACCCGAATGCTTCTCGAGCTATAATTATCACGAGCCCAAATCGAGTGCCTACGCAATGCTCGGGTCCAATCTATGAACCGCATTCAAATATCGTCATATGGGTGTACTGCGATCCCCACTTTACGTCATCAAATTTTGCAAAGGAGAGATTGAATGCAAATGATCGCTTTTGTCTCTGAAATTACACCGCAACAAAGGAGTTTCTTGGCCAGTGGCGTTGCGTGCGAGTAACCTTGACTCCCACTAGTGCCAGTAAGCTCGTGTGAAGTGAAAAACATTCCAATTGAATATTGTTGCACCGCCCCTTTAAGGCTGGTTCCCACTAGTTCAGACAGCCCGGTTTTCTTACGTTATGTTAGGGAAGCTTTTTGTCTGTTTACGCGCAAGTCACAGGGACATCTGTGCCTCAAATTATGCCTGGTTACCAGTTCAAGAAGATAGCCCATGGCACGCGACATTCGAGACACGAACGTTTCGGTAACGTGAGAAACGGGTGCTGTGTGAAGCGAGCCTTAACTGAGAAACCAGATGTGCCCATAGCCGCTTGGCTAATAGACCACGGTCGGTGCATATAAAACTTATTTTTTTTAATTTATTTTTTAGTAACATTCAGCATTTGAGCATTTCCTTGAAACGAACGCCCTCGCGACAAACGTTCGTTCAATAAGTGTATAACCGTACAAATGATTCGATATGGGCGGAAAGTAGACCGCACTATTACGAATGGCAATTGCGAATCCCGGCTCAGGATATGTTCATCGGAACTAGACCGCGTCAAGCGGGAGTTTTCGTAGATCGTTTCCGCTGTCCCGCAACGGTCTCCGCAACCAGCTGCGCTAGCGGGAACTCTACAGTCAAGGCCATCGGCGCGCCGGCGCAGTAGCGGCTGCTTCGTTGCGGAGGGCTTAGCGGAGGGGGAAACGCGGTCTACGAAAACTCCCTAAGGATTGCCCGTCGCGATCGGTATTTCCGTAACCGATGCGGCAGCAGAAGGCTTAATCGCACGGCCATAAGCATAATGATTAAATCAGCTGCAGTTGCGGAGCTCACTCGAAGTGTTGTTTGAACCGCATTTGCTTTGCAAGTTAAGCAGTCTGCGTCCATGCCGGTGAAATAGGCGCATGATTTGTTAACGTATTGTTTATACCGGTTCTTTTTAGTAGCGTGTTCGGACGGCAAGTTCAGACAGTGCAGCCTGGTCCAATCTATATATTGTATGTCCTGACTTGGCTCTTTTTTCTCACGATCGCAGCTGACTCGTACCCAGAATTTAGTTTGCCATTGAAGCCGATCGCAAACACCCATAGCTGTCAGATCTTTCTTCCGGAAATTACGAGGTGAGGTTAAAGATAGAAGAAAGAGAGTACAACGTTTACAATTATTACAAGTATTACGCTTCGCTCGAGAGAAAAGGGAAGGTACAGACATCTCCAAGGGGAATAGGAAAACATGGTACGTTTTAGGTAACTTGTTTTCTTTTTTCTCTCCTACAAACGCTAGACAGGAGCTGCACTAACAAGATGGGCGTTTGCACCCGCGTCTACCTCAAAACTTTGTTCACGGAATGGTTCACGGAATGAAACAGTATAACAAACAAAAGCATTTCCTTTCTCCACACTGAGCTTCCGTCATCTAGAGATTTTGGTATCGTTTCTGAATATAATATGCATCAATATTTCGATCTTTTGGTATAAGTGCACTGCAACGAAGGCGACTTCGCTGTCTCAGCGGAGTGTCCTAGCATCTGGAAAGTGTTCTCGAGCGCTATATTCGGGCGTCGGAAAATTCGTATATAAATAAGCCAGAGAACAGAGTGCATGGAACTGTTCACAAATGCGTTTTCAGGTGGCGCATTGATCATACTCAAATTTCGTAAATATAAATTTCTAAACAAAAATACAAGAAAATAAAAAAAATATGCGCGCAAAAAAAACCGAAGCCAACCGTAGGGTTCACGCTGCTACTCACCTATATACCGTACCACAAGCTCGGATCTGCTCGATCTGCTTTAGGGTGTTCACCTCAAGGAAGCTTTCAAGTCTTTGTACCACATGGTGCCCTATATAAGGTGTGCTTCTGTTTTACGCGCCTAAAAAAAAAAACAAATCAAACAAAATTTTCTGTTCTTGCATATTTGTTTTCTCCAGAAACCTAAGCTCACGAAATTTTAGTAGGATCGACGCACAACACAAAAACACCGTGTTACCTAACTTAGCTAAAAAAAAAAAAAAAAAAGGTGCTCCCGAATGCCGCCCGAGCAACACCACGTAGAACCAGGTCTCTTTTGCAGCCCCAAAAATAGGAAGGGAAGGACATTTTGAGCTCACGCTCGACCACGAATACCCGCAGACCATATTTTCGATGGATTTCCAAGAGAGCCAAGTGTACGAGCGGGCTTCACTTCGCCAGCAATCAATACATTATTGGCTACATGTATACAGCGTATGTGGATGAATACTGCCCTGACGACACAAACGAGTTGTGAAATTGTAAAGAAAGATGGACCCTTGAGACACTACTTTGAGAAGCTCATAGGCACGAGATTTGTAATGGCTATTATTGCTTTGGAAGCAATCGTACAGCCACGCAGGGGACACGGAAAGTTTCACTGCGGAACTTTGCGGAACGTTAACTTCACCTTCTACGTCACGGAAGGATTCCCTTGTCAAATACAGATGAGCGAGAACGAAATGCAGAATGCATTTCTTGTGTTGTTCTATTTATTGAGAAACAAGAATTCGCGTTGAGAAATATTAAGGAGAAAGCATTTTGAGCCTTCCCTCTATCATTAAACATGTTTACAAGACACGAATTTCTTTTTCACAATCTTGACTGTCTTGATTACCGCCACAGCCCAGAAATAACGCTACATATACCGTGATTACTGTAGCGAACGGTCACCAAACGATTACTACGAAGGACGTTTGGCACGTTTACAAAAGCCGAGTTGATTTCGGCCCTAGCCCCAGTTGCTTAGAGCCTTCAAAGGCGGTCTTTCTCCTCCTTCGCGAGTAATGGCCATAATAATGATTCACAATCTTTGCAGAGGCGAAAAGCTACTGTCGGTCTTAACGAAAAAAAAAAAAAAGAGTGGAATGTACCGCACGGGTAATATTCGTCATTCTTCACCAGCCCCCTTTTTGGTAACGGAACGACCGATGCACACATGCAGGCGCCGGATATATATCTTCACAAAGTCGCACGCGCATCTGCATATAAATAAAAAAGACTGAGGCCTCCTTTTCATTTCCTGACAAAAATTGCTTCCTGAGCAATTTTTTTTTTCTTCTCTCCCCTTGTCCCACGACCCGGCCCTTAGATTCGGCTTCTTCAGAAGGGAGAAAGAGTGGAATGATGAAAAGATAACAACCCACGCAATACGTTCCAGAAAGGGACACAAGTATGCAAATCAGGTGCCACGACGCATTGCTCAGCCGAAAAAAAAAAAAAAATAACAGTGGAGGATTTTTTTTTTCCATCATATTCGTTTGATCTTGTTTTTGGCGTTTCTTTTCTTTCCCTTTGTTCTTTGCTACGAGCAGAAGAAACAGAGCGGAACTATATTCCGCTGACATTTTACGTGGACCGCAGTACAACGCTACGAGCCACCCCAGTGAATCCAGCGCTGCGAGCGAATCACGTGATCACGGGCCCCGCTTTTCCCTGCGTGTCCCTCCTGATGGTCACGTGACATCGGAGCTAACTGAGATTGGCTCCGATGGTTTGTAGCTTCCCGTTGCGGTTCGTCGCAAGGTGAAAGAAACGGAGTGTAGATATTGGTGCGAAAGAAAGGGCCGCGTCGAGAGTGTATATACGCGGGGGAGGGGAGAGGACCAAGTCGGGGGGAAGGGAAAGGCCAATTTTCGGAAAGAGGGCGCCTTAAGAATATATACGCCGGCGTATAAGTTACATCCGCCATTACGGCCGTGCGCCCGCGGTCCGCCCAAATTTGAGCCAATCAAGCGTTCCCAGGGGGACGCTGTGCGCGAAGGCGCGTTATGGCTGCCGCCGCCGCCGCAGTTAGAGCGACGAAGGCGAGAACGGGGGGCGCGCGCGGGAACCAGGGAGCTCTTGTTTCTTTCATTTTGGCCCCAAACATTTCTCTCGGATTTCTTTTTTTTTTCCCGATGTATACGGGAAGGTATAAGTGGGTAGGCGCGTTTAGAGACTGGCAACGAAAATGGGCTTAAGGAAGGAATTGAAAGTTTGAAACTATATGGCTTGGGAAATTTCTGCATCGCACCGTTCTTTACGAAACAAGCGCATTTGCCCGCAAGCAGTCGTGGTGGACACAACCTGTGCGCAGTAACTTTTTTTTATACTTTTTTTTTTTTGAGAAGCAAGAACATCAGCACATGCGCCTTCCGGAATTAATATACCATATTGACCTGAAGTCAGATGCGTAACTTCGTGAATACTTCAAAGACTACCCCATGACAGAGACAAGCTTGATAGTTAAACCGGCAAGGATCCAAAATTCGCTTTGTCCTCTGGTTAATGAAGTAATTCAAATGGAGGTTCGTATTTAACTTATGCGGAGGCATTTCTGTCAGCGACAGTGTCTGGAGGACGAATACCACCAAGAACAGTGACAGCGTTAAATCGACGGGATACGACGTGGAATCATCTCAATTTAAAGGGATACTGAACCAAGGAATTTAGCGTTCATAATAAGTGGCGCACGTTCTTTCCACGAGACAGCAGCCGCCGGTGTGCGCGAGCACACGCAACAAAAATCACGTCAAAGACCTCCATTCGCAGTTAAGATGACAGTGCAATGTTTGGGCTTCGGGCCAAAGGAGAATAAAGACAAGTTTTTCATCTACACAGTGGTGTCTGGTGTAAAGGTAAGCGATTAATTGGTCTAACAAGCACGTAGCTTTCACTTGTAGAGTTGATAAACCTGTATTTATTCTCCTTTGGCCCGAAGCCCATGCATTTCACTGTCCTCTTAAGCGCGAATGGAGGTCCTTGACGTCATTTTCGTTGCGTGTGCTCGCGCACACCGGCGGCTGCTGGCTCGTGGAAAGAACGTGCGCCACTTATTATGGACACTAAATTCTTTGGTTCAGTATCCCTTTAAATTCAAAATCATTACTGGTACCCGCTCAAACTCAATACAGGCGAAGAATAGAATACAAAATAGGTGAGCAAAAAGGGACGCATCAGTCTCGTCTCGCGTTTCCTTCTTCCCCGTTTCGACAAACTGGTCGCGAAGCCAGTTGGCGTAATTCGTCGTAACAGTCTCCCTCACCTCCCCATCGCCCACGCGGTGGCGTCGAATCTCGAAAACGCTCGCGTACGAAGTAGGGAAAAGAAAATCGGGGGAGCCACTCTCTGTCTAAATAGTCCCTATTTTAGACGAATGAAAGTCAGCCTTACAGTGTACAAGTCGTTCTAGCTCCCCCAGTTCTCGCTTGGCGTTTCAAGATGAGGCCAGATGCTGCTCTGTCCACCGCGTGCGCGACTCTCGTTAAAGTTAGCGAGGGAAAGTGTTTTTTTTTTCCTCTCCCGACTGGGAAGGCAGAGCGCGGCTTCGAATCCCATTCGGGAGCAGCGCAGTTTTAATTAGCGACATCAAGTGTCAGGGTGGTTGGTGGTTCCATGGCGCCTCCTTCCTCCCCCACCACCCCAAAAAAGTGCTCTCTCGTTGAAAAACTGCGCAGGAGAAAGTAAAGGGTGGGGTGGGGGTGGGGGGGGGGGGGGGAGCCTTTAAATGTCTGTGCGTGGCGCAGAAAGAGCTAGTAGCAGAGGTAGAGAACAAATAATTGCTTCGTCGGGGACAATTCGTTTCGCGTGGCCCCATTGCAATTGGCACTGCTCATTTCTTTTCTGGTTCGCGGAAATTAGTTGCATGTACGGGTCGTCATAAGACAAAAATTCCAAGTAAAATAGTTCTTTGTGTGTGTGTTCTTCATCTGTTTTGAAAGCGCACATTGAAAGCGTCCAGTGATCGTAATATCTAGCTCGCTATTAAATATAATTTTTAGGTGGGTATGTATTTAACTGGTCTCCTCAGAATGTTGCAATTGTCCTAAGCTCACATCGAAACACATCTGTTAACATTTTCGTAAAACGCACGCGCACCTGAAGGTTTTAAACGAGGACGTAGAAAGGTTTTCACCAGGAACAATGATGTCTCTAAAAATATCCAACGTGGGGCCGGCCCCCCCCCCCCCCCCAAGTCTAAAAAAAGTATATATATAATTTTAAGAGAGAAACATAATTATATAAATTTAAAACTTCCTCAAACTCCAAGTATAGCTCAAATATGCCTCAAAACAACTCCCAACCCGCCCCAGCGCTCTTACGCATCTGTTATTGAACTCCGTAACGTTAACTATACACAAAACATTCCGCACGCTACCTTACTTTAATATTTTTTTCTTTCAATCGATTTTTTTATTTTCAGCAATAAATGTTCCAGTCACGTTCTGCGGCGCTTTCCGATTTCCGAAACTGTACGCAACATCCTATTATCGCACCTCGGCGCGCGTTTTTCCGAGTGACCCACGAATTACGCCCAGCAGCGATTCCATCAATGTCCGCCAAACGCTCACGAGTACAAGGCACAAAATCCGCCACTTCTTTCCATCTCATAAAGTATTCGGGCAAAATAATAGGGGCGGAAGTAAAACAAGGAACCAGGCTAATGGGGGTCCCCAGCTCTTCCAGGTTGCTCAGGCGCATGCCATGTCTCGTGGCTGCGACTGTTGCGTCTGCTTGGCGAAAAATCAAGATCAATACGGCGATGACAATAAACGGCCGCTGAATAGATGAATAGATTCTAACGGCCATACCCTTTATAACCGGCGGTAGCTCGCGACACCTACCGTCAGTGACCAGACAACGTTGCTTGTCCCCTACGGCTCCAGTCTTCACTTCAGCAATGCAATGCTTCGTTCTTTGTGTTATGCTGATAACGAGCCGTTCCTGTCTTCTCGGATACTGGGTTCTGCTAGCCGCGCTCGAGTTTTTTCGTTTCGTTCTTGTTGAGAGTTACGGCTCCGTTGGGTTCGACCAGGGTTCGACGATGTTGGAAAACAACTCGGGAGCAGCGAAGCCTTATTTTGAAGGGGTTCGGGAGCGAGAGTTGAGATGTTGAGCTGTTGTTTTAATTTTGCAGTTTTGTGCGTGCGTGTATGTGTTTCTGACCTGCGAAAGAAACAAAATTTAAAACATAAGTGAAAAGAATAGGAAACAAAAAGTGAGTGGAAATTACGTCGGTTGTGGCGTCACATTCAAGCCTGGTGAGCGCAGAGCGACACCCCCCTCAAGTTACAACGACGTGAGAAGAGACAACGAATGACATTCTCCGACACTTAACTTTTTTTTTCTCTTTTTAAGTGCCCCCGAGCACCAAGCTCTAATGTAGCTGCGAAACAAAGTGTTTCATACAGGACTGTGTCATCAGTCGGCGGTAAGTGTAAAGTGACGACGACTCCGGATGCGAGGTTTGTTGACACATGCGCGGAAGCCGCGACGGAGATGAAAGGACCCGTGAAAATCGCCGCAGATGCGTTTAATGTCCCGTCACGGCAAAGGGTGGGCGGATCTGATATGGCGCGGCCTTCTCCCTCCACCGCGTTTAAAGTTTCCGTCCGGAGAATGTTCTAACACTTCTCGGGGGTATGAAATTATTATTCTCTTTTGAATGTCTCGGTGACACACTGAGGGAGCCAGGCCGTATACGGTACAGGCTGTAGCTCTCTTCGCGCCTGCCTCACTTCTGCCGTCAGGATAAAGGGTGGGTCTGCAGTTAACCTACAGTTACCAAGACCTCAAGAAACGCAGGGTGCGGACTATTATGAACAACGCTTCTCGTTTCGTGATTGGTTCTTCGACGTTCTTATCGGCTGATGCTGCAATCTGATTGGCTGTGAAGCGAAGCGCACAGCGTTTTTCTCAGGCTGACAGTGACTGTAGACCTTACCAGAGCTTATCACCCGCGCGAAAAATGCTGAGTCACTGAGCTGCGAACGCATGCGCAGCGTCCGATATAGCGCGCAGCAGACGAACAGCAGATGCTCAGAAGGCGTTCCACAGCTTAGCAGACAAGGATGGCACACTTTAAAAAAAGCCCGTGCATCTACTTTCCCGCACAACAATCGGAGAGCCAATCACCGGGACTTACGGAGGGAGCTCAGCGAATGAAGATGCCGAAACATACGTTTAGACCAAAAAACGCAGTCTGAGTTGTGACGTTAAGCAATGCAAAACGTCACGCGTGCATTGCGGAATGTCACAAGTCATACTGCGTTTTTTTTTTTTTTTTGCCTAGACATTTTTGGCATTGCCATTCGTTCAGCTGCCTCCGTACGTTGCGGTGATTGGCTCTCCGAGTGTTTGCGGGAAAGTAGATGCACTGGCTGTTCTTAGAGTGCAGCGCGCTGAAGGCGATTTTTTTTAAAAGGTCTATAATAGCTACCGGACGATGTATAGACTTTTACTGCGAGTAACTCGGTTTAATGGAATAGGTATTTTACTTCGCGAATTGGACTACCAATGTGACGCGCCACCTTTAAAAATAAATATAAGAGATTTGTTTTTAATATTGCACCATTCTTGTTTCTCTTTGTTTTTTAGTTCAGGCTAGTAACAACAATATCACCCAGAATTTTTGACGATTCTTTACGGGTACAGCGAGGCACTCCTTTGATCTACAAGAGGTCATCCTTTTGATAAACGGTGCCGATGCCAAAGAGGTATACCGAATTCGCCCGTGTATATGCCGTCTTCTTGTTTTTCTACGACACTGGTACCTATAGCAGGCCACCCTAAATAGCTCAGACACCCTTATGCCCGTGTCCCACTAGAGCGACAGACAGAAACAAGCGACAGCGAGAAGCCTCAAACCAGAGTCTTTCGCGATTTGAGAGGCTTTGTAGAATAAAGGAGGCTATGCTCAAACACGAGCATCATGCACGCGAGGGTATCTTTGGCAGGCTTGCAATCGCTCGTGCTTACTTCACGAGCACCGAACGACTAAACGCCTGCCAAACGGACCATCGCGAGCATGCTGCATGGGTTTGAGGCTTGTCGCTGTCTTTTGTTTCTGTCTGTCGCTCAAGTGGGACACGGACATTAGTGTCATCCCAACACGAGCCACTGAGGTTCTAAGCGCGTCACTGGGAGAATCTCAGAAACATTAAGCGACGGAAACTGGCCTCTGTCTTCCAAAGACGAACGACGGTCGTCACCGACTTGACACAGGGTGTAGGAAAGCCCCATCGGCTACAACCTGATAAGAGAGGGGAACAGAACCATGGCGTGGTTTCTATCTTGTCGCTGGCTAAATGGGCCTCCGTTATGTGCGAGCTGTCGGGCCTCGATTTTTCTCTTGGCAGGTTCAGTGGTCAACAGCATGCATCTTCCTGCCAATAGCGTATATCATTCTATGCTCCTCTTTCTCCCCTTCGTATTCATAAAGCCGATTTCTATACCTCTGGACAAGTTTCTGTGGCATTTCGGAGGAGAGAAAGAGGGCGGGTGCAGAGCTTTAAAGGGCGCCCACAATGGGAAAGGGAACGCGTTCCCGTAACTTTGGCTGCATTGTCACAAAAAGTTCTTATAGAAAGTTGCACCCGAGTACATCCGTGTTGTGCCTGCCTTCTCATTTCATCAGAGTCTACGTTCTCGAAACAATGCCAAACTTAGGTGGGCTGGTTATCGTAACAAGAGGAACTGAACAGCGTCCATGCTTTTACTGTTTGCCGTCCTTTCCTGCCTCGACAAGAAAGAAATAAAGAAACCAAAATACACGTTCCCAACGCAGCTAATTACATGTTCCAACGACTATAGAGACGTCTTAACTTCAAACATGCCAGTACAAAAGGAACGACCATTATTTACGCACAAACGAACACACACACACGCGTCGTAGTCTGTATTTGGGTCTGGCCTCTTCTCTCGGCGCTCATGCGATACAGCTCGTCGGGGATTCACGCATGGCGGCAGCCAACTCTGTTTGCTCGAACACAGTGTACCGGGCCTATACAAACCGCGCGCCTCGTAGCTTCGAGGGAGGTTGAATAAATCTCTCTCCTACCGCCCCTATTCCTCCTCCATAAAAAAAAAAGAAACTGAGTGAAAGATGCGCGCGTATGCCTGACAGCGTGATCTGAATGCGACATCGGCTTAGGTGCGAAAGACGTCTCTGCTCAAACACGCGCGAACGCTCCCCCGATGCATGGAAAAGGATTTCCCTTCCCTAATTCCGATCATTATTCGAGCGGAGCAGCCAGCAGCCAGCTCGCGCTTCCTTGGGCGCGCCAAAAGCATCGCCATAACCTGCAATTTACACCTCGCAATTAGCAGCGACGACCCGCCAAGAGGGGTTCCCCACGTATATATATAACGTATATATATATATATATATATATTGCCATCCTATCGTCACACACACACACACCCTATCAGGAAGTTGGTTCTATACATCCTTCCCCGCAGACAGCGTCTCTCTTCGTTGCTTGTTGTCGATGCTCCCGTTGGTTTGGGCGATCGTTTTCTTCTCGCGCGTGAATACGCTCGCACGTATACGGACATTAATCCACCGCTGAACTCGGTGGTGGACACTCCGAGCGCACATAGATCATGGCGGGAAATAGGCGCTCTCTGGGGGAAGGGGGACGCCCGTGGGGACGTGGAGCACGGCTTGGTGGCGACCTGCAGCCTCGCTCGCATGCGCGCGGACCGGGACCCCTTCTTCGCGGCTCCTTGGCTGCATTACAGCTGCATGCTCTTCTGCCCCTGCCCGTAATTACGTCTATTATCCGCAATTTGCCGCCCCTGGCAAACAAGAAGGTGAGTCCTCCGCTCGGATGTGTCCGCCGCTGCCGCGGGACTGCACCACCGCATGCGCGAGCGTGACGGTGACGATGCATGCTTTGCGAAACAACCCTTGCTCCCCCTTCCCCGCTTTCGCGCGAACGTCTCTCTGACTCGGTCTTCTCGGGAAGCAGTCTGACTCTGAATAATATCATTCCGGTGCCTCAGTCCGACTTCTTTTTATGGCGCAGGGACGCGTAAAGCGGAAGTGGATAGAGACGTGCGATCCTATCTTTTTGTAACCGGTAGCGTGTGTGGGAAGGTGCGCCACGTTGACGTCGTCGTCTGCGTAACTGCCATATCGTGCTCAGTAAACTGCTACGTTCGCCGGTGACTATCAATCGCTCAGGAATGGCGCCTTTTAGGTCCGCATCGGTGGCTTCAGTGTCTCATGTTTCGACCTCTGGAACGTAAGGTAAAGGATTTGAACCATGCGTGGCCTCTTCTATAGCAAACATCCGGGTCGTCGCCCATCCCCTTACGCGCCTTTCTTTGACCTGAGGTTCCGTCGTATTTCTAACGCACATGTCGTCTAGAGCACGCACATATTCGCCTGAATAATGTTAGGATATCTTCTCATTTTCCTGTCGCTTACATTCGTCGACTACGCTTGCAAGGCTTAGTTACCGTCCAGCAGTGCCTTTCAAGTTTCAACGTAAGCCTTTAAACAGGAACCAGCCCGGTTGCGGCAGAAAACAAGCGTTCCTATTGGGAAGATGTTTCTCATAAATACGTTCCCTCCTAATTTGTGATCTATAGCGTGTCCCGTAAGAATGTTTACAATGTATTTTTACCACGACAATAAACTAAACGTCGCCGAACGTTCAGTCTCTGCCCAAATGCAGTGCTAGTATGCTTAAAATGCTGTATGTATGACAAAAACACTGCATACACACATATACACCCCATGGAAGGGAAGTAGGATATGCAGAATTGCTGTTTTACTGATTTTAAGTTCGGCCTGAGGACTGGACATTGCACTTTCCGGCATTGTGGCCACATCAGTTTTCCATAACATGGTGCTTAAACTGATTGAAGCAGTACCCTCTGTGGATCTCGAGCTGCAAGGCAATGGCGTGTTTTTCCAGCTGTAGCAACCGAACAGTCGCCTTGCATACTAAGATAAGAGCAGCACTAAGACCATTCTCATCAACTGTGTGTTTGCGACGAGCCTAAGCGCTCTTAGGCAGGATTTCCAAATTTTGATTGGGTATCGTAAGAAAGGAAAAGAACACGACCAGGGTACTTTGAGAAGGTTTCTGGCCTGGATGATAAGTGGATGTTCTGTTTTGTAGACTCATTTTTACCTTTATTTCCGTTATTAGTTTCACTCAGACTTGGACGTAGTTCAACTACTCTACTCAAACTACTGTAGTTTAACTACTTTTCCGAGTAACTTGGTAACTTTCAATTACAACTTTATTTGGGTAACTAGTAGATTAATTTAACTACATTTTTCAGGTAACTTCTACTCAAATTACTAACTACCGTCGAAATCGCCGGCAGATGAAGTGGCCTTCCCGAACAAGGGGCCCCCCCGCAGCCGTAGAAAATGCATCAGAGGCGTCCTTGGGCCAATGTAGCGATGAGCAGCCAAAACATAACACCGACGCGCACGAACGCAGGAAGAGATGCTTAACAAGCCTTGGTCGGGTATTGACCTAATCCGGTAATGCACGCAGGTGCCGCGCCTTCAGCTGCAACCGTGCAAGCAAAGACGGGGGCACTCCGAAGGTTGTTGTTGTTTTCATGTTGCCTGTCCTTTGTGAGTAACTGACTTAAGCGGTTTGGGGGTTCTACGGGAGGCGCCACTGGCATGACCTCGCAGCTGGGCGCCTGTTCCCATCGTCGCCTCGTCGTCAGCGAATACTCGCTTGCACAGCCGGACTCCTCCGCACAGAAACGCAGACACGGATAATCCGTTCATGGGAGCACATTGCCGCTTCCAGCTGCAACTGTACGAGCGTCAATGCTTGTTCACGTAATCCTTCGAGCCCTTCCGACCTTCCACGACAGGGAGACCTCCTCTTTGTTGAAAACGATTTACTTGTCAGGCGTGTCAGGCGCGTCAGGATACCGTAGTCGCCGGCGAGGGTTGCGAGTCACCCTTGGGAGTTCCTTTTATTGGACCCGGCGTCAGCGGCGAAGTATACTTCGTTTCATCTTCTGTTAAATAAATTTTTTTTTTTTGGTAGCGTAGCACTTGCACTGCAACAAGACGCACAGTCGTCCGGATGATCTCAACGTCGTGGCGTGAGACTTGAACCCTTGACGGTCAGGTGCACTCGCTCAGCGTACTCTCCGAGCGTCGTGGGAATAAAGAGGGGCCAGTCATAACAATCTCAACTTGCCGAAGAAAAAGACAAAAGGAGGAGAGTTTGTTATACAACCCCCCAAACGAGGCAAACCTCACATGTTTCGTCATGGACACCTAAGATGCCAACACTAGCTTACCCGACCCTCCACAGCCTGTTTCTCAAACTCAACGCTGCCGTTCCATCCAGCGCGTCGGTGGAACGTCTTTTTAGCTTAGCTGGGGACGTCGTTAGGAGGAAAAGGCGAAAACTCTTCTATCAATAACTTTGAAAGTAAATTGCTTCTGCGAGCGAATAAACTATTTGGTGAAAACGCAAGTCATAAAATGACTGCATTTGTTTCAGGCTCGCAGGGTTTTTCACGAATCACAACTGCTGTTCATTTTGCTACCACAAAAATATAAAAAAAGTAACTTCGAAAGTAACTTCAAAGTAACCTACTTTTTTACAGTAGCTAGTAGTTTACTCAATTACTATTACAAAAGTGTAATTTCTACTCTACTCCAATTACTTTTGGCGTCGATACTCAGTAACTTAACTACCCTTTTTGAGTAATTTGTACATGTCTGGTTTCACTGTTACATTTACAAATAATACATTTTACTGTATTCATGTGCGAAGGGGCAGCTTCTACAGTTATATTCTCCTACGATTCATTTGTGCAAGTAGTGTGGTGCATGATTTGCACTGGTGTCACTGTCCCTGACCTCATTTTGTAATTGCTAGACCGGAAGCGCAAGTTCGGCTAGTCTCATATTTGCAGATAGGCAGAGGCGGGCTTAAAAAGTTTCCGCCGTAAACAGTCTTTTTTTTTTAATTTGTAATTTTCATACATAGTTGTAACCGCCACAGTGAGAGAAAACCTCAATGTAGGCCTGTTAAATTCATGTAGAGGCTGCACACGCTTGAACCGCTCTTTTAGCTAGCCCCATTCCGGAAGGGGCTGAGAAACGTCTGTGGGGCATTGGGGGACCTCCAGAGGGCACTAAAATGCTGAGGACTCTTACGGGATCGTCGTCGTCCCTACGTCGTAGTCAATCATTGGTCTTAGGCAAGGATATTGCAACAAAGATTTCTATCTGGCGATCCAACTTGCCTCCAGACAGCACTGAACTGCTAAAAACTACTACGGGATGGTCGTTGTCCTCAGGTTTTAGTCAGTCATTGGTCCTAGACAGTGCTATTACAACAAAATTTTCGATTTGGAGACCCAACTTGCCCCCAGACGGCACTGAAGTGCTGAAAACTACCACGGGATGTTCGTCGTCCCCAGATTGTAGCCAATCATTGGACTTAGACCAAGCTATTACAACAAAGGTTTCTATTTTTGTCACCCAACTTGCCTCCAGACGGCACTGAAGTGCTGAGAAGTACCACGCGATGGTCGTCGTGTTCAGTTTGTAGTCAATCATTGGTCTTGGACGGTGCTATTACAACGAAAAAGTTTTCTATCTGGTGACCCAATCTTCCAGACGGCACTCACTAAAATGTTGACAACTACCCCGGGATGGTCATCGTGAACAGATTGTAGATTTATATACAAAAGAAAAAGTGTGATTGTTAAAATTATTCATAGTTATTTACACATGACAAGGTCATCCTGACTTGCTGCAAACAGACAGATACTTAAGAAACTACGTCACGTAAAATTTACTGTAAATAGAGACATAATGGCACTGCCATTCTTATTCCAGGTGCAACACTGACAATAAGCACATACAATTTTCACTAACTTATATCTCATTGTGCTTAGGTGTTCCTGATATTTAGTGCAGGTGCAAAGAGACGTATGCAATTATTTTTTATAAATGTGGGCTTTTGCTTAGTTTCGATCACTTAGCCTGAATTGCCCTTTTCCATAAGGAGACTATACTGAATTTGTACGAGCAGCACTTTTTGCAAGGCTGGCTGCTCACGGTAGAAATCAAGGGAACAAAGCTGAGAAGTGAAGCTGACGAGGGCAGGGGGAAAAAAAATAATGAAGCTATTCAAAGATATCTGTAAAACAAGAGATAGTGTTGAAGAAGCGTTGTGGAGTTGTTAGCTTGTATTTTAATGTCTTAGGTGACTATGACTTTGACAAATCAATATGTTCTAAGCCAGACCTTCAGTGTCATAAAAAAAATTACCTGATAAGTAGAGTTTCAGTCGTGTGGTCAATGGTGTGCAATAGGACAAACCATCGATTGAAGCTTACTGTCATAATTATTGATATAAGCGTTTGTAACTTTTATAAACAAGCGGTTATTTTTAGTTTTTTTTACATATGGACTTGACAGGTACATATTTTTATAGTTCAACAAATATGTTTTTATGAAATAGTAACTTGACTGAGTTACCATTTCATAACGGTAATGCACATAGAAAGACAGACCGTGAGAAAGACAAATATGAAAGATAAAAAAACAACAAAACATGGTGCTTTGAATAGAGGGAGAATTTTTATGTATTAAGTCATAAGGGAGAACAGCAACAAGTAGTTTATTTCGAATAGTTCAAGCCATCTTTTGACATTACCTATTGTGGAGATTTTCAAGTTCGTATTGGAAGAGCTTCACTGACCGAGACAACAGGGTTCAGTGACTTCAAATGCGCCTTAAAACTATAAAATCTCAAAATTTTCCTCAATGTAAAAGTTTTAGCGTACTTCCACAACCCCAACAACCTAGGTTACACTTTCACCCTATAGGTGTTATACCTATTAGGATAAACGCACCGATAGATAGTTACTATTTTAGTTCAGAAGATAATTTGCAATAAATAGAGTCAAGTTCATAGAGAGGTTACAAGGACAACTCTGGTGTTCTTTTTGTGTATTCGTTCGATTATACACTAACCAAACGACTCGGGTTTGAGTTATCGGTTTGTGGATCCCAAGGCTGCTCAAACCGCTCACCGTTGGTTCCGTTTCCAGGATATCGGCGTATTGGGGCATTTTATAAAGTTGACAAGTAACCTGTGCCGCGGAAGGACACATCGAATAAAAATGGCTGCACAGTGTGAAATTGGAGTCCGTTTGGGGCTGCAGCAGATGTTCAGCGGTGGTACAAGGCAGATCTGTCACCTTGCTGAGAGCAACGAGTACGGTTGACGCAAGGCCCCTACCCCGCGACCTGATCTATCTGCGTCTTCTATTCGACGTTTCCCTGGCATTTCGCAACTGCCGTGGTGAGCTCGTCACTCTTTTGAACTTCATCAGTCCTCAGTTCATGATACTTGATCTTCATAGTCATCCTGCCTGTTTCTTTTCTCGGTGATGTTTTGGCAGTCTTCTGCGATGTAGCGAGTAGTCGTCTTCTCCGCTTTCGTGAAATTTGGGCCCCCCCCCCCCCCCCCCCCCCGATGGCTCCTTTATCTCAACATGTGAGCATGAAAACTACGATTACGTATTACGTTATCATCCGATATTAAACACACAATCACAGATATAAAGAACTTTTGTGTTTATTAAAGCTTTCACACCTGTTCGTTTTTTTCTTTTTGAAAGGTCAGCGAAAAAAAGGTTGAATTTAAAGACGGTTAATCAGTTACTCGTCAAATAACAAAGCCAAAAATAAAACGCCGCCTGCGATGTTTATTACGGCAGAATTTGTTTACATCACGTGGTTTCCACTCCACTAATCGTACTTGTCCCTCTGGGCGTTCATTAGAGTTCGCTCTGTTTGTCCCTACATTCCCTACGCAACTACAGCGTTCAGCTAGGGGCGCGTCTGTAAACCAGAGTTAACGTTGGTGCAACTAGAATTTAAACTCGTGCTGAGCCGATCTTGGTTTAGAACGCTAAGCCGACTTAGGAAATAGCCCGCTTGGGGTAAGGTAAGCGACGCTGGTGCAACCGGCCCTATATCCCAGTTAAAAGCCGCGTTTTACAGGAGGGCAAGCAACGTCATCCAACGCTTACCCACCGGCACAAGTAGCCATTGGAATTTCTGCGCCCCCTGGTCAATGTAAAACCAGTCTTATCTGTGCTAAAATGTATTGATCAGTTAGGAGGTGAGCTCGAAGCCAGGCTTATTATTTTTTATTTCACACAATTTGTTAACATTTTCAGAATTGCCCTTTCAATTTTAACATTTCGATAAAAACATCTTAGTTAAAATCTACAATTTTTTTATTAACATGGGAGTACGAACGAACCGGTTCAAACCGGTATGAACCACCATTTTTTTTTTACTCCGACCTGAACCGGACCTGAACCATTTTTCTGAACCGACACGAAACCCGGAATTAAAACCTTTCGGTTAGACATTCTGTCACACACAATGTCAAGAAACAGCGGTATAGAATTAAAAAAAAAAAGTACTACAAGCGCAAATTGAATACCTCGCTAAAGAATCTCATCAATCGCAACAAGAATGTCAACTTCTAATGCCACTCGAAGGAAAAAAAAAAAAAAAAAGAAAAACGTCAACATCAATGACGCGTCATCGAAGACATTCGCCCCGTTCTGTCAGTGATACAGTTCGTTTTCTGAAAACGGTTGCCTGTTTTAAAGTATTCTTTTGCGTGGAGCCGGGAAGGCCGCAGTATACAAGCATAAAAACCAAACCTTAAGAAACAAAAATTAATACAAATCTAGAAAAAGAAAGCTTCGGTATCACAATCGCGGAAGAAGGTCCTTGAAAACGCCAGAGCCACGCAGTGACGGTATCCACTTGTGTGGTGCCCGGGAGCGGCGGCCAATTATTTGGACGCAAACACGGGCAGGTGGTGCTGACAGAAACGTTCGCGATGAGGCCAGGGCTGGCCCACATCCGTAGTCGACAGGGCGGCAAAGCCAGACAGTGAGTCATCGGAAAGGTCCACTCGCTTACGTAGATGACAAAACAAAAGTCGGCGCCAAGAAAACCTCGTTCATTTATTTACTTATTTAAAAAATTCTGTCAAATTTTCCAAATTATATTTAAGTGTTCGGATAACTAATTTGCCAAATTATAATTAATTGCACGAATAATTATGATTGTACGCCCGCTATAAGGTTTTGTACGCTTAGGCATTGCTGCTATGGGCTATAAGTAGGGTTCGCGTTTTCGGTTTTTTATTTTTTCAAAATTCGGCGTAATTGTTTCGGCGTTTATTTTAAAATTCAATTTTCGTTTTTTTTTTCGGGTGTATATTTATGCCCACAAACGTTTAACGGTGCTTTTATGTGAATATAAAGAAACACCATCGGACACCATATCAGATGATCCTTGTAGCTCTGATATTTGTGATCACTCAAGGAATAACGGCACAGATACATTGAAAAAAAACATCGACACATTATTTGGCCAATAGTGTGCAGCTGTAAAAAAAAAAAAAGAAAAAGCACAGAAATACAAACAAGTCAGTGCCCAAAAGACATAGAACTTCACCTTCTGTACATCAGGATTACGTGTTCTTATTATACTAAAAACACATGTACTTTCCCCACGTTCTCCTCGTTGATCCACTCTCATTCTTTCCTGTTAATGACCCTGGGCTCCGAGAATGCCCGCTCAACTTTAACACTGGACACTGGCAGGCTGAGGAGTTGAAGCGCTGCCTGAGCCAAAATTGACCAATCAACCAAATGTGACTACCAAAAGAGACACGGTGCGACGTTTTGAAGTACAACATATTTCGTGTACTCACTAAACTCTGGCTGCAGATCTTGCATGAAGCGAAAAACCTTATACTAGCCCACACCCGAACTTTTGTTTTTTTAGGACAAGGAATTTGACACACTAAGCCCGATCACAGAAAGGACACAGATGTCCCGCGAAAGACAACCCAAGACCTCTTTTGTTGCATGTTGAACCTTGGAAGAGGGCAATCACGATGAGGTCACACAATGTCGAACCTTTCAACGCCCTTTCTCCCCTCCCCCTCCCGCACCCTCCCCCACCCTTCCCCCGCCCATCTCGACGCGGCCATAAAAACTGACCATTTCGGTTAAAACAGAATTTTAGAAAATGGATTCGGCATACTTTTATCAGTTTTTATCGTTTTAAACCGAAAACGCCGAACCTAAAAACTGACCTTTTTCAGTTTCAATCGGATTTCCCAAAACGTATTCGGCGTACTTTTATCGGTTTTTATCGGTTTAAACCGAAAACTCCGAACCCTAGCTATAAGCATTGCATCGTGTATGTTGCTGCGGCCTGTGTGTTGCGGTTTTTCGTTACGCTCGAGCGTGACGCTTTTCGCGGGGAAAAGCATCCCTTACGCACGTCCTGTGTTAACCGTGCGCAGTCTCATTGGCTATTATGACGAGACGCTCGGTAGTCGCCATCACGCCCCGAGTTTCTTAAGCTCTCAACGAGTAATCGTAGACCTACTTAACTCTCTGACGTCACGACACTGCGGTGGCGCTGCTGTCGGCAGTGAGCATGCGCAGAGGTGTCACAGCGTCCACGCGTCCGTCCCGGATCTATAAGTTTGTGGGGAAATGCGAGAGTCGGTTGCTATGCGGAGCGCAAGTTTGTCTGCTTCTTTCAACGTTATTAGATTAACTCAGTTACGGAACTGTTCATAGACGCTGCATGCACGAACAGTACCCCCCCTCACTCACCACGACTCGCCCAGATTCGCTCGACGCGCCGCCGGACGGCTGCTTTGGTAACTGAATCGGGATACGTTCGTTTCAACGTCACTCGAAACGTAAAAACCAACGAAAAAAACTCTTTTTGTAGTAACTTTTATTGGAGATTAGTACAAAATGGGGGCGGGTGATGTTTTCTAAAATTTTTAGTTTTCAAGGTTTTGCAGCACAATTAATATTGTTTTTATACAACCATGCCTCAGCGCGGATTTCAGGTAGCGCGTCCCGACCTAGGCGCATTTTAACTGTGGGGGTGTTTTGTGGCGCGTCCGCAAGGGGAGACGGGGGTGGAACCTCTGTAACCCGATTGAAGCCAAAAATAGATGTCACGTGCAGTTCCTCGAGTGACCGCTGCGGGAGAAATGGCGGCGTTGTGATCGCCGTTTGGCGCTTCAGCTGTGCTCTTTAGAATGCACAGTTATGAAACGAAAATATAGATGGCGCTTCGAACGACTCTAGGCGGATTGAGGTGAGTGAGGGGGGGTACCCCCCTCCGCGGGAGTTCCACAACTGAGGTAATCTAGTAACGTTGGCTTCTTTCTGCGGGGGTTGTGGGGCGACGTCAGCAAGACGCCGAGCTCTGATTGGTTCTAATTAAAGAAGAGTGGGTAGACCTCAAGGCAGCTTGCTTCGAGGTCTACCCACTATCCTTCATCCAGAGCCAATCGGACCTCGGTGTTCTGACCTCACCGACCCCTGCAAAAGAAACAGACGAACTTGGGCTCCGCATAGCCTGTGCCGGGCCCACCAGCACGCGCTGGTTTTGTCTTCGGGCGAGCTCTTGGCTCCGCGTGCATATTCGAGGCTCGGGAGACGCCGAAACGCTATCGAAGACGGGAAGCGATCGAGCGGGCGGCAGGACAACTGAACGATCTCCCTGTCGTTCTCATCATGTCGGTTACCACGAAGTTACACTGCTCGTACATCATATACAAAAGATACGGCGTTCGCTGCGGGAAAGGCGAAAGAGTTATCTGCGGGGACGTTTCAAGCATGCCCGAAGTGCTTCACGTAGGCTTTCAACATGTGGGCAGGCAGTTGTTTTTTTACGACCGCTGTGCGTCATGAAACACACCCGAGACAGTTTCTGCAGACTGTCTCTTGTACGATCTGTATCAGCACGTGTGACCACGGCTGAGAAGAGTGCACGTTCGGTACTTCGAAGCTCGGCTAAAGTACGATGTATATACGATCCGGTATGTAGGTTCACGAGGGAACAACCTGAAAGGAGAGAAGAACACAAAAACGTCTTTAAGACTTCCGAGTTTGCTTCTTTTTAGTTATAGTTTCCTGAACCAAAAGTTCTGCGTAACAATCGGACTAGAATGTTTCACATGGTACGGTCGTGGTTTCTAGAGGATGATTTCAAATGTGCAAACTTCCGTCCTAGATCTAATTTTCGAGGAGACGCGGCCGGAGCTGACCGTATAGCTCCCTCCTAATTAGGGAGTTTTAGGGAATCGTTTTTTGCACATCCGATACGGTACGACGGGCCCTCAGGTACGAATTGCGCATTGCGCGACCACAGAAGACTCGCGCATGCGCAGTTCGTACCGGAGGGCCCACCGTACCGTATCGGATGTGCGAAAACGGTTCCCTAAAACTCTTTTTCGTAGGCGACCGTCGCGACACTGTTGACAAAACTTCTCCTACTGCTCTCTCCGCGTGAAACTTTCCCCCTCCACGAGCCCCCGGAGCAGACGGACGCCGGCGTGCTCAAAGACACGGGTCTCTCTTGGCTTCCGATGCGGCCATGGGTCTGCGAGCCTTTGGCAATAATTAGGGCCGAAAACGTCTTTGTGCCGCGTTTTGTTCGCATCCCGGGGCCGGCTGGTAATTACCAATAATGAGCGGCGGCTGGCTTCAAAGGGAACGCGCCTGGGCACCTGTCCCCACGGTTGGCGAGGTCCGAAAGGAACGCGTCCCTCTTGTCTTCCCCCATCTTGCTGCTGCTGACGACGACTCCGGTTTTTGCACCGGGGGACTCAATGTGAGATAGCACGCTTTAAGCGGAGATCGTCGTTTATAGTGCAAACAGACTGAAAGGGAAATATCGTTAAACAAAAAAAAAAAGGGGGGGGGGGATTTGGCTGTCAGAGAGGCAAATGAATGTCATTAAAGTCAACCTTGACGTTCTGGATATAGATTAACTAGTGCGTTATCCGGTTTGCTCTCTCTCTCTCTCTCTCTCTCTCTCTTTTACTATTCCTTATTTTTAGATATATTGCCGAACGCGCCAGAAATAAAGTACTACACAACTGCCTTTTTTCGCATACATATTTGTGCGCTTTTTGTAGTCGCTGGGCAATTCATCGCGTCGTTCTGGGAATCTGTGACTATTTTCTGCAGGCTACGATCAGAATTACAGTTGTATCCGCGGTGTTCAATAATTGCGAAACGAATCCGGACTATGCGCAGCGTAAGTTCGTCTGCTTCTTTAGCAGGGATTGTGGTGACGTGAGAACGCCGAGCTCTGATTGGCTACGATTAAAGGATAGTGGGTAGAGCTGAAGGCAGCTATAGGTTTGAGGTCTACCCACTATCCTTCAATCAAAGCCAATCAGAGCTCGGCGTTTTGAGGTCACCACAACCTTTGCAAAGGAAGCAGACGGACTTCCGCTCCGGATACTTGTAAATTGATCTGCTTGAACTTTAGAACTATACTTGAACACGAAGAAACAAAGGACAGGAGAGAACAGACAGTTGGCTACCAACGGTGTTTTAGTGTGGACTTCTTCCTTGTGTGTTTGCTTCTTCATTCAGAGGAGAAAGTAGAGCACGAGACTTATTACAAAAATAAACCTAGTGTACTAAACAAAAATACGACTGATAATCACAAATAAATTATGTAACATGTTTGTCGTGCTCTACTTTGGCCTTTGAATGAAGAAGCAAACGCACAAGGAAGAAGTTTACACTAAAACACCGTTGATAGCCACCAGCCTTCCCTCTCCTGTCCTTTCTTTCTTCATGTTCAAGTATAGTTATAAAGCTCATGATGATCAATTTACAAGTATGTAGCAACACGCTGAACTCTTAACCGTTATCCGGCTCCGCATAATTCTGTATAATTCACAACCTATCACAGCAAGAGCGCGGTCAATTTATGTTTATGTCGCTGGAAGGTAGTTCCAGCAAACTCTAAACTGTTACAAAAACAAAGGAAACGTCATGAAGATCAAACATGAAAATAAACATTATTCCTCATCAATAATGTTAACTCTATTGCACATTCGTTTTTAACTCCAAGAAAACTTTTACACAGTCCCGGTGGATCGGTACTTCGTGATCGTTACGCATAATTATCCTCGCTTCGCAGTGTTTAGGTAAAATGTATTTCTAGTCGCAATAAAAACAAAAATCACAAGAAAACATTGTAACGAGAGTTTGAAATTTTAAACGTATTTTCAAACGCTCTTTTTTATGGTGAAGTTTGATGCAAGAACGAGAAAAAAATGGAGGGAGCGGGCAAACAGGGCCTGGATCCAATTCCAGTTCCAGCCAAGGGCGTAGCGAGGGTTTCCGCTTTGCGGTTATCTTAGACCACACTTGTAGAATACCCCCCCCCCCCCCCCTTTTCAATTTCATTTCGCCTTTTACCCGCCTCCCATATCTCTCAGTACATTCGATCGCCACAAACCAAAAAAAAAAAAAAGAAGAATAACTAAATTTAGCTTGGCACAGACTCAAGGAGAAGAACAAGACTGCAAAGATTCGCGGACAAACTCTTTGGAACTCCAGAGGAATGTTTGTTCTCTTATTGTTTTTTCTCTGCACGAAAAACTCAAAAAATTATATTCGTAAAAAAAAAATGGGAGAAGATTCGATTACCTCATGCGGATGCCGATTCGTTTAGAAACGGGACTAAAAAAAGAAAAAAAAAGCCGCTTGTATTTATAAACACTGTACGCTTTTTCTTCCTTGGGTCGCGTTGTTTCGCTGCGGAACCGTGGGCCAAGAAACAACAAAAGCGCCCAATAATCGCCGTTTAAACCGAAACACATTAGTCCCGTTGTTGCAGATCTTTGTGTTTTGTTTCTTTCGGCCGTTTCAAACGGCAAACTCTAATTGCACCTTAATAGTTCCTTGTAGTTTGGTTTTGTATTTCTTGACGAGGGTTTCTCAACGAGAGAGGAACACGGCAATTTTAAAGGTTTGAAGAACGAAAATTGTTTTCGACAAAGA
Source organism: Ixodes persulcatus (assembly GCA_013358835.2). NCBI lineage: Eukaryota > Metazoa > Arthropoda > Arachnida > Ixodida > Ixodidae > Ixodes > Ixodes persulcatus. Next base: position 1,332,413 of record JABSTQ010009169.1, read on the forward strand.
CTAGGTTTTTTTTTTTTTTTCCTCATCAGCGAAAGAAGAAGAGTGTACTAACGTTTCAAAGATTTCTGGCAGGTAGATAAAGGAATTGAGAAATTCTAATCGACTCGCCAAAAACTCTAAAGTGTGTTTAATTTTATAGAAATTGATTTTAAGTAAATGGAGGCTGTCATCTTATGCTGCGTATACATATTAGGCCATTCATTATCTCAGCTAATCGCCTTATAATTGTTTTTTTCCATCAAACAAATAAAACTCGCAGGAAAAATCGTCTACCCCAGATCTTCAGCGTATGCTTTTTACATTTAATCGGAAACGCAGTGCTTGGCACCGATGCGAGCGAATAAAAAGAAAACTAGAGAACAGAATAAACGAACACTAAATAGAGTAAATAAATGACTATGGATTCGAGGGAAGAACAACATATGAACCTCACCCGCTGCCTTGTGCGAAACAAAGCGAATGACGCAGAGTCGACATACCCCCGCGTCAGACCCATCGATTAAACCGGAGTTCCCCGCACTTTTCACCGCGTCTCATCACGATCACTACAGCGGACAACCTGTCACACCCAAACACAAACTAAACAACGTACGCCGACAGATGCCCTCGATGGAACCAGATACGCCAAGATTAAAACAGACGCACGCACATACACAAAAAGAAAATCGAATTTTTTGTACTGAAGCAGTAGATGAAATTTTCTTTTCTTAAGGGGGCCGTCCTGGTATCTTCAGGAGTGGTCACCATCATCATCATCATTCGAGCATCGAGCGGTACAGCACCTCGGCCCTCTAGCTGCCTGTCTCCCCGCATTCAGCTGGGCCCAGAATAATAATTGCGACGGGCTCGCATCTGCGAGGATTGCCCCGTAGCTGGCCGAGGGAGCCGGGGGGCTGCCATCCCCTCTTCTAAATGCCCGCTCGAGTCCAGCCCTGGACATGGGCTCGGGAAGGTCAAGGCAAGAGTGTTCCCCCTCCAGAAAAAGTCCCGAAGCTAACCTGGAATTATTTCGGTCTATGCCCGCCCCCAACTTCAGCGGACCCTTCGGGTATCTTCGGAGGGAGGGGAAGCCACAGCGGATGCGGCAGGGGTCCCACTTGCACTGCGAGCGTAGCCTCTCGCAGTTAGGTGTGTTTACAGACGCGGCGAGTAAGGCTCGGCCAGTCTTCGCTTCTTTTACACGGTTTCTTTCTCCTCTGAGGAGTCTCGGCGGCGAACAAAGACTGCGCGGTCACGATTCCCGGAGATGAGCCTGCAGTCGCCTCGCGTTATACGCTGTTATTAGATTGTTTCGTTTTTCTTTTCTCTTGGGTCTAAACGCCGTGACGCCGAGGCGATTTCGCTTTTGGGACGATTATACAACGCGCCAAACGATGCGCGTGACTCTTGGAACCCGCATCGGTTGCGTCGATGGCGCCTGGTCTTCAGCGGGGGCGTTTGACAGCGAGGGTTTCGGTTGGTCGGGCCTGAATTACTGAGCATTCGGCGTGGCATAATAACCTTAATAGACTTTTTTTCCATAGAAAGTGACATTTGTAAAAAGGAACGGATGACACATATCCCTAGGAAACACTTTGAGCTAGGTGAGTCATGCCCGGGTGATTTCAATATGAAATCTAAACAGGCGTGTCGAGGTAGGTATTTTGAGTTGCCTGAAAAAAGTGCATATGTGTAATAGCCCCACTTTTGTAATAAACAAAGCACTATTCAAATTTTGTCGTACGATTTATTTCATTCCACAAAAAGTATTAAGTGGGGCAAGGATAAATGTACATTTCGGCTGCTTGATTTTTGTACCCTGATCTGTCGGTAGGTGTAAATAGGTAAACTAAAAACGAAAACACCCGCAAACATTTTTTTATATAAATACGTAAGGCGCGGTCTAATGTTTCGTTTGAACTAAATTAATTTTGGTAAATTTTATGACAGATATAAAAATAAAATGCCGAACATAGCACCTCTGAGGTTTTGGTGACATATTTGGAGGGTTGTGTTTCTTAGGATTGATTTCAAATGTTACGTACTAAATGCTGTACACTTGCAGTCTTATACACATACTATCGGCTGGTACCAGTATAGTTTAATTTATTTTCACAAAATAAATTATATACTTATTTTTTAATTTTAGAAAGAAATATTAATTTAGCCTTATTTCAAGCCCGATTTATTCGAAAAGGCGATATTTTACTAATTTCTTTGCATTTCTCATTATTCTAAATGATGTTAGCTTTCTATTGGCTCAATCAGAGTTGCCCATTTTTTGTCGTATCTTTTGTAGAAGTGATCAAACACACATCCACGGGCTCAAATCGACAAAAAGTTAGAGAAGGGGGAGGGAGGGGGGGGGGGGGGAGCGGGTTTACGTGGACATGCTGCCATAAGAACAAAATGCATGCCCTCACGGTTCTGCTCTTCCGACCCACTGGTTATGCGTGTTTTTTTTTTTCTTCTTCTTTTATTTGAGTTGCAAGCAATGATATTTCTAACTTCACATAAGTAGCGCGACAGACAGACAATACATTTCTAATACAGACCGCATTTAGACATCGGCCTGCACGAACTCCAAACTTCGCAAAATACTGTCTCGGGAGGATACATGTTATATTCGGTTTTACATGCATTTGTTTTGCGGCCTCACTTTACAACTCCGCGCTTTATCAGTCATACGCTCTCTAACATTTTATTAGGCTGCCGCATATTATCGCGAGACTGGTAGATATACTGCACAACTATACAATTGCCATTTTCGAATAACAAATCGAATATAACGCTATTCGATTCGTTAATCGAATCAAATAATATTTTTCAATAGTTTCGAATATTTTTCGAATAATTTTCAATAGTCAAAACGGTGTCGCGCCGCGAGATTCTCTTCACAGGCGTCCCACAACGCTCCGGCACGGCTGCCATACGTGCCCGCAAGATGGCAATACCTACCCTCTTCTCGACAATGATTATCATCATCGGCGGCAGCAGTTTCTTTCTATACTTACGTTGTGGTTGCCTCCATTAGGGACCATTGTGTTAAGTATAACGCGCATGAAAGCGATTTACCGAGAGACAACACAGGCGACGTCGACCCTTTCGCTGTCTCTCCGTCAGTCGCGCGATGAGGCAAACCGCATGAAAGCGGCGTGAGCAAGCGACCGAGGTGATGAGGGCGTTTTCTAGAAAACTAAAAGCCGAGCGACGCGACGAGCGACAGTGAGAAATATCCGTCGCTCGCTGCTGACTCTCGTCGCTCTCTAAATCGCTTACATGCGGTTCAGCCTTTAAGGATTGCTTTCACACGAGACTGCTCGTGCACGCTTTCGAAAAGCCTGTCGTGGAGGCGTTTCAGAACTGGTTGCAACGGTACCGCCGCTCTGCATGAGTTAAGTAGAAGGGGTAGAAGCGAGAAGTTGTTCGAAGAGAAAGCGCAGTGGAATGTGGAAGTTTTTCGGCCGCTCCTACATGTGCTGCTTCGTCTAAATAATTCGTGTGTGGCGCCATCCTTAACACACCAACAAACACGACGACGCCTTTGATGAGTCCACTGAAGCGTCATGCAGGGGACCGCAAAGAGAATTCCAGGTAGCACACACTATTGCGCGAATATAGGCGTCGGATCGGAGAAATCGGGGCGAATATAATTTTGATACTGCCGATATTGGCGTTGGATCGTAAAGATCGGGCCAGTATTACTGTGATGTGGCCGACGTCGGCGGAACATCACTTGGGTCGGCCAACGCCACGCTGAAATACAGTATCCAGCGCCTTTTTCCGGTAATTTGGCGGGTCTGGACCGGCTATATCGGACGGTATTAGTAATTCTTGACCGCTTCTAAAACAATACCAATAATTTGTCGGGTCTGAACGTGCTATATCGGCCGCGGTATTAGGAATTCTTGACCGTTTCTAAAACGATACGGAATCGGTTAATCGCGCCGGCCGCCGCTGTTGCCACGGGCAGCGCCGAGGGTGCGCCGGACAATCAGCGGCTGGAACTGGGTTTTTCCGTACAAACAAACGAAAAAAAAAGGTCTTTTTGAAGTAACTTTTATTGGAGATTAGTAAAACGCGGAGGGCGCGTGATGTTTTCTAGAATCTTTAGTTTACAAGGTTTTGCGGCACAATTAATATTGTTTTTATACAGCCATGTCTCACCGTATTGTTTTGACGCCAAAATGGCGGATTAAAGCCAAAATAGAAGTCACGTGCAGTTCCTCGAGTGGCCGGTGCGGGAGAAATGGCGGCGTTGCGATCGCTATTAGCTCGGTTCTCGATTACGGATCGGTGCCACTTATTTCAGAGCAGGCTCTATGGCAGTTTCCCAACTGAGTGGTTCTAGTAACGTTGGCTTGGCCCCAAGTCCGCTGACACCGCAGCGGCCGCGGCCATGTTAACCGATATTCGCCCATCTCTGCCCAGTACTCGAATGATATCGCCGATTCTGGCCCATTTTTAGAACGATCGTTAAACGATATTCGCCCAATACTGGGCCGTTGTGCAAAACATGGAAATGGCCCAATATTGTGAGCAATATTCCCCCGACGCTGGCCCAGTGTCGGCGTGCTGCCTGGGATGAAAGTGCAAATGCTGCGGCGGAGCAACGTAATGCTCCAAATCCCAAGAACGCAAGTACAATGCCGGCTTTTCAGGCCCCGTCTATATAGCAATCAGAGCGTTGGCGCCAGGGCACTAACGAAGAAATTGGCTGCTTCATCGCAACTGCCTGCACAGCTACACAGTCGTCGAAAAACCAACTTTTCTGGAGCTGGTGAAATGTGCAGTGCCCGAGTACAACGTCCTTCTCGAACGACGTTCTCAAGCACTGTCGTTGCGAAAATATACAATGATGCTAGGATGCCCTCCACACTTTGATGAACAGCGTCCTAAGGAAGGACCTGGGGCCCGGGTCGCCATCACCACTGACAGCTCGACGTAACGAGCTGGCGACAGTTATGTGTCAGTGACGTGCCATGTGTTGAGTGAGGACTTCGTGCCTTACAGCTTCGTTGCTTGCGTGCCGCTGCATGCGTGAACACCACACAGCGGAAAATCTGCGTTCTCTGATCGAGGTCGTCCTTCAGGGGTGGGGCATACCTCTGACCCGTTCTTACCTTGTGGTCACTGATAATGCTCAGAACTTCGTTTCTGCGATTGTCCGAACGCCGTGGGTGCACATTGCACGTTTTGCATATACCTTGCAGCTTTTCTTTCAAGATGCCAAGAGAGAAACCAAGGGGTTCTTAAACGTGTGCACACCAAAGTGCGAGCCATAGTGGGGCACTACAAACGGAGCAGCAGTGCAAGGGAAGGACTGCAAGATATACAAAAGAGGGTGGGCATAGATGTTCCTTTTGAGCTGCTAAAAGATGTAAACACAAGATGGAATAGTGAGTACGCCATGCTGGCACGCCTGGTGAAACTCAAGGCCGCTGTTGCGTTAGACCTGGCAGAAACCGATACCGTTGAGAACTTGACCACGGACGAATGGCATCTCGCATCACCCTTGGTGTCAGTGCTGCAACCAATTGAAGAAGCCACAACAGCTGCATTGTGTCGAGTCTTTCCTAACACTTTCTATGGTTGTTTCACTTTGCAGTGTGTGAAGATGTTACTTTTTGAGGGCGCAAGTGGAACTCAATACAAGGCGTTTTCCCGAAATCTTTTCAGATCAGTGAAAACAAGCTTCCTGGACGTAAGCACCCAGGCACATCACGCCCTTGCCACCTTCCTTGATCGTCGATTCAAGGACATCTGCTACAACAAGGAATAAAAAGAGAACGTAGAGTTCCTACTAAGTACAATGCTTCAGGATTACATATACTTCTTAGTATCTTTTTTTGCAACATGTATATTTTTTGGAGGTTGGTATAGGTTGTGGTGCCCCATATGAGATGACCATAATTTAAATGTGAATAGAATAATAAATTATACAAAATTAACTTTGTTTTGAGTGGTAAGATGTGTTTATTACGATATACAATACCGACTATACTAGATAACTTAGATATAATATAATTGATATGGTCCTCTCATGATAGGTTTGTAAAATAATTCTAACTAAACAGAGACTGACATAAGACTCTTGTCTGTATACAAAAAAGAAGAAGATCAAAGAGCAGGGGCTCGCGCGAGGGGAGCCATTGAGTCAGTAAAAAGAAGTTCCCAACCAAGTCGGTTGTTCCTGTCTTTCACAAATCGACCTCACAGGTCACCGGCAAAGTCATCAGTCGACGAAAAGAGCGTTCAATGTGCACAATTAATGGTGCCAAGAACCCGGGACCTTTGGACGTGAGGAATCAACATTAGGAGGATCGGCTGAAGACGAAGCGGAGGTTCGACGGAGCCAGAACACGAAGATTATTACCGATATCACGACTGCGCTCCAGTCGGCAACCCTTGACATCAACTCCCTCAAGAACCTACGAGACAGCTGATCGCCAGTAACGAGGAACTCCGCAAGGTAAACGAAGAGATTGAGCCGCTGATCACGATGCCGACCTCGAAGCGGACTATGTTGCTGTGGCAGACTACGAAGAATCAAGGTAGCAAGAGCCCTCAGTGAGATACGCAACAAAATTGAGCTTCAACCGGCAGTACCAGCCATTTACCATATGGGAGACGACGGTGACAGAGTCATACCCCATGCCACGGGCTGTGAAACTCCCTAAACTACAACTACTTCAGTATCAAGGTGAGCTTACCCTCTGGCAGCCCTTCTGGGAGCAATTTCAAACTGCCGTTCACCGTAACACCAGTACTCACGGAGGGAGACAAATTCCAATATCTACCTCGCTCCCTGCTGAGTGGGCCGCCGCCAGTGCTATCTTCCGGGCTACAAGCAACGGCAGAGTGCTACAAGGACGCCATAGAAATACTATCCGAACGCTTCGGGAACAAGCAACGCATTCAGCGTGAGTACCTCGAAAGGCTGCGAAGCCTACCAACGGTGAAGTCAGATGCGAGATGTACAAGGACTACGGAATATTTACGACACGTCCAGACCAACATTCGTGGCTTGCGTGCCCTAGGCGTTTCGAGCGCGACGTACTCTAATATGATGGTGGACATCTCCTGTCCAACAACCTCCCATCCGATATAGTGTGGAGTACCATCGACTCAAAAGATACGGGATAGGGCTTGGAGTTCCAATCAACGGGAGAGAAAGAGCCGGAATGACTGACAACGGACAACCGTTAGACGACGTCTCGCCTTCATCAACAGATGCAGGTGAAGAGTTGGAGAGACTCTTGCGTTTTATGTGCGTGGAGATAAAGAGCAGAGAACAGTCATCGACACTCGAGCGGAGGCCGCCGACCGTGCCAACAGTGGGCTCATAATCAGAAGCAAGGCGCCAATCCGCCATCAACGTTGGTGTTGCACACTAGCGGAACAGACAACACCTGCTTCTTTTGCAACTACCGAACTCACCGCACCGGTGATTGCCCATCAGATATCACACTAGATGAGAGAAAGAAAATGCTAGCGCAAGACATGTGATGCTTTCGTTGCACGAAGCGAGGTCACCGATCAAGGGATTGCCGTAGTCAACAGAGATGTACCGGATGCAGGGGAAGACATGTCACTTCAATGTGTACCCGGCGTGGGAGGCTTTATCAACGGTTTCGGGAGACTGCCAACGTTCTTACCGCAGGTGGTACCACGACAGAACAGACTCCGAGCGTCCTATTACAAACGTTCCGAAGCTGGGTTGGAACCGGCCTGAACCGAGCTTACATCCGCGGCATTATCGACGGAGGGAGCCAAAAGACTTTCATCAGGGAAGACTTGGCTAGGAAGCTTAATTTGAAGGTTGTCGGAGAACGATCATGCAACTCAATACCTTTGCTTGCAGTGACTCAAACAGCTGTAGGCAGAAGTTCACCGTAGTTAGAATCCGAATTAGGGGTCAATATAAGACAACAGATCATGTCTTAGAAGCAGTGGTCGTGCCTTTCATCTGCCAAAACATCATAGAAACTCCAGTAGAGCACACATTTCTCAAGACCATTCCAGGAGACATCGCCGACAAGTTGATGTTTCCATCTACTCAAGTAGAAGCGGGTATAAGCCTTCTAATTGGAGCGGACCAGATGTGGAAATTTTTGACCGGCGAGACACGCCACTCATCTTGCAACACCGGGCTAGTAGCCATCGCAACGACTTTGGGATGGACCTTTCAGGGTCCGACGAGCACAGTGAGTGTCTTATCAAATAATACCGCAAATTTGATGGTGTGCGTGTTGAATGTGGGAGGGGCTGACGAAGAAGATGATGCAGCGTTACAACATTTCTGGGAACTAGAGAGCATTGGAATCGTGGATGAACCTATGGATAAGAAACAACATGAAGAAAAGGTGTTTGAGCAATTCAAGGAAAATATCAAACAAAAGAACGGTCGGTACGAGGTCGCGTTGCCATGGAAGGAGACAAAAACGACCCTTGGAGATAATTACATGATTGCCAACACCAGACTCCGAAGTCTAGTACGCCGTCTCACACAAGATGGCTCTATCACCCAGTATGACAAAGCAATACATAGTTACTTTAAAGATGGACACGCCGAAGAGATAGAAGAAATGCATCAATCTACAGGCACGTTTATTACATGCCTCATCGAGCAGTGATTCGAGTTAACTCGGAGTCAACTAGACTTAGAGTAGTATTCGACGCATCTTCCCATGCAGCAAACACCGGATCTCTCAATGATCACCTTGAAAAGGGTCCAACGATCAACACGGAGCTTTTACCCGTCCTACTTAGATTTCGAATGCAAAAGGTGGCCATCACAGCAGAGATACAGAAGGCGTTTTTACAAATAGTAATCTCGGAGCGTGACAGGGACGCTCTCCGATTTCTTTGGTTTGAAAATACTCCCAAACCCAACGAGCCACTGCAAAACACGAAGGAGTGGCGCATGACGAGGGTTCCTTTTGGAACAACTGCCAGTCCCTTCCTACTCGGCGCTACGATACAGCACCACTTGCAAAACGTGAGTGGACCCAACAATGACATCGCAACTATTTACTCCGATCCTTTTACGTGGACGACCTGCTAACTGGAGCAGCGAACATTAAGGAGGCGCAGCGACTCGCTGACGGAGCACTGACTTTACTCAGGGAGGCAGGCATGGAACTGCAAAAGTGGAATACCAATTCTTCTCAACTCCAGAAACTCTTTGATCAAAGAGCGGCATAACGTCGATCATTCATCCGAGAATAAGCCAATTAAGTCCCCCGAGGTCACCAAGATATTGGGATTGGTGTGGGATAAAAATACGGATGCCTTCAAGTTCTCTGCTGATCATCTCTTGGAGATACTTTCTACAAATTTGAACACAAAGCGCTGCGTACTCAAGGCCTCGGCTAGGATCTTCGATCCCCTCGGTTTCCTATCGCCGTATGTCATAAGAGTGAAACTTTTATTCCAACGTATATGGCAATGCGGACTTGGATGGGATGAGGTTCTGACAGAGGCTCTATTGCAAGAGTGGAAATCCTGGTGCGCCGATTTAACGGAATTACCACAAATCATGACGCCGAGATATCTGCTGGGTGTCGAAGGTGAAAGCGAGCTGGAGATTCACATCTTCACCGACGCTAGCCCTCTGGCGTATGGTACCTGCGCATATCTCCGTGCAGTGAACAGGAAAGGAGAAGTCAGCGTGAATCTGATATTTGCCAAGGCTAGAGTTGCTCCACTGAAGACGCTAACCCTTCCACGACTAGAACTGATGGGAGCACTATTGGGAGCACGCATTGCTACTTATCTTCGTAGCTCATTGTTAGGTCACACCGTTACAATATGGTACTGGACAGATTCTACGATAACACTAGGCTGGATTAAGGGATTGGCAACCGAGTGGCAACCCTTTGTGTGCAATAGAGTGACAGAAATACAAGCACTCAGTGATCCGTCTAGTTGGCACCACTGCCCAGGTTACGAGAACCCAGCCGACGCTCTCACTAGAGGGAAGACTGTAGTGCAGCTAGGGACTCAACAAGTTTGGTGGTCAGGGCCGGAATGGCTTGCCCTCGAACAGCGAAACTGGCCAGTTAGTACACCCTTAGAGAACCTGGACGACATCGATGGGGAGAGACAGCAGCGAACCGAAACGCTGCTGACTGTTGTACGTGCACAAACTGCGCTTTTGACGCTTGAAAAGTTCAGCAGCTACACCAAGATGTTGCGGGTAACTGCTTGGGTTAAAAGATTTGCGCACAATTGCCGCCAGAAGAATGAGTCAGCTGAACTACCATTGACTACAGAAGAGATTACGGATGCGGAACATTTCTGGATTAAACACGCTCAAAAGGAATGCTTCGATAAGGAGATACAAGAGATAATACAAAGTGGGAGAATTGCTACAAGATCTAAAATAAGTGATCTACAGCCGTTTCTTGATGAAACCGGAATCATGCGCATACAAGGCAGACTTCATCAAGCTACCTTGATGAAAGACGTAAGACACCCTATCCTTTTATCGGGAGACCACCCGTACACTAAGCTGCTGGTCACTACAACACACCTTAGAACAGTACACGGAGGCCTGCAGGCCATATTGACAGAACTACGTGAAAGATTTTGGCTGCCACGAGCACGAAGAATCGTGAAGAAGATCCTCGCTCAATGCCGGACCTGTCGGCGGTTCAGCGCAAAGCCAGCCACGGCTCCAGTAGCTCCACTAGAACGGGACAGGGTGGAAGAGGGACACCCTTTTCAGGTTGTGGGAGTTGACTTCGCGGGGCCGTTATTCGCAAGCTCAAAGGGACAATGTGCTAAAACGTACATTGCTCTCTTCACTTGTGCGACTACCCGTGCAATACACCTCGAGCTAGTATCCTCTACGACCACTGCATCGTTTCTCTAGGCTTTGAGGAGATTCGTGGCTAGAAGAGGCATTCCGACCACAATTTATAGCGACAACGCATTAACATTTGAAAGAACAGCGAAGGATCTGAAAGCCCTATGGGAGGCTATTCGGAGTACCGGATCCCAAGACTTCTGCAGTACCCACCGAATAACCTGGAAGTTCATTGCAGAGCGGGCCGCCTGGTGGGGCGGCTGGTGGGAAAGAATGGTGCGATCGGTGAAAACGTGCATGAGGAAAGTTCTTGGACGACAAAGTCTGTCTTTTGAAGAGCTAGCTACCGTACTGACCGACATCGAAGCAGCAATCAACTCCAGACCCTTGACATACTTGCACGCAGACAACAGCGAACCAACAGTCCTTAACTACGGCTCACTTACTCATCGGAAGACGATTGACAGCCCTGCCAGAGACGGAGCCGCCACACCCAGTCGCGTCATCGAGAGATACGCTTTCACGACGGTGGCAATATCGACAGAAGCTCATGAACAATTTCTGGGTACGCTGGAAGAAAGAATACCTCCTAGAGCTTCGATCAGCACACCTAGCAACGCCTCTTAACAGCCGACCGCCGAAAATCGGAGACGTGGCACTCCTGCACGACGACATTGCCCCGAGACATCTGTGGACCTTGGTTCGTGTCAATGATGTATTATCTGGAAGAGATGGAAATGTGAGGGCATGTACCATAAAGCTGCCATCCGGTTCAGTGACACGAAGACCAGTACAACTGCTGTACCCATTGGAAGCCATTTTAACTTCAATGTATTTTCCTCGCGTTGTGGGGGCGGGAGGATATATGTAAAATAATTCTAACTAAACAGAGACTGACATAAGACTCTTGTCTGTATACAAAAAAGAAGAATATCAAAGGGCAGGGGCTCGCGCGAGGGGAGCCATTGCGTCAGTAAATAGAAGGTTCCCAACCAAGTCGCTTGTCCTGTCTTTCACAAATCGACCTCACAAGGTCACCGGCAAAGTCATCAGTCGACGAAAAGAGTGTTCAATGTGCAACAAGGTTTTCTTGAAAACGACGCCTAAGGTTTTAAACTTGGGAACAATTTCAATTTGAGTAGAATTTAAAATAATGTTCTTAGTAATATTGACACGTCTATTTTTTGGTCAAAACAAAACTGCCTTTGTTTTATTCGCATTTATTCTTAAAGCATTATGTTTACTCCAAATATAAAGCATTTTTAGCGTTTCATTCGCATCATCTACAAGATCCGAGGCGTTATCACTGTTAAAAATAGGCTTGCGTCATCAGCATAAATAACGAAGTATATGGATGGACTTATATTTAATATGTCATTTATATAAATGTTGAACAAAAAAGGCCCGAGAATACTTCCCTGAGGAACGCCTGATTCAATCGGCTTGATTTCAGATAAATGAGCATTTATATTAACATAATGCCTACGGGAGGATAAATATGATTGTAAAAGTTGATACACTTGCCCACGAAATCCATACATGTCTAATTTTTTTTAAATAATAAATTATGATCGAGATAATGAAATGCTTCGGTAAAGTCAATGAATAAAAATAATTTTATAGTTTCTTTGCTCCTCTTTAGTAGCTGTCTATTTACTATTCGGAAACTACTCAAAAATTATTCGATTCGTATTCGTATTCGATTCGGTGCCACAATTATTCGATTCGTATTCGATTCGGTTTCAAAAATCACTATTCGCACACCCCTACTGAATTTGAACATCCACTTTTGTTAGTGTTGAGTGGCCATTGCGATTTGTTCTTGCTGAGAAAAATCACATCCGGTGGTGCAAAATGCACCCTGCAGAAGTTTCGTGCTCATTGCAAGTCATGAATTCGAGAGGCAAACATTATTCCTTGCTTGGTGCAGCGTCGTGAGGAACGGCGCGAACGTCTGGCACCACGCAAACAAGCTTTCTGGCTGGAGTGATTTTGCAGACGAATTAATTTCCGGGATCACGCTTTCTGGTCTGTGCCGAAGATGAGGAACCTTCTAAAACACAGTATGTTTTTAACCCCCCCTTTCCCCCCCCCCTTTTTTTTTCGATGCTCCTCCACAGAATACTTTTTTATTATTGGGGGTCTCCCTCCTCCGTTTGGGGGTCACAATTCGATCATTATATTTGTGTCTGTTAAGAGTAATCCTTCATTTGTATTATGTTGCACCCAAAGACTGTGAAGTTTAAACGAAATACAGAAATTGTCAAAGCTTGGGGAAAACTTGAGAACGACACTCCTGTGAGACACTTTGAGACACTGCCAACATTCGGCTGTTCCCTTGAGGTCACTAGGATCTTTATTTTTAGGTATTCCTCCCGTACACACTTGTATTTCTATTTATCGTCGGATTACTAAGTAATATTTAGTCATTTCGATGCTTCTATTCTCGGGGACTTTCTGAGGCGGTTCAGCAATAACGAAAACATGTTTGGGTGCCTCAATGATGTGTACATTTAACATCGGTCGTGCAACAATTTGTGTACTTTTTGTAAATACCACTTAGAGCTAATACCAGACGCTGATAACTGGCAAAAACCGCCATTAGCTTTCTTCTCCACTCACTGACAGACGCAGAAAACAAAATAAAGGAAAGAAACAGCTTTCCCCTCCTCAACTCGCTATTACATCAAGCGGCCATGTGATCTGACGCTAATTATATACCGTCAGTGTTCATCATAGTCGTGCGCTGGGGTTCGCAAAGAATAAAGTATGAGTGGAGCTTTAGACATTGTTAGACATTCTCATCTTTGATTGAACACGAGCCATTACCCGAATGTTTGGCGATGTTGATTTTAAGGACCCGAGCACTGGACTCTGGCTCATGACAATCGAGTACGTCACGGTGTCACGTGACTCGCGGTGAGAAGTCGGAATGCCATGTGACGACATGGGGTACCCAACGCGAATAAATCTAGTGACGTTCTCAATTTAACTTGACTTGACGCACTGAGTCGCGTGACTATACATAGCGGGGCCACGTGACGTGACATTATTTGACAGCAAGTCTTGACACCATGACGCCACGTGACCACGTGACACATGATTAATTGTAGTGCTAATTCAAAAGCGCCAAGAAAACCCATAATTTCTCATACATTGCAATTTGGTGTATGACAATTGATCGCTAGATAGAAATACAGCTGTCAATTTTTATTTTTTAAACGCTAATTTTGTAATAATAAAAAAAAATTACCGGAACCGTTTTGAACCGGTTACCATTACATTCTTTCCGGTACAGTTACGGTTCAGTTCCAAGATGGCGGCGAATATTTCGGTTCGGTACAGTTCGGTTCGGTCAGAAATAACAGTTCGGTTCAGGTTTTCGGTTCGGTTTGGTTCCGGTTCGACACTGATTTTAAGCCTTAAAGGCCTCGCACTAAAGCCAACTTGTGAATCAACCATTTTGTCGATCCGGATCCATTGATGTGCGTTTGATAGCTTCTACAGAAAATACAACCAAAATTGGGGAGCTCTCATTAAGCCAATTGAAAGTTAACAATAATGGGAATAATGAAAAAATAAAAAAATTCCTTTTTGAATAAAGCGGGATATATATATTTTTTGTAAATTGAAAAAATCATACGAATGTTTTCACGAAAATAAGTTGAACTTAAAAGGTGTCAGTCGATAACATATGTATATCATTTCAGGCATATAGTATTAGGTAAGCAATATTTTATATGAATCCTAATAGAGAAGGCTCCAAATATGCCACCAAAACGTCAAAGCTACGATAATAAACTTTTTTTTTTAATTCTCAAAAAGAAAATGTAAATAAGTGTAATTCAGACGGAAAAAGCATCATCCATTTAATAGAAAAATTATTGAGTGTTTTCATTTTTACCTATTTGTAACTACTAACAGAACTGGGTACAAAAATGAAGCAACCGAGATGCATTTCACCTTATGCTGCACTTAAAAATATTTACAGAAGAAAATAAGTTTTCTAAAAAGATTTAAGAGTGGCTTTATTGATTAGAGATGTGAAGCTGTTACATATACTTCTGGAGACAAACAAATATACACTACCCGACACGCGGGTTTCATTTCAAATGAAATTACCTAGCCATTAGAATGCTAAAATGGACAATTCACTATACGCACCGCCCTTTCAAAATTAATAGTATTAAAAAATGTTAATTGAGATGTTTTATAATGATTTGTAAACACATAAAAAAGCCTTGTCTCAAGGCGTTGGCTACTTTTGATTTAGAAAAAGTAAATGCTCAGATAGGCTGGGAACCTGTTTTTCTTATTATGAATAGAATACTAAAACAACATGCAAAGCTGCTGAACAATTTCTAACACCTCTCCTCCCCCGCCCCCCGCACCCCTCTCCATCCCGCCCCCCACCCCTTCCCCATCCCGCCCGCCATTCTCCACGCTCAAACAGGCACAAAGAAAAGATCAAACGAACTGGCTGTTGAAAGGAACGCTTCCGATGATGCGCAATATTGTTCAATCAATATAAACAGTCGCGCCTGAACACGTACCAAACTCGCGCATTTGCAGCGACAGCCAAATTTTCCGCCTTGACGTAAAAGCTTATAGACGTGAGAAAGTCGCATCGCATGTTCATTTCAGGCTACGCGCCTGGTTTAAACACAACACGTTGCATCAGAATCTCATTACCTCGACTTGAGAAATAACCAAAAAGACCACAAAAAAGGGGGGCGGGGGTGGGAGGTGGAGAGACAATGAAGGAAGAGGCAAGCTTGTGAGCGTCCAGGGCGTTGTCGTCGTCGACTCTAACCAGACAAATGAGAAAAAGAACAACACGCCGTGAACGGAGCGACCTCGTTAATTACGTGGCCAGCACGATAACCCTGTGGAGCTGCTCCTGCAGGATGCAACCTGAGATCTGGAGGGAAAAGGCGGTGAGCACGTGCAAAAACAACGCCTCATGCCCACTGGCAAGTCCCGTGTGCACTTCCAGCCTTGGGTGTTAACCAAACTCTCTACAACGCCTCGTGACCACTGAGTACTGACACAACGCTTCATCACTTCATAGTAGAAAAACCCAGAGACAAGGAGATAAATGACAGAACAACACCGTATTTAGAACCTTGTCTCTAGGTTTTTCTACAATGATTCGTCACCAGCTCGCCTGCGTCTTTACTCCAATTGCTTCATCACTTCATACCCACTGATAACCAAACTCTCTACAACGTCGCATGTCCACTGACACAACGCCGCATCACTTCTCGCCCAATGACAAGTCCTGTGCACTCACGCCCAACCATTTTTGGGTGACAAACAAGCTCTACAACGCCTCATGTCCACTGACACAACGCTTCATCACTTCATGCCCACTGACATGTCCTGTGCACCCGCAGCCTTGGGTGATAACCAAACTCTCTACAACGTCTCATGTCCACTGACACAACGCCGCATCACTTCTTGCCCAATGACAAGTCCTGTGCAGTGTACTCACGCCACTCATTTTTGGGTGACAAACAAGCTCTACAACGCCTCATGCCCACTGACACAACGCTTCATCACTTCATGCCTACTGACATGTCCTGTGCACCCGCAGTCTTGGGTGATAACCAAACTCTCTACAACGTCTCATGCCCACTGACACAACACCGCATCACATCTTGCCCAAGGACCAGTCCTGTGCACTCACGCCCAACCATTTTTGGGAGACAAACAAGCTCTACAATGCCTCATGCCCACTGACACAACGCTTCATCACTTCATGCCCACTGACACAACGCTTCATCACTTCATGCCCACTGACATGTCCTGTGCACCCGCACTCTTGAGTGATAACCAAACTTTCTACAACGTCTCATGTCCACTGACACAACGCCATATTACTTCCTGCCCAATGAAATGTCTTGTGCATTCACGCCCAACCATTTTTGGGTGACAAACAAGCTCTACAACGCCTCATGCCCACTGACACAATGCTTCATCACTTCATGCCCACTGACACAACGCTTCATCACTTCATGGCCACTGAAAAATTGGGTTGTGTGTATGTTTATACAGCCGAGAACTTGGTCTGCCTCCAAGGGCGACGAGTCTCCCAGCTGTAGATGAGCAATTTAGCCAGTGCAGTACAACCGCTAGCCTGGGGTCTTTAACGTGCATCACGCATTAGTGATACACAACCGCACGCCGGTACGATGCTCATCCAGATCGAAACGGGCAGGGGTGGGGATTGAACCCAGGATCCTGGGTTCTGCAGCGCGAGCTTTCGCTCCACGTGCTCCGAGCTGGTGTGCGCTAGACCACTCGGCCACCGATCCCCCCATGGCCACTGACATGTCCTGTGCACACGCAGCCTTGGGTGATAACCAAATTCTCTACATTGTCTCATGCCTACTGACACAACGCCGTATCCCTTCTTGCCCAATGACAAGTCCTGTGCACTCACGCCCAATCATTTTTGGATGACAAACAAGCCCTAGAATGCCTCATGCCCACAGACACAACGCTTCATCACTTCATGCCCACTGACACAACACTTCATCACTTCATGCCCAGTGACATGTCCTGTGCACCCGCACCCTTGGGTGATAACCAAACTCTCTAGAACGTCTTATGCCCACTGACATAACAACGCGTCACTTCTTGCCCAATGACAAGTCCAGTGCACTCACGCCACCCATTTTAGGTGACAAACAAGCTCTACAACGCCTCGTGCCCACTGACACAACGCTTCATCACTTCATGCCCACTGACATGTCCTGTGCACCCGCACCCTTGGGTGATAACCAAACTCTCTACAACGTCTCATGTCCCCTGACACAACGCCGCATCACTTCTTGCCCAAGGACAAGTTCTGTGCACTCACGCCACCCATTTTTGGGTGACAAACAAGCTCTACAACGCCTCATGCCCACTGACACAACGCTTCATCACTTCATGCCCACTGTCATGTCCTGTGCACCCGCAGCCTTGGGTGATAACCAAACTCTCTACAACGTCTCATGCCCACTGACACAACGCCGTATCCCTTCTTGCCGAATAACAAGTCCTGTGCACTCACGCCCAATCACTCTTGGGTGACAAACAAACTCTACAACGCCTCATGCCCACTGACACAACGCTTCATCACTTTATGCCCACTGACATATCCTGTGCACCCGCAGCCTTGGGTGATAACCAAACTCTCTACAACGTCTCATGCCCACTGACACAACGCCGCATCCCTTCTTGCCGAATGACAAGTCCTGTGCACTCACGCCCAACCACTCTTGGGTGACAAACAAACTCTACAACGCCTCATGCCCACTGACACAACGCTTCATCACTTCATGCCCACTGACACAACGCTTCATCACTTCATGCCCACTGACATGTCTTGTGTACCCGCAGCCAACCATTCTTGGGTGGTCAATAAGCCCTGCACAATAGGAGAGTCGGTCTCCAAGCAATGGTGGATGCTGCAGCCGTGCCGCAGAGTCTACAACTGCGAGGGCACGTGATTTTGGTTTGGATGGTTGATTTCCCAGCACAAGCACTCGTAAAGCTGACGATAATGTGCGCGCGCGAAAATAAGCTCGCGACCTATCACCATCGGGGACGGGAATGCACGAGGGTTGGACAAGCTCGGTGACAGATTTGCTCGTGCATGACGAACGCTGCAGTGCCGCTTTAGGCACGATGCAATTATAAAGGCCGGTTCAGACACTTGCGTTTGAGTGCGTTTGACTGCGTTGCGTCGAGAGCCGAAAGCGAGTCACCGGCACATCTGTGCTTCGTATGAAGCGTGGAATCCAATTCAAGGAATCATCTTGGCACGCGATATAAGCAGCAGGAATGTCCTGGTTTCTCCCTGCCGCAACGCAGTCAAATGCAGTCAAATGCAACGGTCTGAACCAGGCTTTACATGTCGTGTCTTACGAACGCGCTCCCGCCCTCTTTTAGAGAGAAAGAGGCTTATAGATGATGTTGCACGACGGTGCATGCATCTCGCTTCAAGTATTTTTTTTTTTATTTTTTTTACATTCATGAAAATGTTTTTGATAGAATAGTGAAAATAGGCTCGCACGAATGTGGAGTCCTTCCAAGGTGCTTGCAGTTATTCCTGTATGTATACGTATCGCTTGCCTCCGAGGCATTACTTCACTGGTTCCAAATTACCTCGGCAGGCGCTGACCACTGGCATGGCAGGTCGAATCGCGGCAGTGCAATCGCGATGTCCCTTAGATAAAATAAACTGGTACATGCCAAGGCAAACGACGCGCTCGTATCTTTTGTATGAAATCCACCCTCGAACTGAATCTAGGGGGTGGTCTGATGGGCTGGAGGTGAACACTATGCGCACCCTTCTCGTCACCCGAAGCCCCGCGAAAAAACCTTGTCACGTTGTTCGTTAGTGCCAATCCGAACGGCCACCTCAACGTAATTTTCGAGTCTTAGGCGCCGACGCTACACGAGAAATCCCTCGCCGTACACAGCGTGGGACGTGAACGCGCCACCGCGTGCCAATACCACTTGGAAGAATATAGCCTTCGCATTACGTCATTGCTAGTGGATTCACAACCCACCCCTAGTGGCAAACACGTTTAAGGTCGACAAGAATACGATGCAAAGCGGCAAACGCGCTTGTTTTGGCCAGACATGCACACGTTACTCCTCAAAAGTAACTAAATGTCGTTACTCCTTACGCACCCAAAATGAGTATCTACATACATTACTCGTATACCGATTCTCGAAAAGAACGCGTTACTTTACCTCAAATGTCTTCCTCGTTACATTAACGACCAAGTGCACAACTGCTTTTGTTTCATGCTTTATTGTTTTCTTTTCGGTAGTCGTTGCATATATAGACGCTTTGAGGCAGCTGTGCATCAGCGCCGCCATAACCGACCTTGAGTTTTTGTTTCCTCTTATTCCGTTCGCTTCACTTCATCATTTCCTCAGCAGGACAGGTTATTGCCAATTTAGGTGCTACTGTGTCCTTGTTCCTATCATAGGCCTTTGTAGAGGATCGTCAACGCCCGCTTCAGTAGCTCGGCATCTGGGAAAGACAAGAGAAGGTCAGCAACGGCGGCTCAATCTGGCGCCTGTTTAAGGGAAGCTGAAGCGGTTTTGAATTGGATTAAAAACACTTGATTCTTTTAATCGAACTTCAAACATCACGAATATCGCAAAAAGTATTCTATTCCATGCCCGTGTTACCTAAAAAGACGCCTTTAAAGTTGCCTTGAAACCACGCCCGTCCGCGGCAGCGGGAGAGGGGTGTAAAAGGAGAAGGGAAAGGCATGACGTATGATGACGTCACAAAAGGACCTTTGCTCCTGCGGCTTCTCGCCTCGGTTCCCCCGGCGAAGCTAGCGTCGTGCGTCGTTGTTGCTCAACTGTTTAGTTTGTTTTGGGGTCTGTTAATTTTTTCTTGTATCGCGTTTGTTCAGTTTAGTTTCACCTTTTTGTGTTGGCGTGGACTTTGTGGCAAGCTCGGCGGACGGGCTTGCTATTACCTCATGCCGAACTTCTGTGCGGCCGTCGGTTGCACGAACCGATATCGACGTGGTTGCTCGGTGCGCTTTCATCATTTTCCGGCGGACTCCGAACTGTCGAAGAAATGGGTTCTTGCCATGCGAAGGGACAAGTTTGTGCCGAACAAGCACAGCGTTCTGTGTTCGGAACATTTTGTGGTTGGAGCCTACGACGACAAAGTGCGACTCATGAATGAGATGGGCATGGATGTCAAAACTGCTCGTCTGAAGCGCGACGCAGTTCCGAGCATCTTCCTACATAAGAGGCAGGCACCTCAGCGAATCCGAGGAGCTTACGCGAAACGGAGACGAAATGAGGTAAGGATTGCCAGTTTATCGTTCTGCGAAAGCATGCAATTAGGTTCGTGGATTATTTTAAAAGGCGGGAGCGCGTAGCCTGCCAAAGAGCTTCGTTTGAGCTAGCGCCTGTGCCCCACGTAATAAAATGCTCGACCTCACGAATGTGACATTTGTAAACATCGAAATTGCATGTGGAAAGTAGACTTGTGGGAAATCCAAGCCTTTTGGGCAAGCGTTAAATCCCCGAGTCAGCGAGTCGGAATTTTCAGTATTGTAAACATTAGAGCTTCTCGTGGTGAAGCATTCATGCGAGATTTCCCCTTTATAAATGCGACAGCGTGCAGGTTACTTGGTACTACTGTAAATCCCTTTATTTTCGAGGCCCTGGTTTTTCGCGAATTGGGCAACGTGGTCATATTCGCGACCATTAAATTTCGCGAATTATAAAGGCTGGAATTCGCCTCTACATACAATAGAAATATTCGCGTCCACTAAATTTCGCGAATTTTACTATTCGCGAAATTTTGCGAAAATTACGAGCTCGCGAGCAGTAAGGGTTTTACGCTATACGCAATGGGGATTTAGTAGCGCGATAGCCAACCTCTGTTTATATTCTCACACCATTGGAATTGTCGTGATTCTCACGGTCAGGGGTTTGTCCAGAATCGTGAATATGGAGGAAGGCTAAAACAATTTCCGGGAGGGCTTTGGGTGCCTGTATACCATAGGCTTGTGTACTTTGTGTTGAAAATTCTGGGCGGGGGGAGGGGGGGTATAAACTACTGTTTACGGTCTAAGAAACGAAATGTCAGTGTCGCAACATATGGTCACATAGTCAAAAGCATATATTCATCATTGGCCTACTGTTCTCCTCACCGTTGTCTAAGATGGTCGCAGAGCCAAAAGCATATATTCTTCATTGGCCGACAGTTCTCCTCATCTGTGTCTAAAATGGGACACTTGTCATATTTGCGTATCTGGACATACCCCTAGTAGACTTTATAATTTGATTCACATTAAAAATCCTACGCAAGAGCAGCAAATACAACACTAACAAATGCATGTAGTGTAATTTGTCCAATTTTGAACTTTGTGGGGAAGTGAATTAACTGTATTAAATGGACTATAACACCCATTTCTCTTCCCAGGTTGTCTCTGAGCTCCTTTCTGCACCGTCAGCGCCCCCAATCTCTTCAACTGCTGGTGCAGACTTCACTCGTTCAGTGACTGAGACGCTGAACTGCATTGAAGCGGTGTGTGAAGAAAACGAAGAGCCTCAGTGCCTAGACCTGAGTGTTCCCCGTGCACATCAGCAGGACGACGAACACCACGGTCCACAAGTTGACACTTATGACAAGGGCACACAGGTGTTAGTGCGGGCCAGGGTGACATCTCGGTCTACTCAAACTAAAGCTCCAGTCAAGTCCGTTGGTATGCTATTTTTTGCTATGGTGATAGTGTTCCTGCCTTGAGACAGACAAAATATTTTCTGTTAGCTCTCCCAACCCTATACTCCATTTCACAAGTGTCTGCGGTAAAGACAAAGGCATAGGTGCGCAAGTCTAGCTCGGTAGTATGCTTTTGTTTGTACAACTACTTGTTTGTAAGAGGCACTTTCTAAAGCCAAATGCTTGTGCCCATGCCTTTGTCTTCACTGCAGATGTTTGTGAGATAGCGTATAGACATGACACTGACTGAAAGCATGCAACTGCAATTCACCTTTGAAAAGGTGCATGACTGTACAGTAAAGGTCATGCTCACTCCAGTGAGCTCTGCACGAGTAAGAAATGTGAGCAGCAAGCACTGAATAACTCCAGTTGCCAACACATGAGATCAAGAAAGTGAAAAACAGCCAAACATTTATTTTAGTGCCTTAAAAATACCCCTGCCCTCCAATTTTTTAGGGGTATTGCATAAAGAGTAGGCAGCAATAAAAACTATGATTGCCTAAAGAGAGCTCACAAAACAGACATGAAAAGGGCAAAGTACGCAGGCGCACTGTATGTTCAGGGGAAGACCATTCCGATCAGTGATAGTGCACAAAAACAAAAATTCTGCGGAAAGTTTGAGAAGAGAAATACAGGCAAGCTGATCAGGAAACATTATAATCAAAACCCCAAGGCTAAAATAAATGATGCACCACACTATTTTTTCTATTGTTTTGTAGGTTGCGATGTCTGTGAAGTGACAGTCCATGCTTGAGTCATCATAATACAACCAATATTGGTGCACATTGGACACGGCACGTCCGGCTAACGATAGGGAAGATTACACCAGAGGGTTTGAGAACAGTGTTTCTTCACCGCAACTCAAACCTAAGCATCCCACTCTTGCAAGGTTATATAAAAGAAATCGCCACCTCAATTGGGACCGTGGAATCCTGGCTGGAGCTAAAAAAAAAATTGTTCTTCCGAATAACATTTCTTTTTTTTTAATTTGTAGTACACTAGCTGGTGCATGCATATCTACCACTGAGAGATGTATTTGTTATTTGCTTCCCAATAGCCATCGAGTATACGCTTTGGGGCAAGTTTAAGTACCTACGGTATTCCCGAAGAATAGCCTGTGCACCGAATTGGGGCTCGGGTTCACAACTGGTTGAGTGCGCAATTTTATACTTTGTTTCAGCTTGATTCCAGACGCAGCCGACACTACGAGCTAAAGGGACGAATCAAGAGCACAAGTCACTGGACCTTTTCTGTTTATGATAGGTTCATTGATGATAGAACACATACACAGGAACAGTATGAACACCATGATGGTGCAATTTTGACGCTGTCTGATATGTCCTATTACCTTGTAGTGTCAGCTGCGTCCACGCCACAGAAAATACTAATCTATAACAATGAACCCCTGTGTGTGTGTAAGAGGTTCAAAATTTCAGATTTACCATATCTTCATAAAGGTTTTTATTCTTTTTCAGAAGTGCAAGCCAGTCCGCTGTGTGCTGATGCAAGCACAGAGACGGAGAGCAGCTTACGTGCAACCCATCCCTCAATCAATGATGATGACGTGACAAGCGACGAAGACCCTGACGAAACAGGGGAGTCCAGTGGGGAGGGCTATGACTCCAGTGATGACTACGACCCCTTTGAGGGTTCTGAAGACAGGTATGAACCAAAGGCATCAAGTTCAAGCAAGACGAAATCATTTCTGACATAAGCCTACTGTTTTGTAGGGAATGTTCTCAAGAGACCAGTCGGTATACATAATGCAAGACTGCTAGCACAAACAACTGATTGCCAGTACTTTCTGTTTATGATATCTTGTACAGCTAAAAGGCTGTCATCAAAACTACTAGTGAGGTAGGAAGTACTCATTTGTGGTTCTAACCTAAGTCATAAAATGTAGTGTCCACCCTTTTGAAGTAAAATAAGATAAAGCACTGACAGCCTGTTCGCTCTGTGTCACACAGTGTGTGCAGCAGCTGGTGGCTCGTGTCAGCAGGTCAGAGTGACTGACCATTTAGTGAAAAATCTGCCTGCCAGAGAAGCATATCATAAAGTTTGTGAACTATGTGCTTGGCCATCCTCTATATTATCTTTTACTGTTGTTTGTATTGTATTTGCACTGTGTTAGAAAGCACTGAGAAGCAAAGGGTCTGTCTCTCAGATGAAGTTAGAAGTTGGTGGAGGGTATCACTAAAATTAATGGAGCTATGTCGAAGTCTCAGTTGATAACCTAGCTGCCTCGGTGGCTCCGATGCAAAGCGCCAGCCTACAGATCCCCAGGTGGCGAGTTTGAATTCCAGCCAAGATGCCCGCAATCTGACGGGGGCTTACCTGCGGAGAAGACCGAGCTTTCGGTTGCACCTCAAAAGATCCCCAGGTGGTCAAAATGAATCCTCAGTCCTCCACTGGGCGGTGCCAGATGTCCGCCACTGGTTTGGCACGTAAAACCCCCGAATTTTACTTCAGTTGATAACCTCACCAATAATCTCTTTGATATATTAAAGCCGAAAGGTTGAAACTTGCACGTCTTCATTTATTGATATATTGCACATCTTCACAGGTGTTTGAGCCTCGAAGCTTTCACATACATGCTGAAGCCTGAAATTGAAAATTGGTTGGAAAAACTTTGATTTGAACGTGAAGTGAGGTTCAAAGTTCATCTTAAAATTTTTAACCTCTATTTTTGTTTGCATTGCAGTTCCAATCAACCGGAAGCTACAGCTGATTGTGGCCGCATATTCTTGGTAGCAGAAAAGCACTTCAAGGAGCTCTTCAGGGTGTGCCAAGAATGCCTTGCCAGCTGCCAAGTCAACATCCAGTGCGAAGGAACGGTGGTGGAAGTCTACACTCAGTGCCCATCTGATCACCGGGGATACTGGATTAACCAGGATGTGATCCACCAGCAGCCTCTGCTAAATCTGCTGATCGCTGCAGGAATCCTGTTTGCAGGGTGCAACCCCAAGGCCTCACTTAGGATCCTGAGCAGCATTGGTGTCCAAACAATATCCTGCAGGACATTCTTTAACTTGCAGCAGACTCACCTTTTCCCAGCCATTGAAAGAGTGAGTATCTTTATGCTCACAGGTTCTCAAGCATTTTTATCACGAGAAACACCTTCCTTTTTTTTTTCATTGGTAGCCGAGGAACTTATTCTGCTCTCAGTATTCTTGGAATTGGGAGCTTATTACACCTAAGGGGGGCACGCCACTCCACCTTGACAGCTGGTTGGCAGCATCACCAATAATAGCATTTGTGTTACGTCACATGCTGCTGCCTGCTCCGACCTCTTTTAATGGATCTGCAACGTCAACGTCTTAGCCACCAACGTCTCCACCTTCCTGTGGCCGTGTTTCTCGAATTAACTCCGGAGTGAAGGTTTCGCACCTTGACATTCAAAAAGCTACCGTGTCCAGCATTACTCTAAATATGTTGCATTGGACCACAGGATTTGCTTCTATACTCGCGGTCAGCTTTTTGTGGCAATCTGAAAAGAGGAGAACAGCGCGTCTACAGCGGTTGGCGCACCCTCTCCCCTAGCATTGACTGCATTGCCACAGAAAGCTGACCGTGAGTATAGCTTGGGTTCAATCATGTGTCCCGCAGTTGTAAACAGCAACGATGATAACACTCCGCTGTTTTTCATTTATCTGCGCTGGCATATGACTCTACCAAGCACTTGTGTGTTTCAAAATCTGGAATCACTATAGGACGACATTCACTAGTGTCAGTGATCGAAAAAATCTACATGGAACTTATTTTTTGCTTATCTTATTATCAGGTTGCTCTTAGCTCGCTGGCAGACCAAGTAGATGTTCTGGAATTGATATGATCACAGCTGTTTCCGCCAGTGCATGGAGGGGATCCATGTGGTCAATTTCTATCTCTAGTCTAAGAGAAGTTAGTGCCAACTGTAGCTCCACACATTTTGTATAGCACTGTGCACAGGTAAGCTTACATTGATTAGAAACTAAGTTCGGCTGCAACATACAGCGCTTATGCAAAATGCTTCTGCTAGGAGCCACACTGGCTCCACTGTCTTGCACACTTTTAATCAAGCAGTTCATAAACAAACAGACTTCATAAATAACTGGGGGAGGTTTCGCTCATAGTTATGCATTAATAGGTGACTTATATTTTCTGAAATGATGCTTACATTGGGAAAAAGTTTCTAATGAGGGGTAGGGAAACCCAGTTTGTGAGCCCATGCTCCAGGCATTTGTTGGTAAGCTCAATACCTTCTTCATACTTTGGTGAGTATTGAATGCCACAAAGTAGGTGCTATATCTTATTTTGTAGGTATGGACCCAGGACCAAGTGGCATTGCTGAACGAGGCAAGTGCCCATCCTGCCAGGCTGGCTGGAGATGGCCGGGCTGACTCGCCCGGTTTCAGTGCAAAGTTTGGCACATACTCACTGCTGGACCTGGACTCGGGGAAGATCATTCATTTCGAACTGGTGCAGGTATGTAGAATGCATCTCGCATATTTTTGCTCTTCTGTTGCACATGACAGTGTAACACATGCATCTTAACTGCGGGTTTCTTGTAAAACACAGAAGTAAACCTTTACGTCTCCAAATAAAGTTTAAGTGGACAGATCCTAATGGTAGTACTTTGGGTTAGACACACCACCACAACTATCTAACGAACCAGGTGCATCAGCGGGGAAATAAGGTGAACACACAGGCAGGAGTCTGAAGCATTGTCGGAGACTACTGATGAAACAAACAGTCTTGCACTTATATGCATCATTGCACGAGAACATTGTAATGTCCATATTTTATAGTGACAGAAAATGCATTTCTTTTTAGAGCTAAAGGAAGCTGAAAGCCACCCATTAAAACTGACTACACTTCTGCTAGGCTTTTCCTGATTAAAGAACACATCTATGGCCATGTTCAGGGATATGATATTTAGTGCCAAGTTTCTTTGCATTCTTTTTTGTCTACTGAAATGCAGTGCATATGATGCATTCTATTGACAGTCCAATGAAGTTGGTGGGAGCGGCCGGATGGAGCTGGCAGGCCTCAAAAAGGCCTTGATCTTCTTGGACTCCCATGGCGTGACGGTGAAGCTCCTCGTCACGGACCGCCACGTGCAAGCGAAGTCATTTATGAGGAAAGAGAGGCCTCATATCGTCCATGAATTTGACGTCTGGCACGTGGGAAAAGGTGCTATTTCCTTTTTTATTTCTTATATGCACCTGTACTGAAATGTGACACATATTACCGACATCTAAGCTTCACTACTTTTGCTTTTCTTTTTCCAAAAGCATTTTTGGCCTCTTTTTAACAGCAGTTAGGATGATTTCATTTTCACTTTTGGCAGTAACTGGATCTTCCAGACTGCATGAGCAATGGTTTAGTGCCTGGAAACTACTCTGGGACTGTACCTGCATTAGTGTCAGGGGGGAATACAGGTGTTTCCAGAGAGGGGTGTCAGCATATCGAATGTTTAAAACAGCCCCTTTTCACCGCCTTAAAATTATACACAATCGGAATTAGAGAAAGGGGTCAAGACATCCGGACCCCCCCCCCCCCCCCCCCAATCTGAATCCGCCACTGATTAGTGTACTTCATGGCTCCATCACCATCAACTTTTCTAGAAGCATACACAAATCAAGGATGGCAATTTGCATTGGGAGAATGGATATCTGCAGAGCAAGATAGCAATATTTAGATATGAAGTTTATTTAGTGATCACCATAAGCACACTT
The DNA here is from genome assembly GCA_013358835.2 of Ixodes persulcatus. Taxonomy (NCBI): domain Eukaryota; kingdom Metazoa; phylum Arthropoda; class Arachnida; order Ixodida; family Ixodidae; genus Ixodes; species Ixodes persulcatus. The sequence goes on from JABSTQ010009169.1 coordinate 1,360,185, forward strand.
CAGAAGGTTTGTTCTTTCCATTTTCAGGGGTGAAGAAGAGCTTCTCGCTGCGTCAAAGACTACACTCTACGCTGAGCTGGCACTGTGGAGGAGGTCTGTGGAAAATCACCTGTATTGGGTAGGCAGCCTCAAGTGAGGGAGACCCCAGCCTGATCGTCCCCAAGTGGTTGTCCATCCTGAACCATGTACGGGACATCCACGTACACAGTAATCCTCTGTACCCTGCTTGCGCTCATGGGGAGCTGGAGCCTAGGGAGTGGCTAGATGATGGTGCGTATGCAACTTTTAAATATGATGACTAAGTGCACCACAGAAGACTTTGTGACACTGATTGAATGTTTTATCCCACACTATTGGATTTCCTAGACTCGCCAACGTTCGAGAAGCTTGCAGCAATCATCACCAAAAGGCACCTGCTAGCAGACCTGCCACAACTCTCAACCCGCTTCCAAACTTACTCGCTGGAGGCATTCCATGGGCTGCTTATTCACTACTGTCCAAAGTTCTGCCAGTACTCAAACAAGGGAATGAAAGCAAGGTAACTGCAACAGTTGTTGTCTCGAGGCCAAAACAAGAGGAGTTTCTTACAGGTTACACTGTCCATCTCATACAGTAAGGAAAAAGGGAAGTAAATATGCCCTATGCTATACTCATCACGTAAAAAAACATGCTTGCACATAGGTCATTTGCTGAGCAAAATAGTTCTTGCAAGAATCCACTATCAAAGGAAAAAACGCTTTCTGCCTTTTAAATGTGCGGATTTTGATAAAGTAACAACAATAACTGAATTAACAGCATGAAGGTGAAACTAGTATGTTTGCAAAAAGCTACTCCTTGTTTATTATGGTTTTTGAAGTTGTAAAGAGTGCATGAAATTAATAGTGAATTAGTTTCACTGCTTTTGCGTCCAAGCGTGGCCACTCGCAGTGTGGAGCGGGTTTGTTTCAGCTGGCACTCCACGACGGCTGTACACTATGAGTTTGTTTTGGCACCGGTACATTACTGAGGCATGCACTCGCTGTACCGAGAGACTCGAGCGTGTGGCCAGAATGCAATCCTGTCGTGCATGACTCTGGCGAGGAATCATCTGCTACAAGGTGTCCTTTGCACCTAGCGTAATCGAAAATGAAACAAGACTTAGAAATGAGGCATGGGTTGTTGATTGGTTTCGTCATAAAATAGCAAAAACTTGTAAATCAAGCTCATGTTCAAATCTATTGCCTGCGGAACGCAATTTCTAGCCAAATGGGTAAAGAAAAGCTTAGAACAAACACATCAGAAGCCGCGAGATCTCTTTCACCATGCATGTGCGGGTGAAACGTTGGACAACAATTTTGAATCAATGCTCGCCAAGCAGAAACCTATGATGTACATGTCCAATCAGCAGCCAGAGAAAGCTGAACATCGGGATTTTTCCCGAGGCTGGGGTAAAATTACCACGTTTAACATTGACCTTTACCATATTTTGTTTAAGAAATATCTCGTCCTCACCGCTCTCATTAGGGTAGTCTTATCCAGCTGTATATGACGATCGAAATCGAAAGTGCTGTGAAATATATTGCTGGAGATTCCAGTGGAAGCTGCAACCTTTCAGAGGTTGTGGTTGATACATCTCCACGACAGTAGAGTTTAAAGAAATCGCAAGTATAAACTACACGTTGCGGCGACTGCACTACCGTGTTCCCACCTTCAATGGCGAACAGCAGGGCGCTAGTTTCGTTTCAAGTCTGCACTCTAGCTTACTATGGTGCCTAGAACGTATCTCCGACTGTTGTGTGTAGTGTGTCCAATAGGTGGTCCCTTGATTTCCATCCTGATGATGTCGCAGAAGTGTCATGCTGTCGCCAATTCTGGTGCAAGTCACTCTCCGGCTTTGGCGGTTTATGGAAGCTACGGCAGACAGGAGTTGCAATGCTGTGATGAACAACGTTCTTAGATAATAATATAATAATAATCTATATTTATTTTCCATAAAAATATGATGAAGGGAGACCGAAGAAAAAAGGTGCTTCATGCAGCTTGACCAGTCATCGGCCCCTCTCCCTAGGATGGTAGCAGCTGTCAGTTAACAAGCTTTATGATAAAAGAGCAGGATTCGAAATTGGTTCTTCTCTGTTGCCTGCACACAAGCAGGTACGGGCAGTGGCGCCACCAGCGTTAATGACTATGGTGTGCACAGGCAACGAAGAAGGATAGTTTTTGAACGATTCTCTTTTTGCGCTTACTCTAGTGCAAACTTCATGTTAACCATAATAGAATCCCTTTCCACCACAGGTAATGTGCATCCAATGTTCCACTGGTTCTGCTGCTTCTGTCCATTGGGCGGCCGATAGTGTAGCAGGTGCCGCTGAGCACATGCGCCACATAAAGGTGCCAGGCGTTGTAGGAATCTCGTCATCTGAGTTTTATCTAGTAATGTTGGTGACGACAGCGACACTATGATTTTTTTATCAAACTTTTACGATTAACCACCAGGATCGCAAAATCTGACAGGATGTCACTCCTGGTTTTGTGACGTCATCTATTGCCACTTTGGGATCACTTTCGATGCATGGGCAGAATGGGACGGTAAACGCACCAGTCGGAGACGTGTTACAGGCACCATACTCTTACTACGGGATAGATAGTAACAGCTTCAATCTGCACTCGGTGCCCACGAAAAGTTAGTCAGGGACCGGCTCTCCGTGCAGCACTCTCCAAGTGCAATGCATTATGGGAGACGAATCACACGGTGCCAGCGCATTTGAAACAAGCTCACTATAAGTTTACTAAAATTTGACTTACTATGATAAGGCTACCATTTATACATTTTATTTCTGACCTTTCAATTGTTGCTCCAAGTTCAAACTTTTGTTGAAGCTCGTCTCGATTTTTATTTGGTCCAAACTGCTTGTTTATTTTAGGACCATGCTGGCGGTGCTACATTTCAACGAGAACGGGAACAGAGCACAGGCAGTCACAAAGGAGGGCGTGGAGCGCTTTAGGGTGAAGCACCCGAAAGCAAACGGAGGAGAACCGGTAGCAGTACCAGAGAAGGAGGGGCCTACCTATGGTGTGTACCAGCAGCCTTCATATTTAGCTGTGTGTACGAGTCAACCTATATTATTTATTGCTGCATTTGCCGGCAGCTTTTGTACAGAGGCAACCATGCAGTGTGCCATCTCTCAATCTGCCTGTAACTATAGTCGCAAACAGCGAGGGAATCAAAAAGGATCTTCAGCTGTTTCGTTTCCAGTGCGAGCTTTCTAGTTTCGGTAACACTTCGGCATCTCATGCATTCATGCGTAGTCAAAGCATCTAAGAAGAAAGCAAGTGCGCACTGAAGGCTGGTCTTTCAAAAGAGACGACCGGCTCTTCTCACCTTGTCAGGGACTGTGAAATGATAAGTCATTTCTAAGATGCACCGAAGGGCTTTATTTCACAGCATCAGGGAAAGTGGATAAACACGGCTGTAGTGTTGTTGGTCGAAAGACAATTAGTATCCGGTCAATTGGTAGCAGGGCAGTTCGTCATATAAGGCATTCCATCATAGGGCAATTCGTCGCAGTGACAGTTCGTCAGACTACTGAAAGAGCTTTGTTTTTCCATGCCTGTTTTCTAGCGCTGAGCATATTTCTCCCAAATTAAAAAGCTCGGGCAAGGCACTATTGACACAGATGTTTTAGAGTTTCTTATAAGAGGTGATCAAATCGCTGTTACTTTCTCAAACAACGCTGTCCGTTTTCCCGGAACTCCAACACAATCCGGGTACAAGTAGTCCCAGTAACTAATAGGAAGAGAGCGGCAAATATGCAAGTTTGTCTAAACAGATTTATTTAGAAATGGTCACTTTACCTTATAGAAACATCTACTCGTACTGAAATGTTCCGGGCGCATGCCTCGAGGATGTCTGTGCTGTCCGTTCCGTCGCAGCATCAAAATAATTGCTCGAAGGCGCTTGTACCATGCTTCTCGCTTCCTCGGCCACTTTGCCGAGACGCTTGCGGCTTAGCTTGACTTCATTTCGGCCAGTGCCTGCTCTTTCTTGAGCTACTCCAGGAACATCCAGATAATTGTTGATGCACAACCGACATTGTTCCGCAAATTATATTGACACAAACTTGCATATTTGCCACTCTATTCCGATTAGTTATTAGGACCACTCATACCCGGATTGTGTTGGAGTCCCGGGAAGTCAGACAGCATCTATTGTGAAAGTAACAGCGATTCGACCAGCTATTGTAGAGACTCCAAAACATTTGTGTCAATAGTGCCTCGCCCGAGCTTTTTAATTTAGGAGCCATATTCTGGGCTGTAGAAAAATGGCACGGCAAGACAAAGCTCTTCTAATAAATAGCCAGACAGACTGTCACCACCATGAATTTCCCTATGACAAACCGCCCTGCTACCAGTTGTCTTTGGAGGAACTGCCTGTAGCCCCATACAAACATTGATTGTCATGCCCACAGAAGGGTGCTTTATAAAAGCGAGAAAAACTTGTACCGATTTGATTGTTTACAACCACATAGAATACCATGTTCCTAAAAAAGGACTCATTTAAAGCAGGTTCTAAAAAAAGAATAACTACTTTTATTAATTTTGTGAGCACTTTCACAGAAGTATTGGCAGGTGTGACTGCCAACACTGGTAATGGGGTTGCTCAATTGCCACGAAATTTTGTTTAGGGTTTTAGTTTTTTCAAAGTTTACTTTTATTTCCCCTCACAGACTCAATGTATTTCTGTGTATTTTTTTGTTGGAAATTTTGAATTTACTGAGGCCTATGCTGAAGAACTCGGGACACAGGCCTGGGACTTCTCAGTCTCTAGGGGACTTGTGGATGACCCTGATATGTACTTGAAAAAATTTTTCTACCGATGAAAGAAGGAAATGAGATGATGGTGTAATTTTCGGAAGAAATAAGCAGCCAGGCAAACAGTTCAATGTGAGGTGGGTTTCGGGTGAGCACGAGATAAAGCTGTAGGTTATGATTCCTTTAAGTGAAGTATAGGTCTTTCTTATCGAACGACAGCTTCAATTCGGGGGTTCTTCTGTATTGATTAATTTTGATAAAACCAACTCATAAATTACTTTTCGGGGTTTATCGGTGTACACCGAAAACACAAAACCACATTTATGTTGCGCTAAATTATTTCTTCCAGGGTACATAGCAAGGCTCCTTCAGGCAGTCCAGGAGGGGGTGCAGAGCAAGGCACACCGTGCCTGTGTTGGGATGACTGCTGACGACCCACCACCACTCAGCAACTCTGCAAGGAAGGTTTCAAAGGTGGAGCTGGTACAAAAGCACAAGACAAGGTTTAACAGATAAGGTTTGTTTCATACACTGCAAACAAGGTGCTGGATTGTGGAGCTCGTCTCTTTTATCCCTTCAGTACCCATCTCAGGCAAACACTGGAAGATCTTTGTCGACGTGGCTGCAGTGTCTGGGTTCCACAAGATGAGGACTCCCTCCACAGGCCCACATTACTCTGCGACCTCCACCCTCCCCCGCCTCCTGATGGTGTGCTCCAAGTCTCTCATCCTAGGTGCCCAGCTAACTTCAGGACCCTCAATAGTGCCTGTCCAGCTGTGACTATGTCAATGACAAAGGCACTACCTTGCATCCTGCTCATTCTCCGATCTCCTCTTTTGAAATTTTTGTTATCTCGCCATTTTATGTTCAGCACTGACTGTTCACTTAGCATTTCAAATAGATCAGTTTATTTCGCCACACCATCACGCACATGACGAGTGGGTGAGGAAAATAAGCTACATGGTTGCAGCTTGATGGGTCCTACCCCCTGAAACAAAGGGCAGAGCAGCAGTGACACACATTTACACAGCTTGCACTAATGTCACTTGACGAAACGTAATGTGGGAAAGGGCATGTGAGAGGGTAGCTTCCGCTGTATTAACAAGATGCTTTTGGCCACCAGAAAGAGGGACGTACTGACATCACGTGCAAGCCATGTAGAGAAGAGAACACGAGAATGAATGAACTTATTATTTTGCACTTTAATGCATGCTTAAGGTAATTAAATATGCCAAAGAGGATGATGAAGAATTATTATTGCACATTATTTTAAATTGTATGAGCATCTCAAAATGCATCTCGACATTTCGAGAAAATACGGTGTTTAAGAGTGACGGCATTTTGTGACTCAACCTTTCTGTGATCCCAACACGTGGTGGTTCACACTTAGTGTATAAGTGGTGTACTATTGTTCTCTCACATATTATTTTATTATTGGTGCTTTGGAAAACAACTGCATACCTCATACTTTCAGTAAGAGTGCCTGAAGCCAGTGTAGGTACCGTCGTCAGACGGATATTTGCACCTTATCCTGTGGAGCACACAGCTGGGGAGTATGCGTCGGTTGCCTTTTCCAAGGCGTTTCCACGTAAGGAATGCAAACTGCCTGTATGCTGTGTATCGCATCTGGCTGAAGAGTGAGGGAAGGAAAGTATTAGAAACAATTTTGTTTTCAAGAATTCTTTATATTTACCTTTTCATTGGGTAGAATGGCCTGAACCCGTCGTGCTTCCTACTTGCCAAAGCAATTCGAAGCACTGTTTCGTTTAGGCAAGCATGTTTAAAGTTGGGTGTCTTTGTTATGCAGCGCTTGCTTTTTTGTCTTCGTGCTATGGCTGCTACCTCCTGGCAGCACATGGAGTCTTCCTCCCCCTCCATCGGCACACATTCCCCACATGAGCACCTGTTGAAATATTGAAAATAAAAAATGTGTGAGATAACCTTGTGAACTGACTTTTTTGTTGTTTTTTTTACGAGTCGTACTTCTTTTTTTCGTTTAGCATTGTTTTTTTTGCCATGAGCTTGTAGACGTGCCGGCCACAATTCATGAAGCGAGGATGCCTCCAAAAAGCGACGAATTTCGCTCGGCGACGTTCACCCTGCGCGCGGCGTCAGAACAGTGGTATGGTGTACCCTAACAGTGGCTGTCGGCACCGCGGCGCAGAACAGTGGCTGTCGGCACCGCGCGCAAAGCGAACGTACTGGCGGGCGAAGCAGATTATTTGTTTGCCGCAAATCGCCCCCAAGAACTATTCTAGAACTGCATTTGTACATTTCACTCAGTTTGCCGAGGAAGTATTAATTTTGGGAGAATCTGAAAAACCGCTAACGACGACGAAACCTATGGAGGTGCTCGGATAGCCGAAATTTTTGAAAGAACACTGGCCGAATTGATTACAGCGTGCACTACAACGTTTGGACTCGGATGTGCGCGGTAACCAGTTGCCGCACCAAGCACGGGTGGCTTTGATACGCGAGTGCTCTTGCAACGGACGCAAATGAAACGAGTCATCCGACAGACTTTTAAAATGCCAGTGGTAGAATGAATTAGGGTGCCTCAAGGTCCTTCTGTTTTACGGTGATTCCACATTTCGTAACACCCGATGCTGACAGCACGCCCTTTCGAGAAATATAAGAGCCGGCAAACGAAATGCCACCGTAGCACTGTCAGTGCCAAGAGCTCGTGCCAGAAGACGCGCTTTCACGCGCTCCGGAACAAAATAGAAACAAAAGTAGCGGGAACAATACGTTCAGATGTTATCACTCTAAGCAAAGCGCACATGAAAACCCAGGATACATACCAGTCTGTGTGCCCAGCACGTGCGGAGCCGGATATGTCGGCCTGTTGTGAAGCCAGCGGCACCGCTGTCTCCGCGCTGCTCCTCGTGTCCGCGCGCGAGCCCTTCCTTTGCTTTGCCAAGGGCTCAAAGGCGTACGGGGTCACGCAGAGGGTCCTCGGAACACGAGGTTCTTCTTCAGTACCCACTGATGTCCTCAAGTCTCCCTCCATGCTTGAAAATCTGTGTTGAATGCTGAACCACCCGGGTAGCTCGCCAAGCGACAGCAAAGTAGAATCGCGCCTGGTCCTTTTACGACGTCACGGCTCCACCAGCCAATGACGTTCCGCGGCAGCGAGCGGCTGCATGTTTTTCGATTTTTTTTCCCATTTAGTGTTGTTTTGAGGACAAATGATGGTGATATTTAGATTCCCCGGGAAAAACTACGCCGGAAAGAAGCATTAACTCATTTTTTTTAAAAAGCGTGCGCCTGTAACCAGTAGCTGCCTCTCGAAGTTTTCATCGGTTATGTTTCCCCGCTTCAGTGAAAATACCTTTCCGGTGACGTTAAAGAGGCGCTCTACTGACGCGTTCGGAGGAACGGTAGTGTTATGCTTCAGGAAGAGCTGGTAAAAATTCCCCTCTCTTTTGTTCTCGCTGCTTCTAAAGTTCCAAGTTGACGATGGGTCCTGTGCCTTCCTGTGTTGGAAATATCCGGGTTTACATTCGGTCTGTACACGATTCTAGAAGGTTCAACCAACGAACCCTATTGTGTTCTCTGGGTGAAAAGGACATTCTCAGCTGTAGAGTTCATCTAACGTGTTCAGCGCTGAGCGTTGCTATCCTGTCAAACTGTTTGGTTGTTTTTCGGTTTGCCCATCTGCCTTTGTCGCAGTTGACCCGTACTCAGGTTCGAATTAAAACGAGGCTGTTTAAACCGTGTGGTACACGTTACTCCTTACTCGTTACTTGGCCTTATTAGTAACTAAGCACGTTACTCGTTCCTTTTCTTAAAAAAGGTTACTAAATACGTCACTCGTTACCGGAATAAGTAACTAGGTAGAAGTAAGTCGTTACTAGTAGCGCGTTATGTACGTGTCTGGTCTTGGTCTTGCCGTTTAATGCGGAGAAAAGTTCGTCTGCTTCTTTTGCAGGAGTTGCGGTGACGTCAGAAAGACGCCGTGCTCACATTGGCTGTGATTGAAGGATAGTGGGTAGACCACAAAGCAAGCTGCCTTGAGGTCTACCCACTATCCTTGTTTCAGAACCATTCAGAGCTCGGCGTTCTGACGTCATCCCAGCCCCTACAAAAAAAAAAAAAAAAAAGCAGACGAACTTGCGTTCCGCTTGTTGTGAGACGCTTTAAGACGCGCTGGCAGCAACGCTGACGCACTTTAGGGAGGGGGGAGGCTTATACCTCGTCTCCTAGGTTGCATTGCGCGTGGTGCACTTGGCCGCCCCCATCGCGGATAATCGGGGAGGCCCTGCTACAAACTTAGCGGGTTTCCTGAACTCGCGGCTGCTCACCACCGCCGGCCATTAACAGTGACCCGCACGACTCGGGAGTAAATGAGTGCCGCGCAGAAATAATTACGGCCCGAGAGAAAGCGAATACGAACCGAGGGGAGGCTGATGGATCGAGACGCTCAGCCGGGCGCCGTTTGTTTGGGCCCGCCGTCGGCGCATGTGAGGGGGGCCACCTTTGATGGAGGGCGAGCACGGTGCAGCACGTGCCTAGTGGAACCGAGGGTTCGTTCGTGAAACGGCTTTTGTTTCTTTCTTTCTACTTTTGTCGGACGCTCTGTTTTGCCGCACCTCGAAGCCGCCGAACTCATTGTTTCTAAAGGATCGGGTTTGGCCGTGGGCACTGCGCGCCGTGTGCAGGAATCCGTGCTTCGATGAAGGAGTATCTAAGTGTTACACAGTCAGCGTCAATGCTCTGGGGTGACGTATGGAAAGATTAGCTGGTGCGTAGTATACATACAATATATGACCTAGCATATTCTTTGTGATTGTGAGTGATATCCGATCTTATAGCTTACGTATAGGGGTTCAAAATCAGTATTAGCTGATTTTTTTTTTTTTGTTACGGTGAAATAATATTGATTTAGACCACGCCACCGCAGTGAAGCGTGCTTCGAGTCGTGCGTACAAAGTGGTATTGAGGCCACAAAATAATTTGTTAAAAATACCGGATATTATACAGATAAGGTTAAGTCTATTAATCGAAAACTGACAAAAATGTCTCGTCGGTAAATGCCAAAAGAAAATACCCTTTCATGGTTAAAGTTGTGGTAAATTCCTTTTAGCTTCAATACGAGGTCCTAGGTGGTGGCTACACGTTCATGTGTTTCGACACGGCTCACGTCATCGTTCTTATGACCACAAACATTTCAAAAGCTTATTTTTTTTGGGGGGGGGGAGGGGGGTGGGGGGGGAGGGTTAGACTTATGGTGTACTCGGAAAGAGTGATTTTACCAGGGATAATACGGCACTAAGCCCGAAACGTAACCGAGGAATAAAAGGTACTTACGAAAAGAGTGAAATTTTAATTTCATCATCTACTAATAATTTCACGCTATTACAATCCCCGGTCGGTAATATTACGTTCCTGCAATTGACCCAGTAAGTGATGCCGTCACAGCATGGTGTGTACTCCAAACAAACCGTTACTAGGGCTGTTGTCATGGGCAAATTCACGGGGGCTCGACGTGACGTTAGAATGTCTCTGGTAAAAAATTAATACATTTTTTTTAGAAATCTATATCTTCTCAATATTTAATCATTAATATTTTTTTATCGTCGTTTCATCGCCCTATTAGCCCCGAGAGCGAACACAAGCGTCGCTGTGGTCGGCCTTCCACGATTGGCCGAACGCTGACTATGACGTCTGAAAAGGATTTATCATCGACGGAAATAAGAGGAATGAAAGAACTTTAATTTTGACGGTGTGGGCAGTGTTCCTTTGAGAGCGCAATGATCTCAAGCTTCCACCATGCTATTTACAAATACCATCGAACTTGTTGTTTGCAAGATAAGGACGTCACAAGGGGGAACCATAGGAGGGCGCCACCAAAACTTCTCGCCGCTAATAGCGAAAATAAAAACAAGAAATTAAGTTTTACAACCGGTTTTGCTTTGCTAGCAGAATACACAATGGATTCACGGGAACATGGTCTTTTCCGATGGATCATGTGACTGCGTTGAATTAAGTTGGTGACGAGCGACGAAGCTTCTATTCTGGGGGACAGATTTCTGCGGGATTTAGGAAGAGACGCGTGCCCGTGCACAGCTTTGACCGGCGCTAAAGGTGCGTGACCGCACGGATGCCTGCCGGAAAGGCTTCGATCGCGATAATTGAGAAGGGTGAAACCACCGTCAAGTGTCCTCACGTAATGATGATAAGTTAATTCCGATGACGATGTGAAGCGTGTCAACGTGGAAGTGGTGGCCAGCACGCGTATCAAGAAGTTATGACTGCACCAAAATACGACTGCTTCAGTGCAAGGTTTTGTGATCAAAAGATCGTTTCGTAAACTATATTAACTTACCTGACGTTTTAAATACGATTGCACTTCCTTCGGCATCTGAATTTATAACTATACTTCCTTATCATGAACGACGACTTCGCCGCAAACTTTATTCGGAGCAGCATGATGCTTGCGCTACGGCTCTATTCGTTGGACTACATGGATTATATGTCGTTACGTCAGATTCTACATGATACCGTTATCTGTATCATCTGAACGCGCTGTTTTTGCTCGTGATTTCTACTTTTAAAGTTCATGTATGATGGAAACAGCGTTTCCGTCATGGATTGCGCCGGGTTATGCGCCGTTTTCGCCCATACATTGGCTAAGCTCAATGACAAAGTGGGGACACGGTTCAACGCCATCAACCAGCTCGTGGCCTGGCCGAGCAACGAGACTATCAAGCAATATAGCGCCAGGCTGATCTGCGACGAGCGAGACGACGAAAAAGACCGACTGCGCGTCTTTCGAAAGGCACGTGTTGAGGAAGACCTTGCGGTCCACAATGAAGGGAGTAAGAAACCCTCATCCAATGCTTTTATGTTCATTAGATTTTTAAAGCTTTCCAACGACGTAGTAATCTACATGTCATACTGCTACATAACCTGCAAAATGAATCGTTACGATGTTTAACCCGCTGCGATGTACGCAAGCATCCAACTTGGGGCACTTCGTTTCTACGTTCCACTGCAGTGATCGTCAGTCTTTGGCTTTCACGTGTCAGAAAACTGGGGTCTGGTGAGAGATAACTTTAGTAGTGATTATTATCCCAAACCCCGCGAGAATGGGGTCTATATTGCCGCGAGCTTAAAGGTCTGTTCACACGATGCATCTTTTAGGCGCGCAACAGTTTCGCGACACTCAAGTTTCGCGAAATGTGCTCGTTCACACGTACCGCTTCACGTGCAACGACGATGACATTTAAACTCGCGAAAATAGTTTCGGTGTTGACCATAATGTGGCGCTCCGAGTCAGATCGCTATTTATCTAGGGACCTGCTTTGCGCATTTTATGCAGTCAATTCACTTTAATTTTTTTTTTCTCACATACTGCACTACTTGGAGCCATCTCGCATGTGCGCAAAGCCGATTGAGGCGGCAACCTGCACGTGCAGGACGTGTGCCGGCGCCGAGCCCGTACGCAGCCAATTAATTGCCAAAGCTCCTATCAATGCACATGGTATTCATAGAAAGGCTACGTGCCCAATCTGGTTACTTCTCGGCGCCCATGTCTGCCCCTATATAACTGTGCACTGTTTCAGAGAGCGCAAATGGTTTCACGTTCGCTTGTAAACAAAGCAAACTTGGTTTCAGTTTACTCGATGGTCTCTTATATCCTTGTTACATGGGCGCACTTAACTGCAGTTACGCTAAGCCACAGTTAGCGCACAATACTTGCGGACAACATTCTGCGGCTATGCAGTCAAAGCTATTGGCGAACGTGCGCTTGAGCATTTTGAGCACCCATCAAAGCAGTGCACACGCGCTCTTCACTTCTTCTGAAATAGCTGTCTGAGAGTATAGTGCGGTAACTGTGGTGCCACGTAACAGCAGTTAAAGCTGAGTTAACCACAGTTGAGGGTGCCCGTGTAACAGGGGTATTATCCAGCGGTATCGTCACGACAACAACGCCATGAGCACTATTCTAATCTCGCCAACTCCCGCTAATTGTCTTCGTCCATCGCTGGATTTTTTTTTTTCCGATATGCTACTCACTTTTCCTTCAGTGGTGCTTGACGTGCTTGCGGAAGCGCCGGCAGTATCCACCGTTCGTGGTTTCGGTTTTTTCGGATTTGGCTCGGCTACAACACCGGCAGTGAAGTGGTCTTCTCAAACAGCTCGCTCCCCCCTCAAAGGCCACGTGACAGCGTTTCTCAGCGGCCATTGGCGGCGCCCTCAGAGTGATTGACAGGACTCGGCAAAGTTTCAGCAAAAGCTCGCTCCAGAAGCGAGGTGTGCGCGCAACTTTTTTTAGATGCGCGCGTCCTTTTCGGACTCGTTCAGACGGCGCGACCATTTCGCGAAACTACATTTCGCGACACTAGATGCGCGAGAAAAATGCATCGTGTGAACAGGCCTTAAGTGTGGTAAGCTGTAACACGCTCCGACACATTCCACAACTTTAGACTGTGTTGGTGGCCAACGAATACATCTAAAAACTCATGTAGCACGATTCTCATGCTTAAATATAATTTATACCCCTGAAACATTAAACTCTTTGTTTAATTTAAGATTTTTGGCTCCGATACGATCACGAATTGAGAAGCCTCGCTGCTTACAAAGCACGCTTATTTCATGACACAAAACGCGTTTTTTCTCCTTGTGGCTGCTAAGCGCTACGAATTAAAGTAATTTGTTGTGCCGGAATCCACCTGTTTGCATGCGCAGGTATTCCCGTTTTGCAAAACGCGAAACATCTGCGCATGCTCTTTTTCACAGTCAGCGCCGCCGTCTCGGCGCGACGTTGGAAACATTAGTTGGTGAGTATGAGTGTAATACAGAATAAATAAATCAATTTTAAATCTGAGGGTAACGTTCACTATGTTTATGTTTCGCCAAACACGTCCTTAAAAAAAAGAAGACTATTTGTACGCATATAACTTGACAAAACAAGCGGTTGAATACACGGTCGGCATCCTAAGCTCTATACTGTATACCTCCGACGCCGGCCCGCCGTCAAAGAGGCTTCTCATCCTCAGGCTTTGGGATACAAGCTACAGTTACGACGCTGTCTGGAAAGTATACCGATGGCAATTCCGTCGCATAGTGGGAGAAAAAAAGAAACGACTTCTTTCCAAACCATCGCAAGGTTCAGCGCCGCCGCGTGTGTCTCCCTTCCACAAGCTCCCGTCTGAGCGGTTCGGGTGGCGAGATCTATCGCAACGGAGGCAGGACAGACAGGAAATTGACCCAGTTTTAGCGTTGCCCAACAGTTGACGACCTGTCGAAGGCTAAAATGCAAGCGGCTTTTTTTCCACACCTCCCCGCGAGTCTGCGTTCCGTGGCGTAACACTGGAAGCGAGCGTTTACTGAAGACGGGACGGTACGTTCCGTCTCCGAAACTCACTCGTCTCGTTCCCCCGGCTTCTTGGAAAGAACGGCATCCGTTGCCAAAGGAGGCTTTAACGCCGCACGTAATTCGAAAGTTGTTTGTTCGTGTCGTAACACCTGGGGTATAAAGTTTGTCGTAACCCCTTTTCATATTAACTTGAGTTCACTTCTCTCTTACTATGTTTCTTATGTGTGCGTGTGTGTGTTTATTTTCTTCTTGTTGATTTTGGTTGTGTACAAAGTAGATGCGCTTTCAACTTGCTATAAGTCCTTCAGACATTAGAAATGGGACTCTGGCGACGTGATTCGATTTGATAAATTGGTCCACGTCGACGTAAACCGATAAGCATTTACACACTGGTATATTAGGATACGTAGTTTTGCAACGCAATGTACACTGTGCAAGCAGAAAACAGTGAACTGAAATGTATATACTTTCCGGCGCGGAAGATATTTATCTTGCGTTTCGTTGACGTCGGTAACAGTTTTGTGCGCGCGTTCTGATCCCTAGGCCACTATAGTCGGATGCAACCTAAGAACAATCCTTTAGCTCCACCCACAAGCGCATTGCGCCCATCTGAAGTGCCTCCGCCGTCAAGAAAGTAGTTCGCTAGCAACGTTGCTTTTTCTTCCTCCAGTAAACGTGTCTTAAACTACTACAATATTTATTTAATTCATTCAGGACGTTTAAATAAGTTAGAATACGTTTTTGTCAACGAAGTAGCTGTTTAGCAAAGAAAGAAAGTCATGTCCAATGTACCGTCTTCCCAATTCATTTTCTGTCCAAGATACTGTCTAACATACTGTCTTCCAGCGCCTTCGATTAAGGGAAAGCGGCGAAAACGAAACTAACCTTTCTCTCGCCAAAATTATAAATAACAAAGCACTTATTGTTCCTGCAAATAATAAATATTTAGTGATTTACTTAGTTTTGTGGGCTTTGCGCACGAAATGTGTGCCTTTATTTTGTTGGATGAATAGAAAACAAGCATAATTATACTTTTCGGGTTTGACAAATCGGCACCCTCCCAAGTCATCGACACCACCACCGCGCCCCGCTCTCTTTGTCTTCCGTCATGGATCCCACTGAGGTGACATCGGAAAGCGATTCCCCTGATTCTTCTTGGACGAAACAGCCTGGTGCAGCCTTACCGGCGACACCAAAGCGGTTCTTCAAGAAGCACAAGCGTGGTCGGGTTTTGAACAGCGGCCAGTGGTGCGTAAAACACGGTGCAAAAAAGCAGAATAATTGTCACGAGAAACTAGCGTCGCGTTGCTAAGGCTAGCAGCCATGCTGAGCTTTTTTTTTTTTTCAAAAGGATCGCGATTGGTCCACGGAATCGTGACGTCATGAAAACGATTGGCTGGCGTTTCTCGGCGTAGGAATACATTTTCCTCTGAGAGGCATTTCCGTTTTTTTTTCTAGCTTGCAACCGACTATAGATAATTTTCGTTCTGTTCGGTCAATACACTGGCACCAGTCAGTGCACTGAAAGGCACGGAGATTTAAGCATGTTTTTACTTTCTGAAAAAAGAAAAAGAAACGTGCTTTCACACAATTTTGGAAACGGTTCTACATCGTGTCAAGTCAATAACAATCTCGCCCCGTTTTTTTCTCACACTCTTAAGAACGCAGCTTTAATGCAATAAATTAATAATCACTCTCTCGACACCTCGTTCACTTTTTCTTTTTTTTTTTGCATTGTAGTGGTGATTATACGTTAATCTGCTACTTTTAGTTTCTCCAGCTCGGAAATGTGTACTAGTGTTTCGGGATCCTTCAGCTGCAGAGGTGTGAGGCCCCGGAGAAAGTAGATACAACTCAACCAGATTTTATTTTTGTTTGCTTTGTTAACCGAGAAGAGGCAACCATTTGTTTCGATTAAAAAATAAAAACAAAGGGGTACAGGATGAACCATATACCATGTAAGAGGAAGGCGAGAGATGATAACATCTCTCTTTTGGAAAGAGGCGGCCTGTCCTCCACTCGCGCAGGTCTATGCGCGCCCAGCAATCCCATAACAGGCAACGCAAGACGGACTCACGGACGGGACACCGACGATAAACGGGGAAGACAAAAGAGCGTGGGAATGTACGCACTCATCTTCCAATATCCGGATCATAAACAAAAGACACAGCCTCCAACCTAAAAAGAACGACAGACGCTTCCCCACGCTGAACATTTCGGGACCTCCGGCGTTATCCATTCCCAGCTCGCGGCAGCAATTGTTACAGAGCCTGACAATGACGAACGACTCGTGCGGCAGATGGACACGTGCGTGACCAGAGAGCCGACCAAGACAAAAGCAAAAGACGGACCAGCGGCCGGGGAGCAACGCTCAGACGCAGTAAACATTCGGTGCCGACAGAACAATGGGAATGTCCACGATGAGCGCTGGTCTGCCGCGTAAGAAGCAAGCAGGCGGGAGAGGTGAAGAAGACAGACAATGCAGACCACGTGCAGGCGGGGCAATAAAAGAGCGACGACGATCCCGAAACCGCCGAGAGAAGCCGGTAGACAAAAGTGCGGACACGCTCGCCTTTCTCTCGGCGTTTTCTGCTGTCATTTCTTCCGAGGGAGCTGTCCTTTCAATCGGACACGAAGCACGCGAAAGACAAACCGCAATACCAACATGTTCTTATTTTTGTTTTCTTTCATTCGCTCTGTTTCTTGCAATGGGCGAGCCGGGCATTATGGCCAGGCTACCTCCGGAGTACAAAGCCTTGGGGGGTCTGTGCTGAGACGCTTTTACTTTTATAACCTATAGATGAAGGAAAAAGACAAAAGGAAAGAACCGCGCCCTGGGAACCGCCATCGCGTCGGAGGGAAGGAATAACGTCCTTGTCGTCGGCAGCTGACGTCCAGAACCTACGGGAATTGTTTGAAGGGTCCCGAGAAACGGTAGCCCCTCGAGATGCGAGTTGGGCCGCGTCGGTTTCTTTTTTCAAATTGTATACGTCTGCGTTGGGTCGTCCGTCGTTGGGGGGCAACCTCTCTGCCTTCGTGGTTTTCGCAATATCTAACCGTCTCAACCAGGCACCAGTCGATTTGTCTCGTTGTTGCTTGCTTTATCTGAGGTAGCTTCGGCCATCACTCGACTCTCATTTCGGCGTTTGGGGCCGCGGCTGTTCGCTTTCCCCTTCTAGCCGTTAAGTAGAAGAGGCCGTCAAAAAACCATGAGTATGGAGACGTATCAGCGTTGCCGTCAGTTTCGCTTTTACTCTGCCATGATCCAGCAAGCCACATCTTTCGCTGCCTTCGGTCACCCGGCGGCTCTGGCTTAGTGGTTGGGGCTCTACGCTATACCGTGCAAGATTGAGCGTTTTCATAAACCGCGTTTATATTCTTGTTCTAGACAAAGCGTTGAAGTAACTTTCGGAGACATTCCCGGCCTTCAACTTTAAAAGTAAATAAGGTACCCGAAGGTCGCGGTAAATGGCGTCTGAGCTGAAAAGTTTGAGAAAACGAAGAACGATAGGTGGCATCATGCTGTGCTGAACCTGCGCGTGAGAGTGTATATCTAGGAAATAACATTAACCGATCGCTCTGAACAAAATCAAGTGACAGCCGACTAGAATAGATTAAATGGCGGCCATGTTCTAATACTGACACAGCTCAGAAAATGGAACCAGTTGAAACAAGCACTCGCCTTATTACTTCTATGTCATTACTAGGGTCGCTGGGATAATCTCCGGCGACGCTTCGGAAACGTAATCGTCTCCGAAACCGACATTATTTTGTGAAGTTTGTAACACCAACAAGCTCAACTACAGCCTGTCACCCGTTGCATTGAACCGCCGACTGCGCCCACGGAGGGCAGTAAGGCTGTTTCAGAAATTAACGATTGAATGAAACGACCACGTATTGTAGTTTCGGTGCGTGGTGCATGCTTCGTGAACAGAAATAAAATTACTTACCTGCCAGATCGCTGCGTGTCCCCTCCAAATATTGATTTTCTTTTTATACAAACATAAACGACGTGCCAACCGAACGGCTCATTCACGGCCCAGATGTAGCGCTAGGCGTCAGAACCAGCTGCTAAGTTGTCAGAACAAACCGTTACCTTTAGAAATACTCTATGTAATTTCTATAAAGAAATATATAAATGGGACAATGGGGCCAGTTTAGGTAACTGCCTTGCAATTCTGCTTTATTATTCGAGGATTTATTCGGCCGCTGTTTTCCATAAGAAAAAGATAATTTAAGAAATCACTCATGTACACTTTTAGTGAGATAAGCCGTTTAATTTTGAAACTTTGGAATATGGTTTCGACCCGGTAGCGCTATAGTTGGGCGTATGAATAAGCGTCTGCCAACAGCGCAATCTAATTTTGCGCAAAAAAAACAGGACCCCAAGAAACCTGTAGTTTTTTTTTTTTTTAATATTGATTTGCACATACCTTTTAGGCTGCGCCAACTTTGCGCGGCAACTTCATCTTCAACTATAAATATACGTATGTGTGATTCCGAGCCCCGACATTCAACTAAATCTCTTGACTTGTGCGATTCATCGACTCACCATGATTTTATGATTCGTTAGAGTTCTTTATACAACGACCTTTTTCACTCGTTGAACGTCTCGACCCGCATTTAGTATCTGTGAAAAGATTACTGTGACTTTGAAAGACAGCAAGTAATTTTGTCGCAGCAAATAGTAGCTGTGTGGGTACTTGGTTAAAAGTGTATTTTGTGCTATTCGTATTCATTTAGTGAAATGTTCTAGTGAAATGTTGCTGCTCTACTCTGGGCTAATATCCAGTAGCACATACGGCACAAACCCCTCCAACAACCAACAGTTCGAACCCAACCAACACAAAAGAAGATGAAAAGGAGTTCTGAAGTGAGAAGAATACACAGAGAAAGAAAAATTACCACCATCTTCCCGAGGGGAACCATGGTGGTGATGCGGAGCATCGTGTTGGTTCCGAGGAAAGAGTCAGTTGCGTGCTGACGTCGAGAGATGGCGCCACCGACTGCCCTAGCGTTACCCCCTACGCGAGCCTTCGTCGCGGCTCGCGGCAGAGAAACTTGGAACGCTCGCCGCTCGCCGTTTATTTTTTTTCACACTTAAAGGAGAGGAGACTAGAGGAGGAGAGTTGCGCGTGCGCGCGCGGTGTGAGGAGAAGCGAACGCACGCGCAGTGCACGCAGCTGGTAGAGAGAGAGAGCGGAGAGAGTAACGCGCAGCTGTTGGAGAGAGGGAAGGAGGAGAGTTGCGCGTGCGTAGTTCGAGTGCCGACTACAACGCCGACGCCGCGGGACATAGACCCGAGCAAGAGATGCTCCGCATCTAGAAAAGAGAGGAATAATCGAGCAAAGCGAACGAGCAGCACAGCCCATCCGTGTACGAGCTCGCTCGCGCAGGTTCAAACAACCGACACATCTTCCCAAAGGCGTCTTGACACGACCTAGACACCCGGAGACCACGTGTTTCGGTCCTAGAGAAGCCCCAATTCCTCGCACCGAAAGGGGGAGGGGGCAGAGGAAAAGGAACGCCAAGAACAGTCCTTCGTCGCACTCTGGGAGCGCGCACCGAAGCGTCCGGCAGCCGACAAGCGCAGGCGCGGCCGCCGAGAACCTCGGTAAGTGTTTGTTGAACCCCGGGACGCTCCTGTGCTGCTAGCGTCTGCTGCAGGCGACAAGGAAGACAGGCCCCTGCTCAAACGCTCGTGGGGCACCACAACTACACGAGGTGAAAGGGTTGTCTGAGAAATGCGTTCGCACGACGTCGTGCGTTTCGATGTCGTTATCTTCACCTATAACGGCCCGATACACCCCCCCCCCCCGCACACGCCACAACATACCGCCAGCCCCGCGCACCACGCACACGTTCACGACAAGACATGTGCTCTACAGCGTCTGTCCCGAAGAAAAAAATGATAAATATATGTTTTTTTCTCTCCCGTTCCTTTTAACTATTTTTTTTTATTATACTTCTTTTTTTTTAATGTTTTTGGGGAGCGTGGGTTGGCGGAGACCGTTGAGAGAGCTATACTGCTTCAATTGAATCGAGAGGTCGACGAACCGCAAACGACGATAACCTAAGCTAGAGAAAGGCGCGCAAAAATTTCGTTCGCCGACATAGTTCACGCGGCTTGCGGCACTCCGTTTCATTTATGTAGATTTATTATATTATTATTATTATCATTATTATTTATTATTATTCGATTTCTGGGAGTGCGGTGATGTCTAATAACGCGTCAGTATATTTGGAGTTGCGTTATTGCAAAAAAAAAATTTTTTTTTGTTCAGGGCAATAACGTAGCTGTATGCGGTGAATGAGCGCATTGGATTGCGTGGAGGAAAAAGAAAATAGAATGTAGGGAAGGAATAAAGCGGTAGGAATAGAGAAGTTGGGGAGAGCTCGCGTTGTCTGCGTGACTCGACGAGGCGAGCTTGCCCCTCCGACACGCTCGTCCCCTCACTCCGTAACGAGATTTGGAGAGCGTTCGAAATGGTTTCCGGATGAACGGTTCCAATGACGCGACGGAATGACAGGGAAAAATAACGAAAAAAAAAAACAAGTTCAACTGTCGAAGCCGTCTACTGTCATTGCTCGCGGCTATATCGTCCCCAGTCGCACGTTGTCACCTCACAAAGTTCGATGTTGCGCGGATTGTGTAACATTGCGCATAGACTCATTTTGACCAGAAACGATGGTTTCAAAGTACAGAGGAAACGCGACAGAGAAAACGGAATAGGTTTGCGACAAGTAAAAAAAGGAAAATGCGGTGTCCGATGGGTCGTGGTGAAAGCGGAAATAAAATTGAAACAGAGAAAAAGGCGGTGGAGGGCGCTCGCGCCTCCCACTTTCCCACACAAATGTTCAAGCTGTTCACGCGACTGCTCTGTCAGGAAAAGGGGGGAGGGAGGAGGGGGGGGGGGGATCTAAGGTTAAAGCCCAAATATTCGGTCTCGCTGATTGCATCAGCGAAAAGAAATTGCGCTGAGTGACAGTTGCTGAAAAGTGGGGCGTTACAAAGACAGAAAAACAAATACAGCATAAAAAAAAGAAAACTTTTTACGCATAAAAACAGACAAACACGAATAAAGGTTATGGCTCCTACGTAGTCTAGCTCGAACTCCTGTTACGTGTCACCAATGCGCATGCGCGTTGGCGAGTGAAATTTCCTATTTTGCGTTGCCGGATGAGGCGCACGCGGAACGCCCGCTGACAAGTTCCGTTAATAAAGGTGGGAGGGGCTCGGATGGCCCGGACAAGTAGAAGGCAGTTGGATATGACGTCATTCTGTTCACATTTACAGACCCCCTGCCGGATGTTTGCTTTCTAGCCTAAAATAGCAACAGCCAGTGTTTGCCATATGCTACCGAGAGTCGCTGAAGGTATAGTGGGACGGAAACTGCTCTCGCGTTTTGTTTTTGTTCAATGTCAACGCGTTGCATCTTCCTGGACAAGGCACGTTATAGTATCTGACTGAATCAATGTTATTACATTCCGTAAAGGTAATTTATCTGGCTAATGTAACGATACTTTTGGATCAATTGCTTGAGGAGCATAGCCTATACATGGCGAGGCCCACTGAATTATGGTCGCTGTCATTCTTGTTAAGGATCATGAAAGGAATCTTGGGCTGGGATAAATTCATTTTGGATTGGGATTTTACTGATGACATATCGTTCGTGAGCCGAAAGAAAGAGGGTACAAAGTCAAAAGCCTGCTTTTCGGTATTCACATATCGTTAATGAGTCAAAAGAAAGAGGATACAAAGTCAAAAGCCTGCTTTTCGGTACGAAAGTCGGAAAACATAGCGGACTATTTCTTACCTTTTTTCCTTTGAAAGCTCTCCACCTTTTCACTGTGATGCATCCGCGGTGCCCTAGGACGCCAGTCGAACCCGGTTCACGCATTGGACACGAGAACTACCTCAGTCGGGCGTATGCGCTCGTCAACAATCAATCCGTTGACGAATATTTGGATTCGCGTTCGTGTGCAATGAGTGCCGCGACAGCACTTATCACTTGCGAATGACAAATTACACAGTGTGCTTAAAAATCACGGTAGAAGCTTGGAGTTTCTTCGTTATTTTCCGACCCTGCATCCGGTGCCAGAGTACGCCACGACCATGTGTTTCTCATTGTGCTTTTGAGTTGAAGATTAAAGCTAAAGAGGCAGAAGTTGAAAAAAATAAAATTTCATCGTCTCTTTAATTTAAAGTTTATAGGAAAGAATGCTATAACCAAACGGCGCTTTAAATTGGGGGTGTGCAAATTGAATCTTAAGACACCTACGACGAACACACTTCCCCAAAGAACGCTACAGGCAGCAGAAGCTCACGCTTGATAAAAGATATAGCACTTTTGTGTGTGCTTTCTTTTCAGTTGCTTACGCCTTTTGAAAAAGGTGTTCTAGTTGGGCGTGCTAGTGTGCAAATAATGATGCATTGTAAAGTTCCAGATTTGTGCCTGCCACCGGTTTCATCTAAAGGGGTCATGCAACAATATATGGTTCGAATGTTTCTGACTTCTAATGCTCCAAGACAAAGACGAGAACAAAGAGGAAGCTAAAAAGGGGAACAAAGAAGAGGAAGGCGATCAAATAAAAACGCCATTTATTCCTGTTACCTACTTTGTACCTTGATACTTGGCGCAGATGACAGGATTTGTTGAACAATGTGGATACAAATATGTCTGACCCATGGAGAAGAAGGACGGCCCATCATGGAGAGCTACCAAATAGGCGGCGAGGAACCAGTTCATCTACCCCAGCAATCTAGCAGCGCGGAGCTCATCACCTTCATCTCCGATAAGGCGAAATTGTCGCCAGAAGATCTTGTCCAAAGAAAAAACAGAAAAAACAGTAAAGCTGAATCTCAAAATGAACGACTTCCAAGAGTGGTCCCACAAGCCGACCACCACTCCACTTCAAGTGGCTCCGGCCGAAGAGAACCTCTCGTCAGTTGTTGCTCAGCTGCTGCAAATGCAGGTATCATACCTTGAACAGCAAAGGGAGTTTATGACGACAATGACTGAGGCTATGAGAGTTCCCAACCGAAAACGGGAGGAAACGGTGAAGCTAGATATGTTCAATGGCAAAACTTCAGCCGCGGCTACTTGGTTATGCTCGTGTCCCATCTACGAGTACGCCTGCGAGAAAAATCGTTAAATCGAAGACATGGAAAAACAATTGCGGCTATTCTTAACAGGGAATGTCAAGAAGTGGTATGAACTCCGCGTCTGTGAGCACACGAACGATTCGTGGGAAATTTGGAGACAGTCTTTCACTACTTCATTTGAGGTGAATGCTGTTGAACGCTGGGACAATGCAATCTTCCACAAACATCGGGGAGGCAGCTTCTTCCATGAGAAGAGACGACTTCTCCAGCTCGCCGACCCTGCATTGCCGAAAACATCCATCGTCCCACTGGTCATCCATTGCATGAACAAAGACTTACAAAAGCAAGTACAAGCCAAGTCTCCAAAGACCACTGAAGAAATAAATAATAAATAAAAGACCTCCTGCACTCACTAAAGGATATATATGTGTGGACTTCCCAACTGCTCACGGGCAACAACGATTAGTGACCAACCCCAGAAGTGCGACTTCAGACGTTTTTAGTGGGAATCAGCTCCCCGCGTACCAGGCAAGTAATAAGCCACACTCTTAAAAAAAAGCTAGTAAAAAGCTAGTAACTGCAGCAGTTACTACCTATTTCTGACCGTTACTACCTTTCACTAACTATTTACTACTTCAAACGGGCGATAGGTAAGAAAAAGCTAGCAAATGCAGCAATTACTACCTTTTTCTGACCGTTACTACCCTTTTATTAGCTATTTACTATCGCAAAGGCGCGGAGAAGATGGCGGCGCTTGCTTCATACCCGATTGCCAGCGTTAGCGACGTACTTGCTGTTTCGGATCGCAGGGGGAGGTATCTACACGCAATCGTAGCGTCAAATATTGTATGAGGGGGCATGTTTAAGGGTTGGAGCTGACTTTATAACGATCGCAGCCTCCGTACCAGCACGACGTGGAAGCCAGCGCTGCAGCGAGCGCAGCAGCCATTGTTGATGCAATGACCATGCGGCTTATTTACCTTCCTTCTCGTTTGCATTCGTTTGTGAGCGTTTATATTTTCGTTTTGGTTTTAACTGGGATGAAAATAGCCACTTACCACACTAAAAACGTTTCCGAAAACAAATAAAAAAGTTCATTCCGTTTTCTATATTTTTTTATTTTTGTATTTTTATAAACTAATGTTTTTCTTTCACACGAGACGCTTGGCAACATTGTACGACAAGCAAGTTGGGGCCAGTCGGAGTGGTCGCAGTTCGCAAGACGCTAGTTTCTCCGATGTGAACCTGCCTTTTTTGCCTTGTGTCGTGGGCAGTTCTCGTGTTCCCGTGTTGGAGTGCAGAGTTAACGTTCGTGCGCTCGACGGGGCGAGTGTGTGCGTGGACCTAGACTGCTCTGAGGATAGTTCTAAAGAGCCGGTGCCGCTGTCACTGGATTGGGTTTCGTCGTCCAAGAAGCTTTTCTCTGCCTCCTCCTACTTGACACTGAGAACTTCTTCACGGTTTGTGTGTGCTCGGTGGTTGAATGATTCTGATTGAGCTGTCTTCGGTCGTGACAGTGGACTGTCACAACCGTTGATGTGCGTTGTTAATTGTGTATGTAGCTTTAGGACTAATGGAAAAAAACTGTTTTGGCATTCAACGAGTCTTTCTAAATTTGCTTATTTCTTCCCCAAAAACGCGAGCATTCGTCAGCGTTATAGTACAAAAATTAAGATGCGAGCTGCACGCGGTATTAATTTTGCATGCATTTTTGTAGCGCAGCACGCGAAAGAAGTGCAGCTGCCGTCGTACTCCCCGTCGTCGCAGGAAAGCACTCTCGCCGACGGCGACCGCATTCGTTTTAAAAGCTGAACCGCATGTAATCGATTTAGCGAGTGACGAGACTATCGACGGAGGTAGCGACGAGCGACGGCGATTTCTCACGGTCACCCGTCGCGTCGCTCGGTTTTTAATTTCTAGGAAATGCCGCTCATCGGCTTGGCCGCTTGTTCCCGTCACTTTTATGCGGTTTGCCTCGTCGCGCAACTGACTGCGAAGAACTGACGTGCTGATACACGACAAGAAGTTTGCGCACTCAAGTGGTCAGTATAAGAGACTGAAGGACAGTCAAGGTAGTTAGCAGGGAGGAAGTGGCCGAGTGGGCTAACGCGTCTCAACTTGTAAGCTTGCGGTGGGAAAACCTCCTGGGTTCGATTCCCACTGCCCCCGTACGTAAGTTAGCGATTAGAGTGATCGTGTGTTTGTGATGAATGTATTGTGTCGGTTGTGTGCTAAAATGTGGGTGGGTGTATGTATCAACTCGCGAATGTGAAAGAATTGAAATAAACTATAAATAATCGGCGTCCTTTTTGGTGTACATTTAATTGGACGTTGACTAGCGCCCCCTGGAATACTTATTTCCAGTTTCAATTTTTCTTGCGCCTGCCACCTGGTGCTAAGTGGCATAACCCCACACCTTTTTTATCCACAGGAATCACGTGACTAGTTGCATTTCCGGTCTTCCGTCGGGAGGTTGCGCTAGTTGCTAGCTAGAGATAGTAAAATGCATGGATTCTACTTTGAGGCTAGTAACAGTTACTAGCTTCTTGTCCTAGTAACCGTTACTAGCTTGACCGTTGCTACCTAAAGTTACTAGGTACCTAGTAACATATGTGACAAGCGGTTACTAGCTCTTACCTAGTAAATACTACTAGTTTTTTCTTAAGAGTGCATGGATGAATAAGTCGGGACGTAGTTCACTAAACCACATCGCAAAGAGCGCTGCTAACGAGCGACCAAAAAAAAAGAAAAAAAGAAAGACGTTTACATTCCCCTCTAACGCCGAATTAGAGCGCAGCTCTTGAGGAGGAGGAGGGAAGTGTACTGAGGGGAGAAGGTGGAAAGTCCCCCACTACTAACATGGATGTGGATCGACGTGTGCTTAACGCAGTCGCAGAAAATGCACATCTTTGATGAGAGCATCGTGTGTAAATTTGGCGGGAATTTAGCGGGGCAATTTTTTCCCCTAACTTTAGCGGGTAATTTTTTCCACTAGATTTAGAGGGGAAAATTTTTTTCGCTAAATTAAGCGGGGAAATGATTTCCGATAAATTTAGCGGGAATGTTTTTTTTTTTTCGCTAGATTTAGTGGGGGAAATTTTTTCCACTATATTTTGCGGGGAAATTTTTTCCGCTAAATTTAGCGGGGAAATTTTTCCACTAAATTTAGCGGGGAAATTTTTTCCGCTAAATTTAGCGGGGATTTTAGTCATCTTCACTAATGACGTCACACGTGACGTCATTAGTGACGATGACGTCATCCTCGTCGTCATCGTCATCGCGCGGTTATGCCGACGGCGACGCCGCTCAAGCTGGAAACGGGCGCCTAAGAGCTGCGCTCTAAAACGAATAGAGAAGGGTGTACAGTCCCACCCGATGCCCAAAAATGCGACTCTCTATCTTATTAGGTACAACATTATCTACACTCCTGTTATCGTCAGTGGTAGGCAGGTCGATGTCTCAGTTGAGACCGGAGCGTCTATCAGTCTTGTTAATAAGAAGATCGTGGACGAAACAGGAACGGATCCAGAACTCCGTTTTGGGGCGGGGCGGAAAATTTGTAAGGATATTATTCTCCCATTCTTTCTTGTGCATCGGTGGGTCCACCCATGTCAAATTGCCCTCCGAGTAGGGGGGAGGGGGGGGGGGGTCGACTTCGTTCGGGGGGGGGGGGGGGGCGGCCGCCCCCGTCGCCCCCCCCCCCCTTGGATCCGCCACTGGGACGAAAAGAAGATACGACCTGGAAAGCCCATCGATGTTCACAACTATGACAACACCATTAAGCTGATGGAAAACTGGGTGACACCGGAAGTGGACTTCCAGCGAAAGAAACTTACAGTTGAAGCACTCGTCGTAGTAGAGGTCGAGTTCATGTTCATCTTATCACGACCTGATTTAAAGCGTTTTCGGATGAACATTTCTTAGAAGGACGAAGTGACACTGAACCAGGACGTGGACATTCCGCCTATGGACGCACTGAAAGAGCTCCGTATTGTGGAGAGTTCAGATGACGTACCTACACTGTACCCGGACCTAATATTTGTCGGATCATATCCGCCAGCAACCTCGGCCATTAAGGTTTCCTTCTAGCTACGAGATACTTCCGTAGTACGAGAAAAACCTTACATTATGTCGCACGAAAAAAATATCTGGCTAAAACGGGAGCTGCAAGGAATGCTAGACGCCGGAATCATAAGACCATCGACGTCAACATTCGCATTTCCAATCACCATCGTACCCAAAGAAGATGGCACGTTCCGTTTATGCACAGATTACCTCCAAGTTAATTGCCAGACCGAGCTCTTCCCGTTTTTTAGTCTTTAGTCTCAAACTTTGTGTTTGACGAGTTTGGGACCCCTGCAGTCGTACCACACGACGTGTCACTTGTTTTGGCTACCGAGCTGAGGGTGTGAACGATGCTTATGTTTTCAACTTTTTTCTTCGATTGCTACTCTGCGGAACGAGAATCTATAACGAGTGCTTCGTAGGTGATGATTCTCAAAGATTAGTAATTCTAAGCGGAATTTGCTGAATGTACCAACATTATTACACCAACCCTTTAATCGCGGTCGTCTTTAAACCGTAAAACAAAAACTCAGGTACTAGGAAACCCGAAGACGGCAAACGCAAGCCTGGCTTTCATGCAGATGCCTCTCCTGTGCACTTACAGAATCCCTAAGCTAACTTTGGTAAGCTTACAAACGCTCGTGCTTTCTTGTGCGAGCAAAGACACGGCGACGTCTGAAATGCCAATCTTGACTGTTCTTGTTTTATTCTTTTCTTCAATTGTAATGCGCCGCTTTGCTCAGCTTTTGAACATGATCTTAATCAATAAATATTCAAGGCGCATATGCGGCGTATATCCGAAGCTCTAAAAATCGAAGACGCTCAAACGGGCGCGTTCTTCATCGCTGCTCTTGTTCTTCTAAAGGACCTAAACGATTGCAGCGGCATTGATTGCTTTAGATTGACAGACCGCCTTATCTGTTAGATTTCTCTCGAGCTCAATTTTGTTTTCTTGGATGCCAGTCTTTTTGTTTGTTTCCTTGGTATGTTTTATTTTCTCTATCGAGTGTGTGTGTGATTCCGCATATGTACGTGCACGCGCGCGCACGTGTGTGTGTGTGTGTGTGTGAGAGAGAGAGAGAGAGTGTGTGTTTGCGTGAGTGTGTGTGTGTGTGTGAGCGTGTGTGCGTGTGTGAGAGTGTGTGTAGGTGTGTGTGAGTGTGTGTGTGTGTGTGTGTGTGTGTGTGCGTGTTCCTAGTTCAGTTCCAAGCATTGGCCTCCAAGTACCGTAAAGAAAACGTAAAAGAAAGACAACGAAACGTAAAGTCCGTGCTACCGTGGTCAAAATTAAATGAGGTGAAAGAAAGGAACTAAAAAATCGCATAAAGGGCGTCCAAAATAATCGAAGAGAAAAGAAATTGATCCGAGTAAATAGGAAGTTTCACCGAGGGCGACCGACCGCGTATATACACGAGGGCAGACGGTCTGGGATTAGCAGCGGAGGAAATTACATTTCGAGCTCAAATGTTGAAAGAAAGGAGGAAGAAAAGAAGGAAAACAAAAAAAGAAAGATCAGAAGTGGGAAAACAGGGAAGAGGCTGATAGCAGACCGACCGCCAGTCTGAAACGCAACTGGAGAAGAAGTGACGAGATAGAAAAACTGCTCGGGACGTAAAATTAAACGACTGAACTTTGGAGGCTCGGAAGGAAACAAGGTATAGGCTGCCTCCATTGAGCTCAAAAAGATTGCGATCGGGTATTTTCCGGGAGACGCTGGGACAGATTTTAAAATGAACTTAACGCTTGAAAGGATGGAGATGCAAATGGATACATTTTAATATACCGGCGCGCGGTTCTGGAAACTTTGTGAGTATCCAGAAACGCGCAGTACTTGGTAGTGTATTTGCCGATCATTTATCGGTATTTATTTGTAAATACAGGAAGTTCCTGAGAAAAGAGAACTGTAATGTTTCTGTCCGGGTAGATAAACGATGCATCGCAGGAAGCTCAAACTCCGTGAGAATGAGGCGCAAACGGTTCGGACAGAACGCGAAATTTTCAGAACATGATTTTACCCGGGTTAAAAGATAATTGAGAAAACGAAATATCTTTGTGAGCTTACGTCTATCTAAGCCTATGATCGTGAAAACGAGAATTGACAATGTGGCGCCTCTAGAATCTATTTTACTTAAATAAACTTGTCCGCAAGAAAGAAGAACTGTTTCGTTTATTGCTGACAATTTTTTTTCACTGAAATTGATGCTACAGGTTCCCACAGTCTCATTTTTTTTTGACAATATTAGGCTTAGGTGGACGTCGAATCATAGCGAAATTTCGTTTTAGAGCCCAGCTCTTAGGCTGCGCTTTAAAACGCAGCTCTTAGGCTGTGTTGTCTCGTTTTTACTCTTGAGTCTTGTCGCTGTCTTGAAGCGCTATCATGTTCTCAAAGTTGCAGCTCTTAGGTGCCCGTTTCGACCTTGAGCGGCATCGCCGTCGGCGTTGGCGTAACCGCGCGCGTTGCATTATGGGACGTTTCCCCGCTAAATTTAGCGGGGGAAATTGATGTCACGTGACCTCAACACCAATTCAGTTTCCTGCTAAACAAGAGGGGAGCAGGAGAGGAGGAGGAGAGGGGGAGGAGGGGCATACCCTCCCCTCCATACCCTCCCCTCCTCCTCCTCCTCAAGTGCTGCGCTCTAATTCGGCATTACAGAGAACTGTAAAGGTCTTTCATTTTTTACTCAATTATCTTTTGATCCGCATAACGTCTTGTTCTGAAACTTTCGCGTTCTATCCCATCCGATAGCGTGACATTTGTTCGACCTTTCTGCGATGCGTAGTTGATTTATTCCTTTTCTCGGGAACTCCCTGCATAAGTTCAAGTATGCTCTTTAGTTTACAATTAATTGTATTAGCGCTGAGGAATTATCCAATCGCGTGGTCACCATACCGCAGATACAGCCGGAAACGCCTAAGTAAGACGATAGGCGATAAGCTAACACGTGCACTTCGTGTCAACAGTTGTGCGTTGCTTTTTGTAGAATGTATATAGTTGCGGGCATGACCGATGACTTCGCAGAGAGCACTTTGCTACGCTAGCACTACGACTACTAATACCACTACTGCTCATAGACAAGAAAGGAGACGCAAAACTTGAACGTTCAGTGACGGTGTCCATCTTTCACAAGACGGAGGCTGCACTGTCGCATCGGGGACCCACGAGAAATCCCGACCCCTGATTTCTTTTTTCCCCTTTTTTTCTTTCGTTATGCATGCCGAAACGGCATTCTCGGAACCGTCGCCCGAGGCAAAGGAGAGTGCCCGCACAAATCCAACCGATCACTCTTGCCTCGCGGAAACGGAGTTCGGCGGGCGAACACGTCTTAATCCCCTGATTCCGACAACTGTCGGCAAACACAATTTTCATTCAGTGCACGCCACAAAAAAAAAAAAAAGAAAAAAAAGGGGGGTATACGAATACAATTAACCGATACTCAACTCGCAGAAGCATATACACAGACACAGATACACTCACATACACGAGCACACGCCTTATAGTGTTCTTTTACGCGAATGCAGCGGGTTAAATCAGCGCGATGCCTTTCCGGATACCCTTAATCGGCTCGCTTCGGGCGTTTTTATTTTATCGTATAACGTCGGTGCAAGTAAGCAGGAGATACGGCACGAAGTGTGTGGAGCCTAAGGGAAAACGGTTGCGACGTGTGTGCCTTAAGCCGACGAGGCCTCCCCAGGGCGATCAATTTCGGCGGAGCAGTATATAGAGTGGAGTGTCCGATCCGGCTGCCCTGTGGCACCCGGCGAGGCGATCGTACGCAAAGCCGACTCCATCGGTTCATGCAAATCCCGAGGCGCTTCGTTCGTTCGCCCGGGAAACGGGCTAAACCGTGTTGTCCGTCTTTATCTGGGGGCGCGTTTTGTTCCCCCGTCTCTCGTGCTGTTGTCTCGTTTGTCCTGCATTGATTCGCATCAGGGAGTCGTGTACACACGGTGAGCGAACACAAGCAGATAACGAAATCTGCTTGTACACGCACGGATTTGGAATTTCTGGTTAGGCTGCGCGTCTTGAGCTCTTTAACTGCGCAAGGACAGGTTGAGTATGATAAAGACAGGTGTGTCTGTGTCTCACACAGGAGTAATGATGAGAAGTTTGTACGGAGTACCTAGATAAGAGACGGAAAAATCGCACGGGCGCCTTATCGCAACCTCTAGCTTTGTACCTGCTCCACGAGCGGTAACTTCAGTTCACTACTACGCTTCTCACGCGCTCAAAGTCTTTCTGAAAATGACTGATTTAGGGGTTTTCGACGACGCTGAGCAAATTTCTAATTGGAACCATATGTCTATTTTCGTTAATTAAAAAGTTAATTAACGCATTTTAAGTAATTAGCCAACTTCTCGCAAGGATCAGCCACCCACATAATGTCCCCCTAGCCGAATAACTCACTTGAACAAACCGTACTAGTGCATCTTTTACGTTTTTTTTTTTTTTTTTTTTTTTTTTAATAAGTCTGTTCGAATTAGAAATGAACACTCGGTATATATATATATTCATATTTCATGTATATTTACATCTAAACATGAAATATGCATATATATATAATTCTCAGTATAAGAATTGTATACCGTATTTTCCAGGCTACAGTCCCCTGATTATACATGTTAAAAGTTGAAATTTATGGCTGTGCGGACTATCTACGCGTGCGGACTATACAGGAATTTTGTTTTTCAAGATCGTTCATTGTGACGAGACGTGACGGAATTTGTGAATGAAAGAGTATGTTAATGAGAATTTTTGTATAATACAAGCTTCTTTGTGAGCTAAGAAAGCAGACATCTGTCAAGGTGTGCCTTCTATGAGAAGATTTTCCTGACGACTAAGCACCAAGTGCGGACTATGCACCAGGTGCGGACTATCTAAGAAAAAGTCTTTGTTTTCGGCCTAAATTGGCCCCTGCGGACTATACACCGGGTGTGGATTATAGCCCGGAAAATATGGTATATGAGTATTGTTATATATAATAACCTATAGCAAAATAAAATAGAAAATAATGTAATATTGAATATGAACATGTTCAATATAAGAAGTCATCAAATTTCATAAACGTTATCGTTGGTCAAGAAACCCATCGAAAGCAACCTAAATTGTCGGCGGGCGTTGAGTCTAATAAAGGAATGGGAAACTACGTACAAAACAAAGAGAGGTTAAAGAGTCAGTGATTTAGTAGGCTTAGTTTAATTTTTAAAGATAAAAAAGGTGGTTTAGTAAGCGCAAAGTCATAAAACACATTATGGCGTAGAAGCACAAAAAAAAAAACAGCAACAACGTTTTTTTTTTCTTAATTTAATAAAGACTAAAATTTCGCCGCATGACGCAGCACTCCTGAGTACTTACGAAACGCTAAAGATAGGGCTGTCGCTGTCCGTCATCGACCGAATGAGGAGAGACACCTGAAAATCCACAGCAGAACGGAACAGTGCACTAACCACTTCACTTTCCCCCACCAATATTCATAAACAGCCCTCTCTCCTTTTCTCCCCTTTAAATGAGAGGAAAGGAAAACAGTTATGCATTAGCGAAACGAAGCGAGCACACAAGCACACCAACACACCAACACACCACCACACCACCACACACACCAACACACCAACACACCAACACACACACACACACACACACACACCACACACACACACGCACGCACGCACGCACACACACACACACACACACACACACACACACACACACACACACACACACACAACACACATAAAGAAAAAAAAAGAAGCAAAGAACTCTCCGTGCTGCCGAACCTGCGAGCGAGCGAAGCATACATTTACATCAGATTGTCCGCCCGCCAGTCGAAAGAAGCCGGCGTTCTCCAGGTATTTTTTCTTAATCTCCAGAAGTGATATTAATGGTTCTCGAATCACAGAGGAAGGGACGAGCTTTCGCCGGGTGCCGTTCGGAAAAAGAACAGGCGGTACAGAAAGCAAGGGATGAGATGGGTTACGCTTTAGCGAAACAGAAAGGGGCTGTTATCGTTTTCCTCCGACAAAGCAAACGCGCAAACGCTATAACGACAAAATAAAGAAAAAAGAAATGGCAATGGGGACTTGCGCGCAAAGGATAGACTTTCTCCCGCTGCGTTTGAAGGCGGAGGTACTATATTGGTTTTGAACGTTGGAACCGAGTCGATCATTTATCGTTGCTGTGGAGCAAAAAAAAAAAAAAAAACGAAATCGGTAATAAACGTGTGGATATTAACAGCAACAACAAAAGCGAAGTAAAAGAAATCAGCTAATTTTTATTTTGTGCGCGCGTGAGTGTACGCATGTGTCTGTGTGTGTGCTTTAAGTACGCGGTAATGTATAGCTCCCCAACATGTCAGCTGCGCTGCCGAATACATTTAGGTCTAGCGTAATTACTATATATACGAAGGTTTTGTCCGAGACAAATTGAAAGTTTGGCGCATTGCAATCGACGTTTAGCGAAGCTAAAAGATATGGTTCCTTCGTGGCGTGAACGGGAATGGCTGCTTCGCATTGAGAAGTAAGGAAAGGGAGGGGGGGGGGGGGGGGTATATGTTTCTGTGCATGGATTGACAAAAGTAGTAGTAGATCTCGCACAATATAGTGGAGGGAGCGCTGTTGGCACTTGGTGTCACTCGCTTGCGCAGTGGCAAAGAGATAACGTGTCGGGGGAGGTTCCTTCTCGTTACAATCCTCAAAGTTCGCGACGCTATAGTTTCGAAGACTGCAAATCAGCACAGAGCTCACTGATCAAGTAATTATCGTCCGTCGATGTTTTACACGGAAGTCGAGTCGTGGAAAATAGACCATTTGAGCAAAAAAAAAAAGAAAAGAAACATTGAAACTTTAACGCGTAAATATATTAAAATATACTGCTCGTAACATCGACATTTAAGAATTGCACAATATCAGCCGACACTTTCCAGGCTGAACGAAGATCATGCACACATCAGTGTCCGTTGTGGAAAGAGAAAGACTAGTTTTTTTGATGTCTATAATGAAAAGGGAACCATAAACCCGACCCGTTCTCATGGTGATGTTCTTTTGGGTCAGTTACCTACGCGACTCAGTGTATGCTTCTTTTTTTCCCCATAAAGCCACGATCCCACCGCTAACACATCATTCAAAAGACACTTTTTGTACCATGTACCAGCGGTGCGATCACGGCTGCACAGTATGTTGCGCGGCTTGCCTACCTGTATTGACAGTATTGACGTTGCCACCAACACCCAGAATTATCAGTGATCGTAACCAAGGAACATGGGCAGTATACCGAG
The DNA here is from genome assembly GCA_013358835.2 of Ixodes persulcatus. Taxonomy (NCBI): domain Eukaryota; kingdom Metazoa; phylum Arthropoda; class Arachnida; order Ixodida; family Ixodidae; genus Ixodes; species Ixodes persulcatus. The sequence continues at coordinate 1,394,740 of JABSTQ010009169.1, forward strand.
AAGGCGATCAACGCATCGCCTGGAACTTTCACTGTCGCAACTATATGCCGAGGAGAGCCCACTGCAGCACTGTCTCTCGAGCACCTAGCAAACTGCACGACCCCATCTCGGCGAGGATGACGGCCACCCGAGCTCGCGAGGCTGGCAGCATACGTAAGCGTCGCGCCCCTCCATCTCACCCAGTTGCCGGATCGGAAATTGCGGTGGCGAAACCCTAGACGATGGAGACGGCGGGACCAACGACGCCGCCGGCAACCACTTCCGGCTCTAAGGGAAAATAAGAAGAAGAAAAAAAAATAGGGAAGAGGATCCCGGGTTAAGCGCGTGCGAGAAAAAAAAAAAGAAAAGAAAAAGATGGCACACAATAAACAGAGTCGTTGGTGGCAGCAGGCAACCCGATGCTGAGAGGCGGGCGGCGGGCAATGTGTGGGCACGAACTACCCGCCGAGAAAGTTTTTTTCCCCCCTTTTTCGTAGGCAGCAAGCGGCCTTTCCAGACTGGTGTCCACGTCCAAGTGGGACGTGGCTTCCTCCTTTTCTGAATTGGGGAGCTCAAGAAGGGAGTGTTTTGGGAGTTCGAAGATTTTTTTCGCAAGGGATGGATGCACTTACGGGAGAGATGAGATGCATGTGTCGGGAATCCGGAGCAAACAAATATGCGGAAGGAGGAAATAAATTGATGATGGAGAGGGCGCAAGATTGAAGGCTGCTCAAGTTGGGTTGATCTTTTTGTCCCCTCCCCCACCCCCTCCCCCCCAAAAAAAAAAAAAAAAAAAAAACAAGGAAAAACCACAGGCTTCTGAGAAAAACCGCTGTTTTTTTAGACCTCTAACCTGAACTCTGAGCAGTGCTGTGACCGTTACCGAAAAAAAAAAAGTAACGAAATAGCAATACTCGTTAGTTAGTAAAAAAAATTACCGCGTTACTAAGATTCGTTACCGTCCTGCAAACGTAACAAAATACTGTTATACCTTTACTTCCAAAACCCAACGAACGTTGCATTCTTGCTTATATCGATTTCATTATTTGGCAGCGGTAAACCGCGGTTACGAACGTCGAACGCAATTAAACTTTTCAGAGCTATTTCATTGTATTTTTAACATTTCTTCATCAAATCTGTTGAATGCAGCGAGGCCCCGATAGCGCGTACGTTGACCCTTTGGAGGAACCAAAAACAATACTAGTTTTAATCGAAAGCAATCAGTAGCGAGCAACGTAATGCAATACCGTGAGATAGGAGCGAAATTATTTTACTCGTTAGTCATTTCGAATTCTATTGAGTAGGTTAGCATATTAGTGCGTTATTTTGAACGTTGTTACTTGTAAAGCGCCACTTCCAGCAATGACTCTGAGACAAGAAAAAGAAAAGAACGGACAACAGGGTTTAGATCCAACGGGCAGTAGGTTCCAGCCAGCCCAGTGACGCGGCATTTTTCGCATGGAAGATGGAAGCTGGAAATGCGAGTAGGAAAGCGAAAACGGTAGTAGGCCTTATGTATCGGCATGTTCTTTTGTGATAATAATTCCAGCTGGTCGTCTCTCGCTTAGTTATCACTAGGTGTCATCGACAAGCTTAACTCGCGGAAACTGGCTCTCTCGTGTTTTTTCTGGCATCGTCGTTTTTAAAAGCTCCATGCTGGAGCGTCCGTTGTTCAAAAACTTCAATACACGCCGACTAAAACGAGTTTGCTCGGCTTCCTCGCGAACTCGGTGGCACGGACGATTGATATCGCGGAATAATTAGGCCGGAAGGGAAGAGAAATTAAAAGAAAAGACGACGTCATGTGAGGTCCTCATTACTAAGTGCGCTTTAGACTCGAACCCATACGAGAAACGTTTCGAGGATTCTAATGAGGCAACCATTTAAGAAACTTTATGCTCCAACTATTTCCGGGCCAAACGAGATCGGCAAGTACGCCCGAAAGAAGTAGGCTCGCGCCTATACTTCTTTCGATGGTCCTCTGGCCACCCCAAGTTCCAAAATTTGACTCATTTGGGAAGACGTCTGACGGGTACGCCCCGAAAAAAAAAAAAAAGAAAAGCTCGGCCTCTCGAGCTTCAGAAACGCATCGGGAGAAGAAATTAAGCCCACGGTTCGAAGGTTCGTCGCGCTGCCGCTAAATTAAGGCGAACGTCGTTTGGTGGAAGAAGCCATTACGAGAGTCCACCCTGTTTAGCAATTCAAGAATCCCATAACTGATGACAGCCTCGTTCGCATCCAACCCCCCGAAACTTCGTCGAGATAAAAATAAAAAGAAAGAAACCCTTCCGCTTTTCGTAATATCCTTGTTGAGTTCTCCACGCTGTATACCCTCCTAGGCTCAGGGTTGGGCAGTATCGCGATACAAATGTATCGCGATAGTATTTCAGAAATACATTTCGTATCTGTATTTCTGTATCGCAATACATTTTTTCACCAGTATCTGTATTCCTGTATCGAAATACATTTGGAAGGTTTCTTTGTATCGCGATACAATCAGGATGAAATGTATTTCGTTACATTTCTTGAGAAATACTCCCCCCCCCCCCCCCCCAGCCTCCCCCCCCCCCCCCCCGAAAAAAACAAAAAACAAGTCCGAACGCATTTTTTTTTTTTTTTTTCACTTTTGAGGGCACCAGGATCAAAGGGATGCTGAGGCATTGTTACTATGGTGACCAAGGTTCCTTCCGATTTTCCAAACTATTTTTCCATGCGTCCACTTCTCTCTTCTGAGAAGTGTTGTGTCGTCGGGAACTCAAACCAGGTGAGGTGCTAGGAGTAGAGACAGAGCATCTTTTGCCGCAGGTTCTTAAATACGGATTTATTCAGTCATTGTTTGCTGGCATCCAATGCCCGCTGCTAACCGTCTCTCTTGCTTTGGCGTGCACTGTACACCCAGCCAGCAAAGCTGAGTCACAGTCCGTTGCAGCACGAGCCTGGCGGTGGTTGGCTTGAAATAGTCATATTCGAATGCGTCTGCGGCTGCGCCCGTAATATTGCACGGCTCAAGGGTACGTCATCAGCCAACGTGAACGTGACTCGCTGCTCTGGTGATCCGATACCCAAGAAGGAGGCCAGACGTGGCCTCGCTGTGCCGACCCAGACTTCGTACACCTTGGACTCGTCTCGAGCGCGCTGTTTCTCGGAGAGCTCGCACCTGTGCCGGCAATATGAGGTCGCAATCCACGAAGTCTATGTTTGGATGATGCTAGGCGAGACTTGAGGACTGCAATCCATGCGTCGGTGGCGGAGGGTCGGCAGGAAGGACCTTCACAACAGGAATGCCACCGTATCGTTTTTCAAACCGTAACAGAAGATAATACATCTGTTCCAGGATGCTTCAGGCGGTCCACTATTCTCGAAAATTCCAAATGACACTGCCTAGCTGCACGATCTTCAACGAGGTAACCTACAACGAAATTATGTATTGTCTTTTCATACAGCAGCGTGGTAAAGTTTCATGTTCAAGGCCACACCTACAGATAAAGAATACAAGTTAATTCCACCGTGACGTCATGTGATCAATGCTGACGGGGGCGACCTTATTGGACAGGGGCGTGGTGACGTTTTGATGGAATTCAGGGTGACATAGAATTTATTCAGAGGTTGAAATCTTTTCGCATCCCTCGTCAGACAGACAGGATGTCTGGGAAGAGACCGCGGTCAGTCCTTGATGGAACGTTTTTTTGAGCCCATTGAAGACTCCTCGTCGTCCGAAATCACTGCATTCAAGGCAAAGTGCCAAGCCTACGGGAAAGTAATTTCGGGATCAAAATCTTCCACTTCAAACTTCAAGCTTCAACTCAGTTGGCGTCTCAAACAAATTTGAAAAATGTATTGCAGTATCAGTATTTCTGTATTTTTATTTCTGCCCTCCATAAAATGTATTCCTGTATTTGTATTTCCAAATACTTTTGGCCTCTATTGAAAATGTATTTCCGATACGTATCGCGATACATTTTTACAGATATATTTTAGTATCAGTATTTTAGCTCCTATTTTAATGTGTCCCCGTATTTGTATTTCCAATTACATTTTTAAGTATTTCTGCCCAACCCTGCCTAGGCTATAGGATACCATACCAGGCTATGCACGGCTCGCTCTTCAAGTTGTGACGGCGTACACCAATAAGGTTAGATACAGAGGGAGAGGAGGAGAGGAGAGTGTGGTTGAGGGGGGGGGGGAGAAAGGGGGCGGGGCTGGACACCGAGCTCTGGTTGGAATGATTCGTGGGTACACGCAAAGGCTAGCTTTCTGCCCTTGTCTCTACTCGCTGTTCGAACGCTTCTGAACGCGGGCGTCGAGTGCTGGACGCGGGCGGCTTAACGTTCGAATACGTTCGAGTAGCGGGTGGAGAAAACGGCAACTATAGCTTTGCGTCTACACCCTAATCATTCCAGACTCCAGTCAGAACTCGGCACTCTGGCGGCAATCGGTCCGCAACAATTCGCAGCAGTGTTCAAAACTCTCGTATCTGTTTTGGGGAGGCCGTACCCCGCGATCACTCAAATTGATAGCGTTTAATGAGAGGTTGCGAGCCTCATGCATGCGCAGCACGAGTTTGGGTCGTTCTCCCGCAGCGTCTATATGGCGTCCTCTTCTCTAATGCAGCCGTGGTTCGATTCGTGATCTCGAAAAACGCTAGGCGGGTTCACGATTAAAACTCCCCCCTCTCTCTCTCTCCCGCTCCGAAAGGAAACTAACAAGAAGATAGTGTCGTTTCGCGGTGCGTGGGGCGGGGGCGTGCAGTTTCTTTTTTGAAAGGGACCGCACAAGGACGCAGCATCGATTTCAACTTGGTGACCACACGAGCGAGCTCTTCGTTCATTTGTCCCTCGTTGGAGTCACTTGCTTAGATTCGGCGGCGGCGGCGGCAGCGCACTTTGGGCAGCTGCGTGGGCGAAGTTTGGACAGAGGCCTAATGACATCTCGGATTAAACTAACGCGGCTGGCTTGCGTGTACTTTTGCGTTGCGTCTTTGTGCGTGTCTTTGTTTGTACTACGGAGCGACGGCCGTTGTGTTCAGCGGCGTTACTTGGGATTGCTTTTGTCGGCTGCTCGAAATGGATTGCGTACGTGTGTGTGCTGCCGGAGTTGGGGAGGGAAGGAAAGTCAATCTTGCAAGTGGAGCTTGATTCGTCGTAATGATATATTTCTGATTCAGGGGGCGGCTCGATCCTCCTGCCGTCGTTCGCCCTCGTGCGCTCCTCGCATGCGGTGTTTGTTTAGCTATTAGGAGTCGACTTGCCGTGTTCGTCTGCGCCTGTTATCGACACTGTAAGAGCAGCCATTGTTGGAACTGGCGGGCGAAGAGACGAACACAGATGAACGTTTTTGGAACAGTCGAGACTTGGACCGACAATGCGAGATTCGGCTCGAACTGTGCAACCAGGGTTTTTCCGTATTGACTATATGGTACGGTAGAGCGCCAAGTTCGTTTGCAATGTGTATCGTTGTATTTCGACTCATACGATGAGTTCCAAGATGATCGTTGTATTCACCGAGGAAATGAAGTAAACTAATATTTATTTCAGTTTCTACACTCATCCATGTCCGCCACATTACAAGCTCGGTCGAAGACGAAGCTTGGAAAACAATCACCCTTGTCGTAGACCAGTGACAGAATCTACTGGTGAACTCGAAGCGACCCGAACTCGCCTATACCCGTGACATTGACGTCTCGGAAGAGATCGCGAGCTTCAATCGAGTTTTAAAGTAGGCTGAAGCCGTCCACAGGTTGCACCATGCATGATAGTTCACTTTGCACATGACGTAATGATGTCACTGAGCGAGAATGCAACATACCGGATATTGAGATGTATACTGAATCGGCTCGTGACTGTTTCGCTGCAACACTGCGCCAATGACACAGTTCCAGCAGTCTAACTGGTTCCTTCGCGGATCATTAATACTCACTCTATCACATGGTACGTTTTCTAGTTTTTCCTTTTCAAACGTGCTGCCGTATTTTTCTTGCGAATTAAACGCAAGCGCGTGTAATACTCTTGTGTGACCGCAGTCAAGTAGTTCTATCACTTGTTTGTGGTTTTGCGCATCTGAAAGGTCACCATTTTATGATGGCGTTTGAAAATTCACCAAACTTTAAATCGCTGAAACAATCTGACGTTCTCGATTAGACTAGATAAGTTTGGAATTTCGTACACTCATTAAACTTTTATGGCAACATCTCCGATACTCCTGTTCCTAACTGCGCAAGCCATTACTTACAATTAGAAGTCCAGTAACTTCTACGGAGAGCAAAATGGTGACTGATTTCTCACGTGCCGATTGCTTTTATACGCTGCAGCCTTTCTCGACTGAGTAACATAACCGTCTAAAGTTCAAATCCGGACGTGTTTGATATTCTGTGCGCACGGAAGCCAACGACAATAAAGTTGCAGTGTCATTCGTTAAGCGAAACAGCCCATCGTTGTTTGTAAACCTTGTTCTTGGTATAGCTGAGCTTTGCCTCTTATTGATGGTAAGGTTAACTAGGTTAGATTAGAGTAACACCTTTTGGCGGGCTAGTTGGTTCATGATATGTAGAAATAAATGAACTGCGCAAAGGACGAGGACAGAGGTGTGTGTGTGTGTGTCGTACTCGTTTCTACCTCTGTCCTCGTCCTTTGCGCAGTTCATTTATTTCTACATATAGATTAGATCCATCGTTAGCGAAATAAACGCGCAGCGCTTCGTTGCAATAAACCACTCACGAGGAGAAAATTAAACAGCATATAAAGAGTTCAGATTACACTGTACACAGCCCCCTCATGTAAAGTACTCTCTTGAGCACCTTAGAGGTAATAAAACCGAACCGAATTAACTTACATCAAGAAAACTAGCCGTCCGTGGCTCTATACTGTTTAATCTGAACTTACGGGCGAAGCCGCCTGGAGTGACCTCACCTCTTTCACTCCCCCTCTCTTTCTTCGTACATGAAATCTTTCTGTCTCTCTTACTTTTTCTCAGCCCCTCCCTACTGCTCTCCGTCTCCCTCGTTACGATTAGTCTCACCCGAGTCTCGGCCTCTCAGGTCCCTTTCCTCAGCCTCATGAAATCCCAATGACGTGTCCCGGTATTCTCCCAACAGAACCTCGACTGAGCAAGCTGGTATATTTGCCCAAGACGTTGCGAAGGCGCCCCCGGACGACGACGTCGCGTTCCAAGTTGCCCAACTGTACGTTTCCGCACCGACCTATCTTCGAGGAATCTGAATGTGTTGACTGAACAAACACCGTTGTCGAGGGGGCCCTCCTCCGTTGTCGCTGCAGGTCGTTATGCAAATTGAATGGAGAACAAAGGCTAGCTGCTACGCGGACACGCAAAACGTTAAAACGGTTACCGCGCCGGCTACAGCGCGCTATCGGCCTTTGCTATTTAATTCTTCGAGCTTAGAAGCTGGTGTTTTCTGGCAATCAAAGGCTTGTGTTTGTTTCTGTGTCTTCCCGCGAGCGCTGTGCAAATTGGAAACAATAAAGTGCGAGGCAATCGCGAGCCCGAGTTGCAATTTGCGAGCTATGCGGAGTAACACGGGCCGCTGTCGAGGGCTCGGTACCCCTCGTCGTACTCCCGATTGCAACATCAACATCTACCGGCTCGTTGCGTCATACTTCGGAGCTATTAATAAACTTTCACTAATGACGTAGAATATCCCCAATTCAATTAGCTGAAACACTTTTGTTTAATGAGTTTATAATTAACGAGTTGCAGAGTAGTTACGACGTCGCAACCACCGGGGTAATGCTGCGCGGTGAACAAACTCATGACTGCACACGTGTTTAGCGCACCCATGAAATATGTAGTGCAAATTGTACGAACCATACTATATTAATTAATGTGACGAGAAACCGACACGAGAGAAAAAGCAAATAATTTCACCTTTTAATGTTATTTACTAAATAACTGGGATACCATGCTTGTGGTCTGGGATTAATTAAAGCTGACTGCTTGCATGTCTTTGGCAGTAAATGTTTGAAGCAACAACCTAGCTGAAGCGAATAGCTCTTTGCGCGGCGCCAGGACAGTTAGAAAGATATATAAAGAGAAGGCTAGCGTGAATTGTCTGCGGAAACAACAATCCGAGCCTACCCTTTGGCGTTTCGATCATTTTCCAAAACGTATATCACGACGCAAGCGTCATTTGCTCCCGTACACAATGCGTAACAATAGCCAGGTGATCTTTTTCTTCCTCTTATATATATATAGAAATTACTGTTACCGGTTATTTCATATGCTCCAGTTGCTACTATATAGCGACTTTGTTTCTAGCAATGGTCGGTTTACGTTGCCGCCTGAACGAGCATTCCCAGAGCAAATGACGGATCACAGGAACACTTTCACTTAACTAGATGCGCTTCATTTAAAACCGAGCCCTTAAACTCGGCAACCTCAAAAGCTACTGAATTTTGCTCGCAATAGACCCTTTCCGAAATTCAGTCTGGCCACTTTGATCACTATCATCATCTGTGGAACGGCATCTGTGCCATATCAATGGCGGCCTTCTAGTGACTGATAGAGGAAGACGTTGAAGATGCTCCTAAGTGGATGATGCGAGGCCTGTACATTCGGGGGGTCAGTACGACGCGACGTAGGAATGGAACACAAGAGCTACGTAAGCGTTTATTTCTGATAACTCAGAATGAGTCAATCTGCGGGCGGCACACAATCGGTTTTAAAGCACTTTGGTGTATAGAATTTTCTCGAGGCTCCTGAATGGGTTGGAGCTTCGTTCTAAATGCAGGTTCTTGGTCACCATCGAACCGAACGTAATCGAGAAAAAACTCACACTGAACAATTCCTCGCGTGCCGTTGACTTGCAAAGGTGACGGTGCCGATACAAGTTCATTTCCGCCATTGATATGGCAAAACCTTAACTGCTTTACGAACCACCAGATGGCGCTGAATTTCGGAAAGGGTCTATATAGCCTTTCAGGAATTCAGTGCCATCTAGTGGCTCAAATGTAAGTTTAGATTTTTGTATGCTAATGGCGGTAAACATCTAGTACCCATTCGTCAACGGCAAACGTGCGATAGTTACGGTGTTCTTCGCTGTACTGCTATTTATCTATTTATTTCAGTTTTGAGGGTGTCAAGAACCTACCATTTTATACGACGCGCTTAAAGGGATTATCCGGTCAAATTTTGTATTCATGAAAACATTTAGACCTCATTGTCAATGGCTGTAGGAGCATCTTCCACGACAAATCTGAATTTTGTGTGCTTCCCTGGAGGAGTAATTGTATTTTAACCCAAGCGTGCATAAACGGCGTTTTCCTCTTCCACCTTCAGGGAAGCGGAGTTTCTGAGGTAACATCAGGCAAAGAACGCGCCGAACTGAAGTGCACTTCGAATTTTGTCCTCCGCGTGAGCGGTACGACGTGGTTCACCCTCGCTGCTGCGCTAGATATTTTTTTTTTTTTTTTTTTTTTTTTTAGAATGAAAGGGTATTTGTGTTGTGCGGTTGCCACGCTCCACACTTCTCCGCGACATTTACAGTGGCGAGTAATATGGAATGCTGCGGTGCGTCGGGAGCACTGTGTTCCCACGGAGGAATGAGGCATAGGATATGACAATTGCAAGACTGGTGTGACGTCACGTCAGGCATGCGAGTGCAGCCGTTGATACATGCGAAATTCGGCATGGAGTTTCGTTCAATTATCCGTCGTTGATTACACTAAATTGGGGTGTCGTTTAATGGAATAAAAATGGCCTATGTTAATCATTAGACTCCCACCAGGTAACCATCACGAAATCTTAAGAACTTCCGGTTTTCACCGGACAATCCCTTTAAATGAGTGAGAGTCTCGGTACAATTCAGCACACTTAATTGTCACGAGCTGTCGGCAGCGTGCTTCAGCCGCGCATTTCAGGGATTTACGTTACACCCTGAAATTCGTAGCGCATAGAAGCTTATAAGTATCGGCTCGGCCACATCGAACAACAATAGAGCACACTAACGTCTGGAATGTTCAGGCTGCGCATCGGTGTATATAGCTGTCTACAAAATCTTTCTTCGTCAGTCATTAAAAGGGCCGCCATTAGCATGTACAGATGACATACACTTGACCCATTGACCATGATAGTTATCAAAGTGGCCAGACTGTGTTTCGGAAAGAGTCTGTAAGAAAAGCCCTTTACATCGTTTATGTCCAAATAGTATCCCCGTCATTCGGAACAACAAAACGTTCTCTAACGTGAAACATACAGGGAAAAAAAAATATATTTTTTTTCCAGTTAGCATTTTGAGTTGTTTAATATTTAAAGAAAAATAATAATAAACAAGAAAATAAACACTATACATCAACACAGTGATTCAAAACAAGCCCGCTTTTCCCACACCAGGTGTGGGCACTGCGCGTGCGCAGAGACCAAATTCGGAAGGAGTGAAGCGTCTTGCGCATGCGCGGTACCGACAGCAGAGCCACCGCAGTGGCGTGACGTCGGCGAGTTGAGTTGCCTGCGTTTCCCACACTAGGTGTGGGCACTGCGCGTGCGCAGAAACCGAATTCACGTGAAGCGTCTGCGCATGCGCAGTGCCGTCGACAGCGCCACCGCAGCGGTGCGACGTCAGGGCCGCGTGTTGGTCTATAGACCGGCAACGCGGCCCTGACGTCACGCAGCTGCGGTGGCGCTGTTGACGGCACTGCGCAGACGCAGACGCTTCACTTTGCGCAGATTCGGTTTCTGCGCACGCGCAGTGCCCACACCATGGTGTGGGCAAAGAGGGCTTGTTTGTAAACAGCGTGTCGGTCTATACTCCGTTTCACACAAAGTCCAAAAGCAGCCAATGCTACAAACTGAAGCAGCCAATCAAGCAACACCAGAAGTGCATCGTCATGGCGCTCGCGGGAGAGGAGGAGACGAGAGCGCGCCGACGACGTCGAGGCTGAGAAGCCGATCGAGACGAAGCCAATCCGCATAGGATCCAGGTGGTAATCCCGGCCGTTCCAAAATCGAGCCGCGGATCGTTTACTCCTAATGTCACGTGGCACTACCCACTGACTTAGGAGACAGGCTACTGGGGTAGGATTTGGAACATAGCCAAAGGCAGCCATGCGGAGAGCAAGTCGTCTGCTTCTTTCGCAGGAGTTGCGGTGACGTGAGAACGACGCCGAGCTCCGATTGGCTTTGATTGAAAGGATAGTGGGTAGACCTCAATGCTAGATGACTCGAGGTCTACCCACTAGTTTTCTTGTTCTTTTTTCAATCAGCCAATCAGAGCTTGGCGTCGTCCTAACGTCACCGCAACTTCTGCGCAAAAAGCAGACGACTTCCTCTCTGCATAACTTTAGGTCTACGCTCTAATCACTCGAACCAGAACTCGACGTTCTGACGTCGCCCCCTCTCGTCTCCTTTACTCCTTCATTTTCTGGTGCGGCATATTCGAGCAAAAAGCGAAGGATCACGGCGCGTTCACTGTGCGTCATTTAATTTAATCAATAAATCGCAAACTAAAAAAAATATAAAAATGAAAGTCGTTTACAACTCTCTGTAACGCCGAAGTAGAGCGCAGCTCTTGAGGAGGAGGAGGGGAAGGTACGGAGAGGAGGCTATGCCCCTCCTCCTCTCCTGCTCGCCTCCCATTTGGGGGAAACGTTTCCGCTAAACTTAGCGGGGAACTTTTTTCGCTAGATTTAGCGGGGAAATTTTTCCGCTAGATTTAGCGGGGAAATTTTTCCGCTAAATTTAGCGGGGGGAATTTTTCCGGTAAATTTAGCGGGGAAATTTTTCCGCTAGATTTAGCGGGGAAATTTTTCCGCTAAGTTTAGCGGGGAAGTTTACCCATAATGCACCGCGCGGTTACGCTGACAGCGACGCCGACGCCGCTCAAGCTGGAAACGGGCCCGTAAGAGCTGCGCTCTAAAACGACCATGGGTTGTGACGATGGGCCTTTGGCGCTGCTCGATATTGTCTCCAACGGATAATATAGCGTCGGCTGCTGTCGTACTTAGTATGCGGGGTAGACATTCTATGGCGGCAAAGAGGGAAAATACGAGAATATCGATGGTGAGAGATTAGTGTATACAGGTCAATGTCCAACACTCTGCCCGCCTATGTACAGTAACTGACAGCTTCAGAAACGCGAGGCGTGGCATGTCCCAAGCATCCCATCATTGCTCGTCGACCAATGAGATTGCGGCATTCGCAGATCAGAACGTCGAACAACCAGTTACGAAGCAGCAGCATCGAGCGACAGCATAATAAAGGACGCCCTACTTATTATTTTTAGAGCGCAGCTCTTAGGCGCCCGTTTCCGGCTTGAGCGGCGTCGCCGTCGGCGTCGCCGTCGCCGTCGGCGTAACCGCGCGGTGCATTATGGTAAATGTCCCATAATGCACCGCGCGAGCCCCTCTCCCCGGGGTCACGTGACCACCCCGAGGCCACGTGACCCGCCAGGTCACGTGACTCCCCCAGGCCACGTGACCCCCGAGGTCACGTGACCCCGCCCCCCGAGGTCACGTGACCCAGCCCCCGAGGTCACGTGACCCCGCCCCCCGAGGTCACGTGACCCCGCCCCCCGAGGTCACGTGACCACCCCTCGAGGTCACGTAACCCCCCTCTCGAGGTCACGTGGACCACCCCGAGGTCACGTGACACCCGAAGTCACGTGACCCCCCTCCCCCCAAGGTCGCGTGACCAGCCCCCCCGGAGGAGATTGAAGAATGAGGGGAGGAGGAGGAGAAAGGAGGAGGAGGAGGAAGGGTATACTTTCCCCTGAGTACCATTCCCTCCTCCTCCTCAAGAGCTGCGCTCCAATCGGCGTTACAGTTAGTTCTAACCGGCTTTCACTTTTTTTTTAGTCTGATTATAGACGTTTTACACCACGGCACCAGAGCCGCCATTGCTGACCCTCCCTTGTTTAGTCGAAATTCCGAGCCACGGTATTACGGGCGTTGACGAGCCTTCTTTACAAAAAGGTCAATGCCGGGGAGAAGGACAAGGTGGAATCTAAGACGACCGTAAGCCGTCCTGCCATAGTAACGATGAAGTGAAGTAAATGCAATGAGAGGAAACAAAACTGAAGGTCGGTTATGATGGCGCCCATATATGCACAGCTGCTGAAAATCGACTATAGCGGTTTTGATGTCTACGAGTGAGTCATTCGGGTGAATTCAAACGTACGTTCGTGCTTTTCTTTTTTTTTTTTTTCTTTTTTGCTGTGTACCGCATGAAAATATTTTATAACGTCGTTTTATTTTTTACTTTTTTGTTGTTGGAAAAGTGCTGTGGACGGCGTCTGCTTCAGAGGCCAGAGAGCGACAGTACACTAAAAAAAAAAACAATAAAAGCGTTTCGAGGCACCGCAGGACACACATCCTGCGAAAAAGAAAATAAACAGATTTGTTTACCTTTTTTTTTTGGCATTTTCACTTTTGAAAGGGAGGACAGTGGTTCCTGGTTCAAATGAGATCGCGGGCATTAAATCGGCGCCAGCGGGTCGGCCTAAATCTATCCCCATTTCCGCGTCCTACGAGGGAACGGCGATCGCATGATTGGCGCCATTTGCCAGCTGAAGCGAGACGTGACAAAGCGCCAGAGCACGCCATCGCATTCAAAGCGGAAGCGATGACCGGCCGCTCCCGCATGCACCTTGGGGCAAAGGAAGCGAGAAATCCTCCGAAAAAAAAAAAAAAAGAAGAGAGGCAGCCGGGAAGGCAGAGTAATCGTCACGTTCTTGCTAGATTGCCAGGACAACTCTACCTACTCGCACGAAAAGGACTCGGTACAAATCGCCGCAGGTCGTGCTCTGGCGCTACCAGCTCTGCGCTCCCTTTCGTGCGGTTATGTCAGTCTTCTAATTTCCTTTTGTTCAAATGGGTCCCAGTATTTCGCGAGATTCAGCCGTGAATTCGTTTTATTTTTTTATTTTATTTTTTGTCAGCGCGTTTTGTTTTCCGGCTTCTTGTTTTGTAAAATGTTTATTAAAAAAAAAAAAAAAACATTGGTTGCTTAAGGGTGCTTGGTAACCAGATTTAATGACTTAATCCCTTCCTTGAGCGGGTCCGTTCCGCTCAACCGGGTCAGCTTTCCCGAGCCAGGCAGCACATGTGCTTGGAGTATTTACGTGTAAATGACATAATGTCTCGAAGCACTTTGGAGCTTTTGTTTTGTGAACAATGTCCTTGCAGTCAGTCGGGTAGCACGCTCTATAGCTTTCCGCTTAATAGTAAAAAAATGAGTCGATGACGTCATGGCGTGTCCCTGGCAGGTACCGACTGAGATATTTTCCCCAGAACGTAGGGCCGCCTGTCAGCGCGAAACGAAGTTTGCGGTTGATTTAAAAAGTACCTGCCAGGGACACGCCAGTGACGTCATCAACTCATCGACCCGGCGTACCTTTGTGTAAGCAAAAACTCCCGATGGCCTGTTTTTATAAGCTGTTTCAATTTTATTGGCGAATTTTTACGCGGTATGTAAATTTAAACAACATATTCCACATGTTTGTACCTCAGAGTCAAAAACCTCTAAAAAACAGCAAATAAAAAATAATAAAGAAACTCGCATTTCCAAATGTAAAATGCACAAGCTCCTCTTGTAACGCCATCTTTAGATTCGAATTAAAAGAAAAAAAAAGGAATAATAAAAACTGGCATTGTTTGGGATTGCTCTTGCTCGCTCTCAGCTTTTATGCCGGGGTTGCTCTGCCAATATATCCTACAGAAGGCAGTCTGCAAACGCTGGCGAAAGCGCTCTTCTTTTGTGTGTGTGTGTGTGTGTGTGTGTGCGCAGCGCGTGCGTGTGTGCGTGTGTGTGTGTGTTTATAGCGGTCTTATGTCACAGTGGTCGAACAAAAACCGTTTACGGAGTGTTCGAAGCACACAAATGTATGAGGCTGCTTCGAACGCATGTTTGGACGCGTGTCTCTAGATCATTATGTCACCATGTCGCCCTTTATATGCATACGAGCGGGACGACTGTGGCATTTAGCATGTTGATCATAGAATTATTACAATAAACGCTAGAGGCTCAGCTGGCGCTAGTGTCTACGGGACTTCCGGTTGCAAATTGAAACAGACAGCAGCCAGTCTACTTTTCCAGTCTTCCAGTGTATTCCTACGGGAAAATAATACGTGATATTTTTCTCATCGCCTGGGAATAAGAAAGCATCACCAATAGTTTCTTACTCGTAAACGGGTATATATGTAGCTTTATTCACATTATAAAAGGTAATTCTATTAGTTAATGTTTTTTTTATTGCTCCAGCGGATGTTTAAGTTAAAAAAAATTGAGGCCCAGGTCTATGTCGTACAGCATGATACGTCAATTGAAGCTATCAATTCAAGCAAAAAAAATATGAAAGGCGTTTAACAATTCTCTGTAATGCCGAATTGGAGCGCAAGCTCTTGAGGAGGAGGAGGGTGAGGGTACGGAAGGAAGGGTATCCGCCTCCTCCTTCCCCGCTAAATTTAGCGGATATATTAGCAATGTTAGATGCGTGTACGTCACGTGTGACGTCATACGTCATGTGACGTCACAGTCACGTGCTTCCCCTAGTGTCGTCACACCGAGGGTAACGTTTTGACGTTACCCCCATGACCCTCACGGGGGTTACCCTCACGGGGGCAACCCCGTAAGGGTTACCCCCGGAAGGGTTACCCTCGTGAGGGTAACCCCATTGAAGGTTTCCCGTGAGGCTACCCTCGTGAGGATAACCTTCGTGAGGGTTACCCTCTGATGGTTACCCTCACGGGGGTTACCTTCCGAGATAACCCTCGTGACGTCACGTGTGAAGTCATACGTCCGATTTAATGCAACGCGCGGTTACGCCGACGCCGCTCAACCCGCAAAGGGCGCCTAAGAGCTGGGCTCTAAAGAACAATTAAAAAGTGCGTAGAGTTGATTTCAAGCATGAATAGCATTCAGATGACGGAAACGCAGTTTTTACTAAAGCCAGTTTGTAACTAATCCAGTACGTGTTCTTTTTTAACTGCTTCGTTCTTCGTTGTCCTCTTTTGAATGTTTGATTTGGCATATATTAGCATCCTTTGGTGTTTTGTCAAGCTGATTCACTCTGTGTGCTTCATAGCATGACTATATGCGTAAATACGTTGCCCTTACAATAGCAGTCCTGCGACGTGGTTGGGGGGGGGTTTCCGTCAACACGTATATTACATGTGTATTGGGCTATTGTAGGCGCAGTGTTCAACGCCATGAATTTCAAGGAAAAAACGCTCTGACACATATTTTTGTACATCCGATTGTAAAACTTTCCAAACTTTTTTATTCTGTGACAACACTAGCAAAATTTGCTCTTGTAATAGAGCGTTAAGAGAAAACGCATTTGCGTTTTCCCATAGGAATGCATTTCTGGAAGTCAAATTTAGACTGGTTGCTGTCTGCTTCAAAATGTAACAGCACACTAGCGCCACCTGAACCTCTAGCGCTTATTGTAATAACTCTATGATGTTGATGAACGCAGGATTTTACTTCATGAGCGCTCGTTTGATATGAGGCCTTCTTTCAACCCGAACGAATGCCTCCGCCGACCGAATGCACCATATTATCGTATACGAGCCTTCAGTTCTGGCATGCCTTTTTGCGCGCGTCAGCTCGTGCCAAAATTGTTATGGTTGGAGCGGCAGTTTGGAGAATATCCGATCGGTGTTGTGTATTAAAACGCGTTCTGCCTATTGGGGAGGAGATAGAACGGTCACGCCCCACTGGCGGTACGCATCAGCTGTGGGGACCACAAAACGTATTTTCTTAATAAGAATTGGGGTTGTGTGGATATTTAGACAGCGTGTAGCTGGTCAGCCATTTCAAAGTTGCGACGAGTCCCTCGCTGTAGATGAGAAATTTAACCAGTGAAGTACAACCGCTAGCCTAGGTTCTTTAACGTCCACCACGCACTAGTGATACACGACCGCACGCCGGTACGATGCTCGTCCAGATCGAAACGGGCAGGGGTGGGGATTGAGCCCAGGATCCCTGGGTTCTGCAGCGCGAGCTTTCGCTCCACGTGCTCCGAGCTGGTGTGCGCGTGTGCGCTAGCCCACTCGGCCACCAATTCCCCCGTATTTTCTTGTTTGTTTTTGATCAGAGGAATCGAGGATGAAGATTCGAAGGCCGCTCCTCGTGCGACCAAAGCACTGGTAAGAGCGAAGCGCTCGTGCCCAAACCGTGCTACTCCGTTTCACCTTATGTTGTACCGGAGAGAAGGCTAGAAGCGCGAACTCATAGCGTTGGGAAGTGCTCTCAACGCACGAGAGCTTGTGCCGCCGAGATCTGCCCTAGAGCAAGGAGCTCGCGCTTGTAGCCTTCCCTGCGGTACATCATAAGGTGAAACTAGGGTGCCTCAATGTTCTTCTGTTTAGGGTGATGCCACCCTTTGTAGTACCCGATGCCGACAGCACGCGCTCACGGGGAAAATACAAAGAAATCGACGAAAACAAAATGTCGCCATAGCACAGTCAGCGCCACAAACGCGTGCAGGGACACGCTCTTTCACGCGCTTCTGAACAAAAAAATAAAAATAAACTTGTGGGATAAAATGGCGAGATGCCACCACCCTAAGCAAAGCGCACATGAAGGCACCCTAGGTGAAACAGAGTATAGACCTTTCCAAAAAAGAGCGTGGGGCCGGTGCCATCTTCAGTGTTCGTGCGTATGGCGCGCGCTTTCCTCGCTTTCCGAAGCGACGAACACGCACGTGCTGGACTGTGAGATCGCACGCTGGACTGTGATTTTTGTAAACATTGGAAAGGTCTATAGGAAGTATTCACTGGCGGCCATAGCTGTGTGCGCGACTGCTGAGCGCGTGCTAATGGCTAGCTTCCAGGGTTCTTTTGCAACGTGCATTCCACACCATCAAAATGGCCGGTCTTAGCAGCCTATTAATGGGGGCTCATTCTGAGCATACGCTCTAGACAGCACCCACAAATATGGCGCCCAGTGAATACTCCTTATAGGCAAGGTTCAACTTCTTTGTTATGCTGTGTTATACCCCTGTTACACGGGCACACTTAACCGCGGTTAACTCAGCTTAAAGGGGCCATGAAACGATTTTCCTACTTCTTCCTCCTTAGCTTTAATCCTCAACTCAAATGCGAATTGTGAAATCACGTCGTCGTGACATTCTTCGGCACCGGTGCGATGACTCCTAGCTTCCACTGTGCTTTTTATCCACACCATAGAACTTGTCATTCCCCAGTGACGATAAGTTCCGTCAGGGCACTCATTGGCCACGAACGCGAATCGAAATATTCGTCCACGGATTGATTGTTGACGAGCGCATACCTCCGAGTGACGCAGTTCTCGTGTCCAATGCGTGAGCTGGGCTCGGCTGACGTCAGTTTGGCACCGCTGACGCGCTTTGGGAACCGCGGATGTATCATAGTGAAAAGGCGGACAGCTTTCGAATGAAAAAAGGTACAAAATAGTCCGCTATATTTTCAAATGTTCGTACCGAAAAGCTGGCTTTTGACTTTCTACCCTCTTTCTCTTGGCCAACTAAACGATATGCGATTAGTAAAGTCCCCATTTAAAATCATTCATCCCAGCCCAAAATTCGTTTCATGGCCCCTTTAACTGCTGTTACGCGACACCACAGATACCGCACTATTCGCAACTCCAACGCCCTATAAGGGGTATTCACACGAGGGAGAAATCCCGGGGATTTCTCCCCGGCACGCGCGCAACACGAGACGAAAACGCGAGGCTTTTGCAGATCGCGAAGCCTAACGTTTTCGTCGATGGATGCGCGTGCCGCGGAGAAATCCCCGGGGTTTCTCCCTCGTGTGAATACCCCTATAGGTGGCGGGGCGGTAGTTCCAAGATGGTGAAAGAGACGGGGATACATTTTCCAGGGTTTCCCGTGCGCCTGCTCGCTGACGCTGGTCAGTACGCTAAAAATGATTTATTTGTCTGCAAAAGCGAAGTGGTTAGGGCAGGATCATATAACAGGTGACGGAGATGTTGATGCGCGTTGGCAAAATGAGCATGCTGATATTTAAAAGTTTCAGAAACCTCGGCTTGCGAAGCTTTGTGGTGGGCGAGTGCGTTTTACGCACCGGCCACGTCACTGTTTGTGGCAAATATTTTTGAGGGTAAAGAAGATATCGTGTTTGCGCTTCGCCTGGCCATAAGTGCTCTCAAAAGTGAGTCGCACACGGTGACCATCAAGCTTCGGAAGAGCAGCGTTCACAGTATTGATGCCTTCGTGTCACAGGCTCGCAACTCGCTGCCCGTCTCGGTTTCAGTGTATTGCAACACGTGACCAAACTGCTCTATGGTTATTGATAGGAAGCTTGTTACCGCAGGCTACCGTGCGGTGTAGCATTACAACCGGAGGCTCGTGCTGAGCCTTTGAAGCAAAACTTTCAGCGCGTGCCAGGAGCGTTGCCTTGCTGATGGTAGACAACGGTAGCCTGCGGTAACGCTGTGCTAAAACTGCCTATTACCATAATCGGCATGTTTAGGGGTTTTATTTATTGCTCTACCAAAAATGCATACCATATACCGTGCCTTTTTGTTTTCTTTGAACCGTGTTATTTGCAACAATGTGGCCCCTCTCGCCAAAACCGCCCGTTCTAAGCTCTCGTCACGAACGGCTGGCTAACACAGGCACGCTTAAAATGCTTCGGGCATTTCTTTATTTATTTTGTAATTACCTGATCTATCTTTTAAAAGTGCTTGGAATAAATTATCATGTTCCTACGGCCTTAAAACGCAAACCCATTCCCGACGTGTATTGCTCGACATATCGTTGCGTGACTAGTTTTCTCCTACTTAGGGCAAAAAATAGACTTTTCGCAGACCGAACGCTAGAGCTCTACATTATTAGCGGGAGCGTTTTCCGTCACGCTGAGCACAGATCGAGCTGGCGGTCATGCACCAGCACAAGACCAGCAATCTGCAGCGTATGCGATATACGAAAAGTCCCTAATGAAATTAGACATCCCGGTCCTTCGTGCAACGCTCTTGCGAGGCGGGGCACAAGAATTCCTATTTTAACGCCCTCACTTTTTTCGTTACAACGGGTTCACGCATCAAGGCCGACAGCCCCTGCCACCTTTTCCACGCCGCCGCTGCCGTCCCCGTTCCTCTAGTTCTCCGCTCGTCCGCGGGAGGGCGAGCGGCGCGCTGGAGTTGCGAATACTCTCGGACAGCTATTCCATAACAAGTGAAGAGAACGCGTGCACTGCTTCGAAGAGTGCTCAAGATGCTCAAGCGCACGTTCGCCCATAGCTTTGACTGCATAGCCGCAGAATGTTGTCGGCAAATATTGTGCGCTAACTGTGGCTTAGCGTAACTGCAGTTAAGTGTGCCCGCGTAACAAGGGTATTAGTAAACACCGAGCTGTGGGGACAACTGGGGACAACAAGCTCGATAAAGCGTTCCCTATAGTTCAAACTCTTGCCCAATAGCACGTAATATATATATATATATATATATATATATATATATATATAATATATATATATATATATATATAGTTTTATTTTATAACACAAACGGGAAAACACGAGGCGCAAGTAAAAGTCCGGCATAATAAAAGAAACTGCACGGAGGTACTTTGCACTGTATCTCAGTACAGCAGCTTTGCGGTGATTTGTGCACTGAACTACACCAATGATGATGTTCTTGAAGTGTGATGACGTTCCGGATATTTTATTCGTGTGAGTGCTTGGAGCATCGGCTAGATCTAAATTATCCCTATCTACCTTTAGCAGCCAGAAATCAGGGCGAATGATGATGGTGACAATGATTAGGATAGGATAACGATGAATGACATTTGAACTAGATATCTTCCTCGTAACAATACGGTGACTGACTCTCAGTTTGTGCTAATGGAAAGAGAACGCACTCGTATATTTTTCGAGAGAAGGATAACTACAAGTTATGGCCAGGTTCGAACAAAAGGGCCGTATGAAATTCAAAGCTGAATCAGCCAGGTAATATGAGTGAGGGCACACCGCGGTGGCAAACGTTTGCAGAAGTCTGACGTAATCTCATCTATCTCCTATCTATTCGATCCTTTATAATCAGGACGCCTCACTTATAGATAGATATGTTTGACGTCAGTTCTTGTGGTATATTATCTTGCACAAGTACATGTGCTACACCGGAAATAAATACCCTCCATAATACCGCGCTGTGCAAAAAAAAAAAAAAAATTTAATGGTACATCTTTTTGTTTTGTTTTTTAATGTCTTGCGTTTTATTTTTTTATTTTTTATTAGTTTATTCTTATTACTGATCGCAAGAAGCCGCGTGTTGAAATACTTTGCTGACGTCATAGCCAACATTCCGGCAATCGTGGCAGACCGACCACCGCGACACTTTCGATCGCGCACGTCGCCAATGGGGGGTATTCACTGAACACCACATTTGAAAGCGATGTCTAGAGCGCATGCTCAGAACGAGCTCACACTAATAGCTTACCAAGACCGGCAGTCTTGATGGTGCGGAATGCGCGTCGCAAAAGAACTGCGGAAGCTCGCCGTCAGGACGCGCTCAGCAGCGGATCACATAGCTATGGGCGAAAATCACAGCCCAATGTGCGATCTTCACACCCGCGCTTGCACCGTACGCACGAACATTGGAAATGGCACCGGCCAGAAGCCCGTTTCTCGAATGGTCTAGTACACTCTATACACCTTGCTTGGAATAACCCATTTGCAAGACCTCATCGAGCAACACTGGCGGTCGCCATTTTTGTTGGGCACCAAGCCTGCGATTGGATCCCGAGTCCTCACCGAACGCTGACGTGGCACTCGTTCTCGATCCGAACTGAGCCGAATTCACGCCGAACTCTGACGAAATCCTCTTGTCCAATATATGCTCAGAGCACGTGCCTAAAAAATGGAGGACTTGATCATCGACGCAGCAAGTCCTAGATGGCGCGCACTTTTGGAAAGGGTCTTTCATACAAGCACGCATGGAGATAAAGAAGATCGAGGTGCGACGAGCTCTCCTGACGGTTCGGCTCACCAAGAAGCTCCACGTCTGACCGTTGAAGGTTTTTATAAATTTACAAAAAAAGCTAGACCGCAAATATGAGTCGTTCTATTTTTCGATGGCCGCTTCACGGCGTTTATCTATCCAACCGTATGGCACGAACTTGAATCGATATCGGCGCATCCTCGAAACCATCGCGGCTCGAGCCGTTGGAATCCGGATCTCCGGACTCCAAACCTCGGCCCTCGCGCGAAGCGTGTCAGCATCGAACGCGTTGGCTTGCACGCCGCGGAGAAGGCAAAAGGAAGGAAGACGGATGCCGGGCATTCTCAGCACACGCAATCAAACTCGCATTTTCCGACTGGCCACCTCCGCGGAATCCCCCACCGGCGCTCGCCGCAACGCAGCGAGGGACTGCAAAGCACGCGAGAAGCAATCAAAAGAGCCTTCGATCACCACGCAGCATGCAGCCCTCTAGAGAACCAGGCGCCGCGTATTCACGGCGAGTAGCTTCCCCACAGTCTCGTTGCGTATAACTACGATGCAGAATACCCGACAAAACGCCGTAAAGAGTCGGTCACTTGAGCAGCGCGAACGCGGCAGGCCCCTGCGGGGCGAAATAATTTCATTCGCGAACAATCACACGCTCGACAAAACAAAACAAAACAAAACAAAAACTAACAAACAAACAAACCGTTCAACCTAAAAAAGAAAAACACCCTCAATCGAAGAAGTCAACTCGTTCCAGTCCCAGTTTTGAAATGACCGACTCTCCTCCGCGAGAAATAAATAAACAACGCGCGCTGAGTGTGTAAGGCCCACGCGGATACTGGGTCAAGGGGACCTCTGAGCGTGAAAAAGCTCGGCGCAAAACGCTTTGGACGTCCGCGCCTGGGCTGCTGGTGGCCCGCTTTTGCGCCGGGGCACAAAGGAAGCGGCGGCAGCTGCCATCCGCCGGCACAGGTGGTCTTCTTCTTTCGCTGGCACAAGCGCCCACAGAAGCGACGCCGGCGCTCGCTCTATTAACGCGCGCCGAACATCGTCAATGGTCGCCGTTCGAATGGTGGAACGAAGGAAAGAAGAAACAACAACGGAACGTAATAATGGACGGATGGAACGACGGACGTTTAAGGGACCTGAGCGCGTGCTGTTTGTGCCTCGGAGCAGGCAGCAAGCGCGGGCCGCCAAATGGGAAATACGCCGTGAAAATAATTATCAGTTCTAGTCGTGGCCGTCTTCTATTGTTTTTCTTTTTCGGGGATTTAAAATAATGGTCTACCGGGGGAAAAAAATGGTGTGCCGTTTTTGTTTTGTTTTTAAGCTCGGAAATGAGGTTTTTGCCGCTGTGTTTGCAATCTGCGTGAGTGGAGGTCCTTCAAGCCTCTTTAAATGCACTAACCATTCTCTTCAATTTTTTTTTGTAGTAGTTTTCAATTGCGAAGGTAATATTTGCGACGTCAATTATGCAAGAATAATAAATGGGGCAATAGTTTTAGAGTTTAGCCTCTATCACAGTCAACACCAGCTAAACAAAACGCTCCGTAGAGAAGTCTATACTTGTCACCTCAAGACAAATACAAGTCTTGCTCAGGTTCATACTGCAGTGTTTGTACGAAATGGCGTTCCAGGAACGCGTTCCTTTAGGAGGAACGAAGGACCGCGCCGTTACATTGGCAACGGTGGAACTGGAACGGGAACTCGTACATTTTACTGGAATTGAAAAAGGAACGGCGTTCCTTTTTCTCATCCAGTGGGTATTTTTTTTTTTTTTTTCTAAGGGGAAGTTCTAAAATTACAAAAACCATATCTTTACGAAGACCAGGATTTCGTTAACGTTTTGGTTACTTATCTTAGGGTGAATTTTGTGCGTCCTAGCTTGCTAACAGTCGGGCGCAGGAGAGCTAGTGGACATCAATTCTTTTCTCAGTGCCCGAGACTGCGGTACAAAAAGCAAAACTTTAGTCGAAGGAAAAACACAGAAAGAGGGACGTTTCGAACTCAGCTACTTTCTTTGCTTCCACGAATCCTCATACACGCAGAAATTTAAGGCCGACTACAGCCCTCACTGAACTTTCACAAAGAGGACCTACAGAGACAACAAGAGAAGAGGTTACCAGACATCGAACACACCCTTGCTATCCCGAACATCGGTCACTTAAAATACACACAGAAATTAACCTTTAGTCCTTCTCCACTTGTTCCCACCTTCAAACTGAACAACGAATCCAACCTTCACAAAGAAGGACTAGTAGCTTTCAAGACTGACCTTCCAAAAACCCTACCCTCTTCTTGCTCGGCTTGCGGACAGCAACATCGAGAATCAGCTGTTGTTAAGTTCGAACGAGGAACGTTTTTAGATTGAAACGTGTGAGGTTGTTGTAAAAGGTTCGTGCAATGTGGGGTAACAGTACATTTGGCTCGTCTGAATCGTCCACCACAAACATGAATATGATTAAAAGTTGAGATCTTTAAAGGTGAATATATGAAAAAATGAAACCCTGCTTCCTGTTGTTTTCTTCTCCTGGTGCCCTTCCATCACGTCATTCAAATTCGTATGTTCCCATTTGATGGGATAGATTAAAAAAAACTTATAAATAACACAATATGGCAATCAGCAAAATACAAATGTAACGTATATGTAATAATATGTTCCATCTTTTTAACTGTAACGGGAACGAATTCCTTTCTCACAGATGGAACTTGTAACGGAATGCGTTCCAAAAATCAGAAGGAACGAGAAACAATCAATATTTCGTTCTTTTTTTTTTTTTTAGGAACGTACAACACTGGTTCATAGGCCGCGAGAAGTATTCCTTAGAACATTTGGTAGTCGAAGGAAACAAACGATGATTTTATTGTTTGAAACGTGTTCGGTGCACGTTTCCACAAGATGTTTTTTCTATGAATATACCTCAAAGCGCCCTGACATCATTGTTTGAAGCGAGATGCAAATGTTACTGAGGAAAATAAACAAAAAAAAACGCAAGGAACCACGATATGCACATAAAGGAATGTATATACACGTATATAAAAGCGGGGCACTCAATGAAAAGGAAATTTACATATGTATACAAAAGTCGCAGATATAACGCTCCTAAAAATATCATAGTTTTCCACCAACAAATTTTATATAAAAAAAAGCAGTTGCTAACGTCATAAGTTGCTTGGCAATGTATTTTAATTACTTTTTTTTGGAAAGTATGCAGGACAGTTGGTAGGACGCTAGTGTGCGCATTCTCGTCACGTCCTGCACAGGGAAGGGAAGGGGTGAGAAAGAGATAGCATAGTAGAGGATGTGAGAGCAATGTCCACACTTAATAAAACAATCAATAGAACCGTCAACACTTCAACGTCAAGCCGCTGGAAAGGTGGCTATGATCGTGATTTATCTTCATTCCAGAGGAAGAGGTCAGCTGTGCCGATGCCGTGCGTGTGCCTCTAGGTGTCCTGTGGCAACGCAGTTTTCTGGAGGTTCGGAAGTCCGGCAGGAGGGTGCGAAGATGACTAAGTCGTGTGCTGAGAATCTTGTCTTTCGTGCTTGACGTGTTTATGTGGTGCTGCGCTTTTCGTTTCTGTTCGGCCTTTCGTCACACTACAGGAGGTTTAGTAGCACTACAGGAGGTCTAGTAAGCCAGTGACCCCTAAGAAAGTAATAAAGTGCCTCAGAGCCCTGTCGTTGTTTGCTCTGGGTCCTCTTGGCCGTAGCATTTCTTCCTCGTGTTGCAAGGTAATCCGAGGGCGGTGTACCTTGCACGGAGCTGTGTTCTTTGGTCATCTAGCCTCGTGCAGTGCGCCAGGAGGTGTGCTGCGTCCACCGGTACACTGCATTCTTTACAGTTGGGGTCGATGTGCCTCCTGAGGCGGTGCAGACAAACCGGGGTGAATGCGCTTCCCGTCCTGAGACGTGCAGCATGGCGACCGTCGCCCTCTAAGCCACATGGGATCCTGGTTGCGCGTTCCCCCGACGCGATGCCTGGGTCTGGGTGCTGGCTGGTTATCTTCCTCCGTATAAGGAGCTTGGCGTCTGCAAAGCGAGTACCCGCGGATGTCGGGCATGCGAGGTCCTTGTGTGCTTGTGAAGCAAGCTGGTCGGCAATTTCGTTTCCAGAGATGCCGCAGTGACTAGGTAGCCACTGGAATGCCAGCGTGTGTCCTAGTTGGTTTGAGTCTTAAGGCATTATTCGCCACGACCAGCGCAAGTGGAGGAGCACGGTGAAGGCTCCCGAGCAGCGCAAGTTCAGCCTGGGAGTCGCTGAGGATGACCCACCTTCTTGTTGCGGTGTTCTTTGCGATAATGCCGCGCACAGCCAGGCCAATCGCGGCTAGCTCAGCAGTCGTCGATGAGGCGTGAAACAAGAGTTTCTCCGTGAGCCAGGTCTCTTCTGTTTGGAAGTACGCGGCCGCGGTGGCCGTCTTGTCGGTAGGGTGTACAGAGCCATCAGTGAAGATGCGCGTCCAGCCGTCGTAATGCCGCTCGAGGTGGTGTTCGGCGAGCTGCCGTGCAGTGGTAGTCGCTGCAGTTTTCTTGCTTCGCAGGTCCTCGATGTGGAGATCGACGAGGAGCGGGTCAGGTTCTTCGTGTCCTGTTGGGAGCTTGGGGATGATAGGTGGTGGGCCCGCGATGCCCACAAGTGTGGCTGCTTGTCTGCCAATTTCCGAATCTTCCCGTGCCGCGATTCTTCTCGCATGCGGTGGTCGAGAAGCAATTGTTCATTCGTACCAGATCTGTCAAGGCTTGTTGCTGTAGTGCATTGGCGACGGTGTTGATGCTGGCCTCTACTAGTGTACGTTGGGATGACGCGCAGCGTGGGACACCCAAGCATACACGGAGTGCCAGTCGTTGCACTCTTTCAATGTTTTCGAGTTGGGTTTTGCGGAGTGTAACCAAGGGCAATGCGTAGAGAGGCCGTGCAAGAATTAGTCCTCTATACATCTGGAGCATCATTGCCTGTGTCGTGCCCCAGGTGTTTCCTCCTAGTGATCGGAGGATGTTTGTGTGTTTTTTTATTGCTAGGATGACACCTTGCACTGCTGGCCCCCGGGTGAGCCTTTGGTCACTTTTCAGCCCGAGATACGTTGCTGTTGTTTCGATATTGATCTGCTTCGTGCCAATGAATATCTTTGGCCTGAACTTGTTGATTCTTCTTGGGCATAACAGATAGCGACCAATTTTTCGCCAGATGTGTTTAAGCCCGAGTTTTGCAAGTCTGTAGATGGTGTTCGTGATTGCGCGCTGCACTTCCGCACCATTGTCTGTCTCGGTGACTTGAGGACGTCGCCCATAGCGCAACATCATCCGCGTATACCGCCATGTTGATTGGGTAGTTGGGTTTTCGCCTGGCTGCTGTGGGTAGGGAGGATATGGCTAGAGAGAAGAGCAAAGGACTTGCCCTGCCCTGTGGGACTCACCTGACGATCTTTCTTGGTTCGCTGAGGAGGCTCCCGACACGGACACGCATTGTTCTCCCACTCAGGAAGGCACATACATACTGGAATGGCCTTCCTCTTACGACAAGTGTTCTTAGCGCTGAGATGATAGTTGTGTGCGGAACGGCGTCAAAGCCTTATACTTAAGTCAAGGAAGACCATCACGCGGACCATTTTTGTGCCTTCGCCTGTTCGAGCGCGCTGATCAGGTCCCCGAGGGCGTCAGCGGTACATCGATGGTGTCGGAATCCCGCAAAGCAGTCGGGAAGCGCTCGCGTCGCCTCTAGGCGGTAAACGAGGCGACGCAGGACCATTCTCTCCATCAGCTTGCCAAAGCAAGATGTGAGAGAGATGGGCCTGTAGGATGTTATCTCCCTGGCAGGCTTGTTTTGCTTGAGAAGTGGTACTGTGATGGCTTCCTTCCAGGAATCGGGCAGCTGTGCTGTGCGCCAGATATTGTTGATGTATTCTAGTAGCAGAGCAGGGTGGTACATTTCATCCATGTTTTTCAATGCTTGATTGGTTATGCCATCCAATCCTGGTGACGATTGGTGCCGTGAAATTGAGCGCAGCGCAATTTGCAGCTCATGTAGCTTGAAGTCAGCGTCTGGGCTTTGCATTGGAGGTGCCGTATAGTTGGCAGAAACGTCTCCAATTTTGTGGAGCCTGGTCTGTTGTTGGTGTGGTAGGAGCACTGGTAAAAGCGTCCGCCAATAGCTCTGCGATGTTGAGAGGTGTGAGGTTTCGTGCAAGCCCAATGCTGAGCACTGGTGTTCTTGGAGATGGTCGCCTCGCGAGTGCGTTTGTCATTTTCCAGGCTTTGCTCCCGCCGGCGCGCTTGTGAAGTGAACCGCAGAGGAGCCTCCACTGGCGTCGGGCTAGCTTCTTCCCTGTCTCCTAAACTTTGCGTCTAACCTTCGGTACTTCAGGACGTCCTCGGGCGGCCCGTGCGCCAGGATCTCCTCTGGGCCCTTCTTCTCTGAGCTCCTAGTTCGAGCCACTTGAGGTCCGGGTTAGGTCTCGAGCTGGGCACTTGTACAATCCGTGTGGCCGCTTCAAGTGCGTTCGAGATGATGTGCTCAGTGAGATCGATCCCTGACTTGAGTCGCTCATCGAGCAGTGCCCGGTATTTGTTCCAGTGAACAACGTGGCATGTTTTGAGCTTGGACTTCGGAAGTTTTCCTATGATGATTGGAACGTGGGCACTCCCCCAGCTGCCCAGTTGAGGCTTGGTGGGAAGTCGCAAGTTGGGCGATGTCAAGGTGAGGTCGATCACACTCCCTTGTACCCCGGCGCGAATGAATGTCGGTGTTCCGGCCGTCGTGTTTCTGAGTCCCATATTGTCGATGGTCTGTTGCAGGTTTTTCCCTCTCTAATCCGTTTTAGAGTCTCCCCACGTTTCCGAATTCGCATTGAAGTCCCCCGCGAATACGATCGCATGTTTTGTGCGTTCACGCATCGCGACGGGAACAGTAGGATCCCAATGCCCTGAGGGATGTATGTAGCAGCAGACCAAGGTTAACTTGGTTTTGGCAATCTCCATCTCTACTGCTACGAATTAAGAGTTATCCGTGTTGAAGTCACTGAGATCGAGTTCAATCGGTGCATGCGAAGTATGGACAAACAGGGCCGTTTTTGGGTTATCGCTTCCATTTGATGGGGTGTCGTGGTAATAGATGTAATCAGATAATCGGAGAAGATTCGGTTGTATCTTGGTTCCTGAATAGCGAGCGCGTCGTAGGTGTTATCTTGCAAGTGTTTTCTTAGTTCCGGTAAACGTTGCCGAATTCCATTGCAGTTCCACTGAAGGATGGACACTGACCTTTGGCGTTGGTTGCTTCTTGTAGTTTGCTTATAGGTGGCTGCCATTGCGTGTGTGTGGACGTTGACTGCAAGCTGCCGGGTCGTGCACGACTTTTCGGCCGTAACGCGCATGTTGGGGATGTAGAAGCCTGTTGTAGTATAGGAGGCGTAACCCACTATGTGTAAGATGTCTGACAATCTGAGTCCCTGCTTAGCCATAACATTGACTGCATGAGCCATGATGTCGTCGTAGAACCCTGGAAGTCGTGTGTTCAATCCGTTACAATTGCATAGGAGGGAAAAACAGGGCATGGAGTTGAAGTCGAACTGTAGGTACTCTATTAGTGTCCCCTATCATGGTTTAGAATACCATAGAGATAAGAGACTCTAATGAAAGGATTGCTCTGATCACTTGATGAAGCGTAGATGATGATGATATTGTAGCCAATATTTTGCCGAGAGTGGTCAACACTAGCGTGATTATCGCTTTAAACGGAAAGGCGGGCTCCATTCCACTGCTTGCTTCGGTTGATACCAACGCCCTTGGATCTGAAGGTGTGCGCGAAGTAATGGTTTGATGCTTTGCTTCTCCCAAAATGTTGATGTTTGGGGACCTTCTTGTGTGACTGTTGCGGCATCATCAAGAGTAGTGGTTGTGTTCCGGTTTTCAAGCGGAGGGAACTCTTCATCAGTTGCTGGTGGCACAGCCTTGATGCTGGTGTTCTGTTGATGTTTCCCTTTCGTGGACGCTTTCTTGCTTGTTTGTCTCCTAGCATGTATCGCCTCTTTTGCCTCACGAAACTGTCGTATTGTGTTCTAGCTTATATCTTGTCACCTCTGTCTCTCTTGCCTTGATCGGACATTCGGCTGCGTTAGAGGCATGGTCTCCTTGGCAGTTCACACAACAGAGTTTGGATTCACACATGCCATCATGGCATTCCCCATATCGAACGCATACTTGTGATTCTGATGAGCACGCAGCTGCTATGTGGCCGAACTTGTGGCACTTATAGCATTGCAGGGGGCGTGCTCTGTAGGGAATGACCTCGGTTCTTACAAGGCCCACCTTGACGTGCTGAGGTGCCTGTTTCCTACAAATGCTACCCGTACGACAGGCGATGTTTGCCAAGTCGCTTAACTTGTACTATGCCGATAGAAGACTGAAGTTGGGCCTTTACGTCGTGCTCTGTGCAATCTAGATCAATGTCGCGTAGGACTCCAAAACAGTTTGAGCGGTCGTTCGGTATAAAAGCTTTGACCTGCACTGTGCAGAGCTTGTTTAGCTTGAGGAGCTCGGCTTTGAATGCTGGTCGTTTCACATCAACTGCAACGATGTTTCGGGCTTTGTTAATCCGAACAACAGTGACCATGGTTGGTGCAGCGTTGTTCAGGTAGTCTGTGAGCTTAACTTGCTGAGTGAATCTACTTTGTGATTCTCAGTAGGGGGTAAACAGTACGGTGCATCCTACTTGCAGGTTGGCGCCATCCTTGGAAGATGATGCTTCGCTCTTGCTCGTCTTTCGTCGTTTCTTTCCTTGTACGACCTCGTATTCGCCGTCCTCAGATTCCATGCCGTCATCATTGTGAATTGGACAGAAGCGTCAATGAGGAGCTGTTGATTGCTTCAGAGTTGGTTTCCATTAGCGGAATTTCATCAACATCTTTCAAAAACGTGCATGGACTTGCTTGCTCTTTGTCTGGTTCAAGGGCAATCTGTGTCTTCGGGTTCCGCGGCGGACATTTCTGCAGATGTTCTCGCCTCCTCGATGGAGGCCCTTTGTGCATATGGATCGTATGCTTCTCTGGTGGTAGGAATCGTGATAATCTGATCTCAGGAGCACAATTTACAGGCTATTGAAGTATAATTATAGAAGAACCAAAACGGGTTACCCTGAGCGGTGTCGTCGTCGTCTTCCCGCAACTGGGGCCCCAAGAAGCATAACAAATATCCCCCACATGTGTTTCAATCCGGAGGACTAAATAAAAAAGAAAAAATTCACACGCTCATTTGGCTTTGATTTTATATGCAATTTCTACGATATTGCGGAAAAGGGGGGGGGGGGGGGGGGAGTCAACGCGTTTGTCGGATATGGTAAGCTTTAATGTGAAGTTGCGAAATTTATTAGTACGACTGTTAGATAGGCAAATTTTATGAGAATGATCGTCCCTAGGAAAGATGCGATGAGCGGGAAGTAGTAACCGTGCTTTGAGAAACGCCATTAAAATAATAAATGCTGCGAATGAATGCAAGACGTGAAACTTTACACCTAGTGACTAATGAGGGTGAATCAGCTCTCAGTTTTATTGCTGATAAGCTCGTGCATAATGAGTAGTCCTTAAACACAAAGAGCACTCCCTTATTCTGTATTCTTTCTAATTTAGCGATAATGTAGTCATGGTATATTCAAGTTGGCATATTCAAGTTCCATCTTTGTACGATGTGGTGTCAAATAAATTTGATTTGATCTGATTGATTTGATCTGAGAATGATTTAAAAGTAAGCAGTAGCGAGTTTCGGGAGGTGCTAAACACAATTGTCGTCTTATCTACTTTCCTTGTTTACGTTATAGTCAATGTGATCTTGCCAACTAAGGCAGTTAGAAAACAAAAACGATAAATTTATATTTATTGATTTTTTCGAAATTTACATTGTTAATTATGCAGTTGGAATTAATATTCGGTTTCTCTGTCGACTCGGACAAGCATACACTTTTATCTACGTTGATGTGCATCCATCTGCCACTTCCAACATCAACGAAGCAATGTTGTTCAGGTCAGTCTGCAGTATCACAATATTATTTATGTTTACAATCCTTCTCTACGCGGATACTCTAGAGAAAAATATCAGGTTCCTTGCAGGCAATTGTGCACACACAATCGTCTGCGAGGAGCCTAATTCATGAAGGTATGTTGAGAGAGAGGTCATCGATATGAAAGAGAAAGGGTAGAAGGCCCAATGGGGGACGCCGGACCTCACCTCCGGACTACACGATAAATGGTCAGTAATTGCAAGAGGTTGCATCCTAGTGATCGAAAAGATTCTCTGATTTAGAGTAAATTGGAGAGTCTATATTCAGCTTTTTAAGTTTTTGTAACAACCACTTGCGAGGCACGCATGTTAAAGGAATTTGAAAAGTCTAAAAAGAATTACGTTGGTTTGATGCAGAAAATGAATATTTTCATAAAGATCGCTGATTAGTTCAAAAAGACGAAGAAGAAAAAGAAAATAAATGGTGCTATGGAGAATTTGGCGTTTCACATGATTTGACTTTTCCAATGGTAGGTTCACACTGAGAAGAAATGCGCTGCCGCGGGAGCGGATCCGCTCCAGGCGGCGGCGGCGGCGACGAGCGGGTTGCGTTTACATCTATTTCCTTCGAGCGGCGGCGGCGGCGCCGGCTGCGGAAGCTGTTCTCGTAACAACCCCGTCAAGTATGACGAGAAGGCGCGAGAGTTCCCACTCGGCTGTCTCTCCCGGACGTTGCTGCTCCCAGAAGAACGCGTACTCATGACGTAGGCAGCTGTAAGTTAGACATATGTTATAACATTTGGCTAAGGACTCTCGATAGCGATATAGGACGGTAGTTATTGAAACATAAAGACATCACTAGATTTGCGAAAGGGGATCACCTTCGCATGCTTTCAATCACTCGGCAGGCAACCTTCGTCGAGTGACTGTTGGTACAACAATGTTAGGATTTCACTGGAAAATGGCTCTGTAAGTTTCAACAATTAACTGTTAATGCCGCCTGTGCCTGGAGAGAACGATGAGGGAGGCCTTCGATAATCTCGGTTATGCCACCCATACCGTAATCTTTTCCAGGAAAACGCGTTCATAGTTAGCTTCACATGAAGGCAAGGAAAGAAATTCGTTCGTGAAAACTTCCCTGAAAATACGATAAAATTATTTGCACTTTCGAGGTTGGTACGCACGTTTCCATCCGAATCAGCAAAGCCCTGAGTGTAAACCTTGATTTTGGTGGATTTATACAATCCAAAACTCTTGGGAGGTGGACTTGGAAATATCTTTAAGGTCTTTTTTGTAGATTGTAGTTTTAACTTTTTTTTTTATTTTAATGTCACAAAGTGGCAAATAAGATTTATTCAGATTCCACGATAAGTCACCGTTCCTCAGGGAAACGAAGCGGTTCTGCCCTTAAGAAAAAAAAACAAAAAAACATTAAATCTATTTTATTGGCTTCTAGGATCATGAATATCAAGATTGTATTTCATATTGATGCGCCAAGTAGCCACAACAGCATTTTCAAAATAACTCGGAAGCCCTTCCTTCCCGACGCATTTCGTGTAAAGAGAAAATCGTGAAGTATTATACAGATACCTAAAACATTCCCACGCCTTCCGCGAGCCTTATCCAAGCAGTCAAAAACGCTACACGCGTTCCCTCACAAGCCGCAAGCCCAAGGCACTTCAAACTTCTGTGCATGACGTCACACCCAGCTGTTGGTTTTTCGGTCTTTTTTACGTCATATTGATTCATTCGGTTAAAATACTTGTGATATTCAAATTCAAAGGATAAACATACGCCAAAAATTCACCTGCATCTCGTTTTTTTTTTAAAGAAGTTTTAGCTTGTTTTTAAAGTAGACGCGTTTTTTTTTCTTTTTCTTTCGAGAGATTTTAAGGTTTTGCAAAATCACCAATTTTGAGGTTTCTTTGGTATCTTAATCCTTGGAACAAAGTCGCTGATAACACTATTAAGTTTATTTTTAAATGCCGGCAAATTTGTCTTTAAAGATTATCACTTTGGCTACAAGGAAGTTAGTCTGACAAAACATTCAAAAAATCTGTACACTCGGCAACATTCCTTCAATCATGAAAAGGTTTAACGAATCTTCCAGTGAATAGCTGGATAATTAAAATCTCCGCCAATAAATAGAGGACAGCTGGGGTATCGAGGAATCTTATCATTAAGATGAATACTAAGGTCATTGACAAAATCAGCGCTAACATTGGGCCGTTTGTAGCACACACCAACGAGGACATAAAGAAAAGGAAAACTTAGCACGAACCCGGATCATCTCGATATCAGCTTTCGATCCTAGAGGAGTAGAGTGAAAACACTTTCTAACACCGATGAGTACACCCCCCATGCACCTCTTGAATGAGACCAATATTTGCGATAAATCAGATACTATTTGTCAAGCACAAGCTCTCGGTTTTCAATTTCACTGGAAAGCCATGCTTATGTTCCCAGAATGACGTGAAGGTTACACATATTGACCTAACTCGAAAATGCATATTGTTTCGAAAGGTGACTCCTAAAATTGGCAACAAAAAATGTCATATTTCCTTTCGCGTTGTCATGGTTCCCTTGTAACAGTTACGATAGTCCTTTTTGTCTTCGATCACATCATCTGACTCAACATTGTATAGGAGCATCCGGACGTCAATAAAAAGTCAATTGTTTAAGTCTAGACGAGTTTTCAAGTATTTTCGGTTTTATATTGAAGCTGCGGAAGTTGACAATAATAGGTCGGGGGTAGTCTAGTCGCTCTCTTCCCAACCGTGTGCCCGTTCGATTTCGCCCACCTCTATGTTAAGGTGAGTTTTGATGAAGTTCGTCACACTTTTTCTTGGATCTGCTCCAAGATTCCTTGTTTTACTCAGGAGTACCCTTAAACATCAAGTAGTTCTGGTGTTGACGGTTATCCAGCGATTCCAAGCTCCTTGGAACACTTAGGAGGTTTTTAGAGTGGCAGTGATCAATTTGACCTTTTTTTAAAATATAATTCTTTTTGTTTTGTTTGGACAGCAAAAACGTTGTTTTCAGCGCGTGACATGTCTCCAAATCCATTTTCTAGATGAGTTGCCCTTTCCGTCACACTTTCAACACCATCCGCAATGCTAGAAAGTTTACTCGCGTTTTTCAGTGAACACGGTTCTGTGGACTTCACAAATTGGTCAAGTGTGTCCTGAAGTTTTTCGAAGTCCCTAGGTCCGGGTTCCGCTCCACATGCCCCGCAATAATCAATAGGTTGCCCAAAAACAAAGTGACCAACGACAAGTGAGCTCTAAGGACGAACGTTAACGTCCTCGGAACAAAAATGTAGCGCTTGGTTCTCTCCTGAGAACGAAAGTGGAAGAAACAACCTAAATTAGCGCGGTAGACAGACAGATAGACACACATGACTTGTCAGTGACAAAACACATGCGTGTGTAACATAGGGTGAAAGCTCTCACCTGCGAGATTAGACGAGGAATGTTGAGCCGCTCAGCCTTCCAGGCCACAAATCAGAGCTGGACACGATTCTTAAAAAAAAAAGTATCTTCGATACCGATACCCGATACCCTCAAAAATTGTACTTCTGATACCAATACAAAATGCAGAACCGAAATTGATTTCCGATACAGATACTTGATATTGTATCGCTGATACTTAAATGCATCACTGAAATTGCCAATGTTAATAAAGATGATAATATGATTAGCTAAGTACGAAATTCATCCGTGGTTTCAGGGATTATGTAATGTATTCAGTAAAGCGGACTGTTTTTGAAAGGGCTTAAAGGAATCCGGCCACACGGATTTCTTTAGGCTCCACAGTCGGCGCAGCTGGTTTCGTTAGAACGTTATCATTGGACTGAAGCCATAGTTACGTTTAAACGATCACTTCCGTAAGCAGCGTAGCTATCTTTTTCTTATTTTTTAATAATGATCTTTATGCAAGCCGGTCTCACAGCACTTGTCTATACACACGTGTAACCTTGGAACTTTTTCTGATTATTTTCGTTTGTTACTGCAGTCTTTACCGGGTTGCCTCTGCCTTTGCCCTGTGCTGAAAGGTGCAAACTCCGTGCGCTTCAGAAAGCCGAACAATTATTTCCCCGGCACTGTGTTTAACAAACGTTTGAAGTTGAACATTCTGCATTAAAAGCTAGAAGGAAAACTACAAAAACAAAGGGGCTGAAAGTTTTTATTGGGCAAAACATATCTTGCTAATCTCTCTTACTTAGATGTATAAGTAACAGCATTTGCTCACCACCGGTTGGAAAAAGCCATGCGATGCGACGGTGCTATAAAAAAAAAACAATTAAATAAAAAAAAGCCTCTTTACAGGAGAAGACGAGCACGTTGTCCTGTTGTATTTGATGAAAGCAGATTTCATCAACGCATAAAGGATAAAAAAGGGATAAACGTATTCCTTTTAGATGCGGAGCATCTCTTGCTCGGGTCTATGTCCCGCGGCGTCGGCGTTGTAGTCGGCACTCGAACTACGCACGCGCAACTCTCCTCCTTCCCTCTCTCCAACAGCTGCGCGTTAC
Organism: Ixodes persulcatus; assembly: GCA_013358835.2. Classification (NCBI taxonomy): domain Eukaryota; kingdom Metazoa; phylum Arthropoda; class Arachnida; order Ixodida; family Ixodidae; genus Ixodes; species Ixodes persulcatus. The sequence continues at coordinate 1,431,132 of JABSTQ010009169.1, forward strand.
TCTCTCCGCTCTCTCTCTCTACCAGCTGCGTGCACTGCGCGTGCGTTCGCTTCTCCTCACACCGCGCGCGCACGCGCAACTCTCCTCCGCTAGTCTCCTCTCCTTCAAGTATGAAAAAAAATAAACGGCGAGCGGCGAGCGTTCCAAGTTTCTCTGCCGCAAGCCGCGACGAAGGCTCGCGTAGGGGGTAACGCTAGGGCAGTCGGTGGCGCCATTTCTCGACGTCAGCACGCAACTGACTCTTTCCTCGGAACCAACACGATGCTCCGCATCACCCCATGGTTCCCCTCGGGAAGATGGTGTAATTTTTTTACAGTGTGCTACCACCTGAGCGGGCGCCGCCGGCCTATATAATGTCTTAACTTACACCGTCTTCAAAATTTGCGCCACATCCTTTTCTTTTCCTTTTCTGAGTATCGAGTGATTGTGAACATACACAATACACCCAAAATGTATTTTCGAGACCGATACAAAGATACTTTAATTTCTGTAAAGCGATACCTAATACCGATACACAAAATGTATAAAAAAAATTGCGGTGGCTTAGCTCGGCCATGCCAGGATATACGTAGCGTGAGCTTATGCGCACAAAATGAGAGGCGCTATCAAGCGGCTCCGGTGCAGCGTCAGACTTGGCTACTGCGCAACGGAGGCGCACAGCTGGGCACGCGGCGGCGCCAGTGCGTCTGCCGCGGCCATGACGTCACTCCTCTGGAATGCGCAGACCGGCGAGGCGCGCTTTGCGGCGGCGGCGGAGCGCGCGGCGGCGGCGGCTCCGGCGCGCCAGCTGTACGCCGTGTGACGTCACTGCTCCTCGCGCATGCGCAGCACGGCTCTTTGGGAGCCACGCGAAACTGCTCAACCTCGGCCAGTGTAGCTCACGCCACAAAATATTATCGAAGATACATGCATCTTCGACACTGCCCATGCCTCCTACAAATCCCGACAAAGTTACGCGAAGGGTTCCTTTTGTAGCAAAGGATGAAGACGTAGATGCAGGTAAACCAGATGACGATGCAGTCAAGTTGAAGGCAGTTCGATCTGCGTTCACTCGTCAGGATGGCGATAACGGGCCGAAAGCGAACTCGTGCGTGCATCCAAATGCGCCGGCTACCTCGTTGCAGTTACAGTGGCTTTCGATAGTGAGAGACGAGCAAGGTGTAGCCGCTCAGCCTTCTAGGCCACAGATTCCAGGCCACAGATTCCAGGCATGAAATGCACTTAAAACTACTTTAATTCACCCCAAAAAGGGGAAATTAGAAAGCTTCGCGATGAGCCGAACTATTTTCACGTGGTAAAAACGAGTATAGATAGCGCCTAGTCCATAGGAACTGTTCGAGAGCGTTGGTATGATTTACGTACACTAGTCAAGACTGGTTTGTCCAGCATAGCCTATAGCCTAGGTTATGAACCCCATACACTAGTCTCGTGGGTGTTGATTGAACACAGTGCCGTACCTCGAATAACGTTTATCGACAAACGGATAAGTTATTCTGGCCTTTGTCATTCGCGATTCGGTTTTCTGTCCACGCTTTTTCTTGAGAAAAAATAGTCGTATTTATCGCCCACAATGTTGAAGAAACGAAAGCAATAGCTGCAGAACGGTCGCGCAATATTGGTGGAGTGGTGCCGTCACGTACCTGATGACGGAGGCGCGACAAGGTTAATTCGCATAGCCGTCGTGGTTGGCGTCGCGGACGCCCTTGACGGCCCCCACCTGTGCTCGGTGATCCGTGAAGTAAGTGGGTAACCGCGGTGGAAATTTATAAAACCATCCAACATTACGCGCTGCAACTGGATACTGCCAAAGTGGGATTTCGCATAACACGAGGAATGTTTGGAAACAACTGTTTGAAGCAGACGAAACGAAGATTCTATTTTAGTCGCACCATTCTTGGCGAGATGCCAGGGCTGCCTTCCTTGCTCTCTTCGTGCACTGTTGGGAAAACGACCATTTAGGTACGGGACATATCCAAGCTAACCTTGTTGCCACAACATGTTCCATATCACCGAATTATGGAACAAGTATCATAATTCATTAGTACGGGGCATGTTGTGGCAACAAGGTTAGCATGCATGTGTCCCGTACACCACTATGATGGTACAAGTGCTGTTTGCTGCTAGCTACGGGAAGTGTACCATCATGTACAAAAACCCCACAAGTTCCGTTGGAAACGATGTCCGCACATGTTCCATTTTTACATGTGACAGCACACTTACCATTTTGTACAAGGTGTCCCTCCAAAAATGTCGTGCTTTTTTATTGCAAAAATACACTATGCATTGCCGAACGCTCAGTTTGCACCGAAATTTAGAGCAAACAGTTTGCACCAAATGACAAAGTATCAGAGCTTGTCGTTATTTTATTCAAGCGTTATAAGTGATTTTTAGAAATTTTTATATGGGGAAATGGATGCCCACAAATACATAGAGATAAATGGCATGAGCTTACACGAACGGGCCATACTTTCCCACTGAAACTTTCGGAAAATCACTTGTGACTTTCGAATAAGAAGGCAGGTTCTGAAACATTGGCATGTTAGCGCTAGCGATACATTTCAGCGGAGACGAAGCGTTTTGCAATGTATACTTTATTTTTGCGGTGAAAAACACTGTCAATATTTTAGGGGACACTTCGCATCATTGGACAGGTTTTGTAAGTCCAGCTCTGCAAGGTGTACCATTTCGCGAAGGTATTTGCATGCTCCTCTTCTGTCCCTCATACATGTACATATAGCTGGTGAAGCCAACGTTCCTCATGGTGTGGATGCCACAGCTTTCGTGGAAGGCACTTCGGTTGTTGCCTGCATAATGAGCAGATACCATGAGGAAAATATATTTCTAAATTGATAACGAATCAAAGGTAAAATATACATGTTCGGGTCCTGACGGTACTGAACCGCTGCATTAAACACATTGCAAAGGAAAACCAAGTGTTTATTGCTTTAAAATTCTTAACAGCTCACAAGATAAGATGATCTGTTATCAACTTACAACTTGACGTGGAAAATAAATTGTGAAAAAAAAACTGTCATAATGAACGAGCCAGCGAATTGTCTTGGTTCAATACTAAAATGTACATGCAGGGATTAGCAATGTTGATAAGAAAATTAACTAGATAAATGAAAAAAAAAACTAAGCATTAGTGGTGTCCTCCTTTCCGCTAGCCTTCTCTTCAGCGTTCGCTCTGCTCAATTGGAAAGAGAGGAGGTTTGGGGGGGAAGGTCCTATCCTGCATGTCTTATGTTGCACCGAACTATAGTGCTAAACTTTCCTGCTACCTCTTCAACTTCGGAAGTTCTTGAAGGTCTCCTTCGACCTTCGGGTGCACCAGAGCCACCTTCCGTGAAGAACGCCGGGAACCCCCTCCGTGTTCTCATGCCCACGAGTCATCTGCAAGAAATGTTACGTTGAAATGTGAAATGGGTTTAGTTATAGGAAAACTTATAACCTTTTTTTAACTTATGCTTCTTTAGCGGGTGCTTTTACCTGGACAAACGAATAAGACGTTTAGTTATATATTTACTCATTTATTTATTTATTTATTTGGTACACCTTTAAGTATTGCAAACATATTCGTCTGGATTAGTCTGTTACATCCTCTGCAATCTAGCTACAGTGAATCTCCCGATGTCGAAAACCACGCGAAGTCGACCATGTCCTGATGTAGGTCATGCTCAGCGAGTACCGACATAGCATATGCCCTGTGACCAACGTACCTTAGAACTCAAACACCGCTCTAAGCTACACGGTTCGAGTGCATACCATAAGTTATACTATTGCGAGCTTCCACTGCAGTTATGTTTTTAGTGGAAACTGGGATCAAGCTCACAAATCAGCGTTATCTTGTTTTGAGATATAATTTCTTGGCACGAAACCACCCCTTTCTGTTTGACGGCAGGAAGAAATCTACAAGGTTCGTAGAACAAGTTTATATTTCATTCTAATTCGTTGCACCGCATATATAAGGATAAGAGTAACTACTTTCCTATTAAATTATGATAATCTATTTCTCGTTTTTCCACTCCTCCGAAACCACTCATTAGCTTTCATTACATGGCAGAGAGTTTAATTGCCCAAAATTGTGAACTAGCTGTGAAGTCATGATTGAAAGCTCTAGACACAACAAGAAAAATGTTGTGACAAGCACCACAAATCTACTCGCGTGGTTGTTTGTTTTCTTTCTGTTTTGCTCTAGAGTGCGGGAAAAAGCGTCTCCAGACACGATCTCTTGGTATTGACAGTGGCACGGCATATCCTTTCTAGGTTTTTCCGCTCATAATAGCCCAAGCGCAAGCTTTTCTTAATCCGAGCGTCCCTGAATTTCATTCAGCTGTACTTCAATTTAATCCAAGTAACCATAGGTTTAATCACAGTACAAATTAGTTTTGTTCAAGTTATCCCTAATATAATCCCAACGCCATCCACCTTAATTGAAGAGCTACTCAGTTTAATTCCTTTAAATCTCTGAATTAACAGACTGCTGCTCATCTGTCCGAACTGCTTTGGAGGCCTGAAGTGCTTGCGAGTCCTGAATGAATTTTAAAAGGATATGCGCGTTTTATGATCGCTTTCTGATATTCCAAAATCATGCCTTCGGGGTATGCTTGCGCCGTGCCGCGGTTTCACAATCGGGCATTGACTGCTCCTTTCAATTGTCTGCAAAATCTAGGCGGTATGCTTGCGCCGTGGTGCGGTTCCAGGCGTCGCATGTCGATTAAAAGCTCTTTCGTTGAAACGTCGTTCGACGAGCTGATTGCCACCGGAGTTCTCTTGCCTTTGGGTCCAGGCAAAGAGAGGTTCAATGCATCCGGTGCGTACATTCGGCGAGTTTGAAATCTTTGCAAAGTGCCATTCGTAAAGCTACCGCTTAAAAAAAAAAAAAAAATCACGACAAGGGGGATCTCTCGAAAGTATGAGCCGTTCACCCCTAAGCTGATAGTGCAGTGAAAGCTACGAGCTTGTTAGACCAGTCATAAGTCGATCTTATCGAAGTAATCACAGTCCCGTTCATACCCATGCGCAGAGAGTAGGTCAGGTGATCAAAGGGAGGCGATTGAATTGTCCTGCGACTGTGTAGCTCCCACCGTGTACGGGCAGCTTAGTGGTAAACGCAGCATTCTAAACTGTTGTTTATACACGAAAAAGAATCACGCGAGAATTAGTAAATGCAGGTTCGGGTGCTCCGCGGGTGGCCAGGTTCCGTACATGAAAACTTTCTCCGCCGCTGATATTCATACGACGCGACCTCAATCCTCGGGACAAGGCGACGCTCGCCGAAACACCGCGTCGTTTAATTACCGGGCCTAGTGGCGCATCGGCGGCTTACCTCTGCGCTCCCGACTTACGACGTCCCCCTTTCGGACAACGGCTGTGATTAAGTCGGGATAGAGACCTCCCCGACAATGATGTAGCGGCCGAGCGACCGACGCGCCCTGGCTCTCATGAGGCCTTGCGAAACGCTGCACTCCCATTTGCGATGGACCGTAGGAATACGCTAGGAGACATATCTCAGCCAATCCAGCACGTGGAACGTCGCCAGTCCATCACTGGGAAAAAGGGGTACACTCATGATAGAAAATACTTAAACAAGACAAAAGCAACGTAAGTAAAAATATGCAGAAAATAGACACTATGGAAAAAAAAACAAAAAAAAAAAACAGTGTAGAGTATACAGACTAATAAATGCGATTATGATGCAGTAGCAGAGCTTCGCTCGTGACTGCTGTTTGAAATTAAGGGAATTTCAGAGAGAAACAGTTATGGGGAAGACCATTCTAAGCCTTGGCGGTTCGTAGGAAAAGAATGCGGTGTCACATATTACGTGAGTGCGCACCTCGCGCGTCGATGCGCCCCTCCCGAATGCCGTGTGTCACTCGACACGGGATTCGATTGGCTCCGATGGCTCGTAGTGTTTGCAGCGCTTCGTCGTAAGGTGAAACGGAGTCTGGACGGAAGGCAGCGTGGTGTTAGGTAACCGCGCCGTTGCACCGCTGGGGACTCGGCGCTGCGGAGAGCCGTCCACAACAAGGTGCACTTAGCGACACGGAGAGGAAGGGAGTCGCCCTCTGCCGCAATGCAGACAAATGTGCTCGCCTTTTGAGGGACGTTTCAAGGCCGGTCTGGGGAACCGAATCCGTGCCCACGGCGCAACGGATTGCATTCGGACCGTTGAAGGAGGAAATTTAAATTTCTAATGTGTCGTTTATGGTCCTACTTACTGGCGCAGTTGTAACTGAGAGCCCATTAGCGAGAGGGTGTGGGCTAATTTGACGGCCGTTGTTCGCTATCGGTTTCTGAGTATTCTTATTGGATAAAGATGTGATCTCATCGACTGGCCAGCTGTGATAATTTTATTGGTGCTGACCACACATGGTTGTTCCTCAGCTCTCGGTGACCAAAGAGTCAGCCTGTGAACTCCAACTTCGCGGTAATTTCAAATGTGAAAGCTTATATTTTTTTTCAGAAACATCCGGTTATTTATCGAGGTGTAATAGCATCGCCATCGTCATTATATTTTATCAGATCAAGTCGTGTTAACTTAGAAATGCGCTTTTTTCTATTTGTTCCTTACGCAGCGGACATATTCCCCATTATAGTCACTTACTATCAACGTATTAGTGTCAACATACAATGCAGATTACGCAGTCAGGATGTTCGCGATCAGTGAAGTACCGAAAAAGTGAGGTTTCCCTCCGAAGTAATTATGAAAAGGCCTTTGCATGTCGAAAGCCCGCGTGTAACTGATAATATCCTTGGCGGGATAGCAATTGTGAGCAAAACTTAATAAGATGTCCGGATGTTCTGAACTGGCGCATCGAGAACAGCACATCCCGCTTCTCTGGCGCTCAGCATCGACTGGACCCCTGCTCACACGGCACAGCGGGAGCGGCAGGCGTGTCGTTACACATAAAGAACCTCCGCACGCAGCACTGGACCGCAGCCATGCACGGCACGCCGAGGGCAGCCCTCGACGAGACGTCGTCGACGACGGGATATCTGGCCGACGGAGGAAGCCAACGCCCTGGGACACTGTTCCCCCGTCCCCGGATCGGTCACGACTTCCACGAAAGCCTTCGGCCGAGTCGTGAAAGCAGCGCGCGAGAGAGAACCAGCCTCTCTCGCGCGGAGAAAAGATATGGCGGCGGCCATCACCGCTTCCCGGTCGGAGGAAAGAACACGTGTAAGGCCACAGCTGGCTCGTTGTTCGCGAGCACGACGACACGGGCAAGGACTCTGGCGATTGGAAACGCCGGCGGAGAAAACGCCGCGGCGGCGGCAGCGCCTATGGAAGACAAATTATTAGCGAGGAAGTGGTACAAGGAGCTTCGGCGAGCGAGCGCTCGACGACGACGATCGGGGGAACATGCGACACGTCGCGCTGCGGTAGAGGAGAAAAGCGGCTGGGATTCGGAACGTGCTCCGTATTTGTTCGAGGAATGAGTTGTCCTAACCTGCGCGGGGTGATCGATAACAATTAAAGTCCGATCTGTACGGTGGCGAAGGCAGAAATGGATGACGGGTGGAACGCGGGGACAGCCTGTTGCGTTTCATGTCCTATTAACAAAGTATGTTGTTAGTTTAGGACTAACATGTACTTACACTACCTGGCGACCTAGGAACGGCGAGGAGGAGTCAGCTCTTCATTTATAATTTTTTGAGTATGCAATAGGGGCGCAATTTCAACCGATGAGAAGAGTCAATAACTAAAACAGTGAATCGACGAATATAATTATACTTTGGCTCTTTCTGTTGTTTCTGACTGGTAGCGTGTCGTTGTAGTAGTGGCGGAAGTAACAATTGTAAAAGGCGCACCTTGAACAGTTTAAAGGCTTGGTTGTAGTGTCTTCGTCCTGCTTGTTTATTCTTTCTTTAATGTTGTACTTAATACTTCAGAAATACGAGAGATTTCACTTCCCGCAGAGCACTCGGGGATCACACTGCACCCTACGGAGGAAGCATGACTTTCAGTTTCACACACCCTCGTCATGTTCAGTGGCACATTGTATACGTTTATTCATATCTGAGGGAACAGCCCCTCGTGGTTATTTGGAGCACCTGCCAGTCACTAAGGCCGTTCTTGTCCAAACTAGGGCTGAAACTCCAAGTTTAGGTCTCAGTCTCTTAATTCTTTGACAAATCGAGAGATAATCGGGATCGCCGGAACCCAAGTCATATGGCAAAAGAACAGAGGGAGTGTTGCCGTTCATGGTGTTCACTATAGTGTACATTTTCTGCCTTTCTTCAGACTCGTCATTTGACAAAGTCACACAAGGGCATTTGCAGTGATTCACTTTTCGGCTGCTCTGGGGTAAAATCATTTTATAAATAGTCGGAACAATAGCAATGACCCGAAGCCCCATTGTGCCTTGTCAACACGTGCCGCTTCATAAACACAACACCGACACGTTTCTATTCACTCGTAGCTCACTGTAGAATGCACGCCGACCTTCGTATGATTTCTCACCAAGAATAACTATTCATTTCATTACAAATTTCTCGTCCTAATACAGTACCTGTACTGCGTAACCGGAAGCCCATAAAATGGAAGCTCTATTCACCTAGGTACGCAAGAACGCCAACGAGCCGAAGGCGCGTTTAACATGTATCAAGAAACATGGGCGACGAAAAGGCATCCCTAGCGTGCAAAATATATACGGAACCCTTCGGCGGCAGCGACTTTCCTTTGCCGCCAGGTTATCTCGACGCTCAAAATTTCCGGCCGAACGGGTTCATCGATCCGTCTATAAAGCATGTCCGGAGATATTCGCTATGTAAGGGCCTGCCGCCGCCGTCTGTATCTTGTTTGTTCCGCTTTCCTCCCAAACACACACACAGCCTTGGGAAAGATACGAGCGCAAACTCTATCAATCTTGTTACGGCTCCGAAAATGCACTCAGCGAACTGGGCCAGTCGGCAGGTGAGGCCAGGTTGGCCAAACACGGCCGCCCATATATCTTTCTTTTTTTTTTTTTTTTCGCTCAGTCCCGTTAGGGTTTTTGGAGGCACAAACGCAAGCACACGTACAGACACAAAATGGTATGCGCGTTGTTAGATATTGGAAGGACGTACATGTCGATGCAGTGCGCACAAATTGAGTGAACGGAACGATAAGGGAGACAAAAACAATACAAAGCGGTATAGCTTATGATGACAACAACAGACACTTAGCGACTTTAAAGCGGGTCGTGTCTCCACGGGGAAAACAAAAAAAAAAAGGCTTTCTGGGGGAACGTGTATTTCATAGTGTATGGGGTAGCGGAAACTCACTTTAGAGATGAAGAGGAACCACCGTAGTACATGCCAGGCTACTTCTACGATGGGATGCAACCGGTGGGGAGGTGAACGTGAAGGCGGAGGTCTAGGCATGTTAGTTAAAGGACAAGACTGGGGAAAAAAAAAAACGAAAGAAAGCTGCAGAGAACACTTATGGCTGAAAATTAGCGTAACAGGTTTGAACACACTTCTGGGGTTTGTTTACCTGAAAACAGGAAATGGCTCAAGGGAGGAAAATAAAGAACACTTTACTTGTATCTTGAAGGACATCGGAAAATTGGTTTTAATCAGGAAATAATTAACGCAGGAGACATGAATGCCCACTTAGAAGGGTTTGACATATTCACACAGTGTTGGAACTAACGCGAGACATGTAACGACGTTACTGGTAACGCGTTATTTTTTTTACTAACGTACTAACGTACTCGTTATAATACCAAATGACTAACGAGTAAACTAACGTCGTTATTATTTTACGGTATCTCCTATCAAATTACGTTACCCATTATTCGTTAGTTTTTATTAAAAGTGGTCGCATGATTGTTTGAAAAGAAAATAATTTTTATTCTGTACTCTAGGTAAAAATGAAAACACTTTTAGTGTTCGCACGAACGGCCCAAAAGGCTCGAGATTATCGCTGCGCGGAACCCCTAAACGTCCTTGGTGCAGTCTTTGTATAGAAGCGGTGTTGTAGGCGTACCACAAAAAAGGAACGAAAGCTCGTTCCTCGTTCCTTCTGATTTTTGGAACGCGTTCCCGTTACAAGTTCCATATGGGGGAAAGGAACTCGTTCCCGTTACAGTTAAAAAATAGAACGTATCGTTACATATCCGTTGCATTTGTATTTTGCTGATTACCCTATTTAGTTAGATCAAGCAAAGTTTTCTTTTTTTTTATCTATCCCATCAAATGGCAAAATACGAAATAAAATGCAGTGACAGAAGGTCACAGGGCAGAAGACAAGCGGAAACAGTGTTTCATTTGTTGATATATTTACCTTTAAAATCTCAGCTTTCAACCATATTTCGTGGTGGCCGATTCAGACGAGCCAAATGTATTGTTACTCCACATTGCACGAGTGTTTTACAACGACCTCACGCGTTTCAATCTAATAAAGACCCTTGTTCGAACTTAACAACTGTTGCTTCTCGATGTTGCTGTCCGCAAGACGAGCAAATGAAGAAGATGGTAGGGCTTTTAGAAGGTCAGTCTTGAAAACTGCAACTCTTTCTTCGCGAAGGTTGGATTCGTCGTTCAGTTTGAAGGTGGGGGACGAGGGGAGAAGAAACAAAGATTAATTTTTATGTTTATTTTAAGTGAGCAATATTCGGGATACAAGGATGCGTTCGATGTCAGGTAACCTGTACTTTTGTTGTAACTGTAGGTCTCTTTGCGGAAGTTCAGTGATGGCTGTAGTCGGCCTTATAGTTCTGGGTGTATGAGGATTCGTGGAAGCAAAGACAATATCCGAGTTCGAAACGTCCCTCTTCCTGTTTTTTTCTTCAACTAAAAGTTTTGCTCTTTATATCGCCGGCTCGGGCACTGAAAATACATACAAATGTCCACTAGTTCTCCTTTACCCGACTGTTACCAAGGGAGGACCACATAAAATAAACCATATGATAAGTAACCAAAACGTTCACGAGTTCCTGCACTTCGTAAAGATATTGTTTTTCTACTTTGAGAATTTCCCTCGTAGAAATAAAATACAAATTACCCCACTAAAAAAAAAAAAAGGAACGCCATTCCTTTTTCCGTTCCAGTAAAAATGAAACGGCGGCGTTCCTTCATTTCTCGTAAAAGGAACGCGTTCCAAGAACGCCGTTCCGTGCAACACTATATAGGCCTCCTGCGCTGAAGCTTTGAACAAACTGTAGCGCCCTCATTTTGGGTAGTACAAGGTCACCTGATTGAGCCTCGCGCTACTTAAGGCACGTTGGTTGAGCTTTTTTAATTCTGTGTGGTGCTGAAGAACGAAAAAACACCTCTGGATGCCAGAAATCGGCCAGACTGAACGCCGCAAGACAATCGAAAGTGCCAAATTCATGACACCACCGCTAGGGTACGCGTCTCTTATCTCTGGGTGGTGACGTCAGAACACCTGTGTCGCGACGCGTTCATTTTTTTTTTTCTTTTTCATGTTTATTTGGAACGCGTAAAACGGCATCTCTTGGCTCACGCTCTTAGCGTCTTAGCTTCGACGGCGTTCGAATTTTTGTTGTTTCTTTGTATTTTCATCGTGATCTCGCGCTCCGCACCAGAGCAGGAACGCTTCTGCATGCGTGACCGTTTGAGACGCTAAAGTTTGTACTACCCAAAACAACTCCTAACAAGTCCCTTTTCGCAGCACCCCCTGGGCAACGCAGGAGGCCCATAGAAGCTTCTAAGACCACCGTCGCCGTACCCTGAAAGAGCAGCCGTCTCGCTGGAAAGAGACAACTGTTCAGAAAGCAACAGTCTGCTGCCGCTCGAAGGATTTTACCTCAGTGTCCCTAACTACTCCAGCTGGTCACATCCTTCTCTTCAAAACGAATAAATTCTCGTTCTCTCTTCTGTCAACAACAAAAAGGTTAAACTCTAACTTTGGAAGCGTTGACATTCCCACGCTTTGAACCAAGACAAGTGTGTCAGCGGTGGCCGGGCGCTGGCGTGTCGTACATTGGAAATGCGACGTTGGTTTGTGAAGGAATAAAATAACGTTTATTTTACCGCATTAACTTTGATTACACGAAAAGGTCTATTCCTGCGTCCGTTACGTGGCGCGCATCCGGTCGTTCTTTTCAGAGCGATTTCTTCTTCCCAGGCAGGTGCTATGGGCAAGGTTCAGTTCTCTAAATCGCGCTCGCGAAGCGTCACGTGTTCGAGGATATACATTGCATATCCTGCCGACAGGAAATCTTTTACTAACCTGATCAATGCAATGTGAATTCCATTGTTAGTATTTGTGGAGTTATTGAAATTTTTAAATTTTAATATTGTGCGTTGTTTTGAATTGTTTACTTATATTGTTGGTTGCTGGATTGTGCTGCGTGTATGAGTTTGCAACGTATAAATGTGATCCGTACCCTACTTCTTTGCTATAATCCTCCGACGCTGCAGAGTACAAATAAATAAATACAATTAATAATCACTCTGAACAAGTGTATTATTGCCCAACTTCATAGAGGCGGTTTATTATAAACAGCTGCCATATGCTTACAGTGAAACAAAGCAACGACAAACTAACGTAAAAGTAACGTCCGTTAGTCATGGCAAGTAACGACAGAAGTATTTCGTTACATCTGCAAAATGGTAACGGAGCTCTGTAACACGTTAGCTTGTTTCCCAAGATAACGAGCAATGCTATTTCGTTACTTATTTCTGGTAACCGGCACAACTCTGTTCACATATAAAACCGGAAAGTTGCTAGAAGATTTCTGCGATACTCTTGACCAAGTGTTAGTTAATGCACCAGTAAAATGCGACGGGAAAACAACGTGGGCACGAAACTACTCACACTCAACAATAGACTAGTGCCTCATGTCCTACAAATTGTATGACAGGCTAAGAAGCAAGGAAATAGTATAGAGGAAGGTACAAATAGCTTTGGGAGTGACCACAAAATGATTAAGATTAAATTTGGCGCATCCCAACCAGAACAATAAACTCAGGAACGAGTGGGTATGCCGAAACTAAGTGAAGCTTAAATACAAAAAAAAAAAAGTATCTAAAAGTACTGAGAACATAGTATCGTAAACACCAGAAAGAGAATGGACGTATGGGGATTTAATTGAAATCTTTGAAAGAGCATTAGAGAAGCATCAAATTAAACAAAGAGAAACGCAAAAATGAAGGCACAAACCAAAAAGCTGGTGCTATAAGGAGGTCAAAGCAGCCATATTGCGGCGCCAAGAGGTATCTAGGGAGCATAGGTGGGCAAAGAAAAGAGGAGCCTTGCCAGCTGAAGTAGCATCAAAATGGGAGAACTTCCAAGAGCGGAAAAGGGAAACATCGTTTTCAATACAGGCCGAAATTGGGAGTGCGGGAGTGAAGTGGATGATGGAAATAAATAAAAAAAGATAGGAGTGCGACAAAAAAAAAAAAAAAACCGTTTTGGGAGCATATTAAGGCGCAGGGGAGAAAGACAGAGGGCCTGCAACACAGAATGACCGTACACGAAGGTAGAACAGTAGAGGGGGAAGAGGCCCGGGAATATATTAGGCGGACAATTGAAGAGGCTTTCTCCTAGTTTGAGCAAAGGGGGACAGTGGATAGCACTGACAACAGCAGTGTAGAGGAAGAAAAGAATTGTGTAACAATGGAGACGCCCACAAGAGTATGGGATTAGCAGAAAGTAAGGTTCCAGCAGCTACAGCGACAGGCCCAGACGACATACCCATGGAACTCATTAATACACTAGGAAAAACAAGCAAATTGAAGTTACGGCTTGTGATTAATCAAATAATTAGTGGAGGAGAGGTACCCAATGATCTGAAACCAAGTAAAATGAGTCTAATATATAAAGACAAAGGAAACAAAGACAATATTAGGACATATCGCCTAATAGCGGTAACTTCAGTTATATACAGATTGGCTTTGCAGATAGTGAAGCGGAGAATGGAGGAATGGGCAGAAGATATGCAAATACTGGGTGAACTCCAAAACGAATGCAGAAGAGATACAAGACTGTAAGATAACTTATTCTTCGCCACACAATGTATAGAAATAGCAATAAGGAACCAAACTTCTTTATGGTTAGAGCTTTTGGACATCAAGGGAGTGTACGATAATGTAAACCACGAAAAACTTTTGGATCAGCTAAAGGAGTATAACTTAGATGCAAATTCGGTTAGGTTTCTTCAGCAGGTGTACACAGACAATAAGGTTATAGCATGGGAAGCCGAAACTACACAACTCGCACCAATAAAGAGAGGGTTCAGGCAGGGCTGTCCACTGTCACCTCTGTTCTTCATGATATATCTAGGTAGCTTATAGAAGGGGTGAACCGCTGCGTTATACTTATTTCCAAAAAAAAAAAAAACACTCACGCGTGGTCACCTCAGCCCCACACACACCCCCACCCTTACAGCTACACTCACCCTCAGCCTCTCACTCACATTCAGACTCACACTCACACTTACCTTCAGCCCTTCACTTACCCTCACTGAACCCCACGGCCCTCACGCACTCATGGTCCTCATGTCCCTCACGCCCCTCACGCACTCACAGCCCTCCTACCCCTCACGCCCCCACACCCCTCACGATCCTCCTCGCGATCGTCACTCACTCTCACACTCATGAATTTTAGGGGTTCAGAAACTCACGCACCCCTACTCACCTGTGAAGATGAGGGCAAGTGAGGTCGTTACCGGTAACGCGTTACTTTTTACTGTAACGTGGTAACGTATACTCGTTACTTTTTCAAAATAGTGACAAATGAAGTACTTACGTTACTTATTTCTAGTGACGGGTAACTTAGTTAAGTTACTCGCCACATCTTCTTCCTAAAACCCGAAAACAAGTACACTGAAATTTCTTTGGTGTTTCTAACGTCGTTTCATCTTAAGTCCAGACGCAGCCCCGACGATACAGAGCTGATAACACCAATCAGACAGCATCAAAAGAGAACCATCATGGTTCTCGTCATGTTTCTGTGCATGTTCCATTATCGCTGAACCAATCATAAACAAAAAACGACCCAGGGAATTAAGCTTTCGAAGCTGTTTGATTGGTTTCATTAGCCTCGGCTCCGTATGGACTTAAGCTGAAGAGAAGTATAGGCGCCGAGACAATAATTGTTCCAGTCATTCCACATACCTTCAAGATTTTGCCTGTCTTTTCCCCACGCAAAAAGTCACCCTCTAGAAAAACGCCCACGCCCTTTGTCCCTGTGCCAAAAAACGCTGCCGCCAAAAAGAAAAAAAAAAGAAAAGAAAAAGAAAACGTTGTTACCGTCAATTCATAAATCAAAAGTAAGGCGCGTTAATTTCTCCGGGTCTGCATTGCGCGGGTGTAGCCCGAAACAACCCATTCCCGTTTGAACCCTTCCCATTTCGACCCATTCCCGAATCGACCTTCCCGTTTGAACCCGTCCCGTTTCGACCCATTCCCGAAACGACCTTCCCGTTTGAACCCTTCCCGTTTCGACCCATTCTCGAAACGACCTTCCCGTTTCGTCCCATTCCCGAAACGCCCTTCTCATTTGTACCCGTCCTGTTTCGTCCCATTCCCGAAACGCCCCCTCTCATTTGAACCGGCCCTGTTTCAACTGATACCCGAAAGACCCTTTGTGTTTGAATCCATCCATTTTCAACCCATTTGTATAAGACCGTGCGCATCCCAACCTCTTCGCGAAAAGTCTAATCGTTCAAACCCTGGTCAGCGCACCTTTTTGGCTTAAGAATACATGTTCTGAAATACTTTTGGAAGCCGATGTATTCTAAAAATATGCACCTTTCAGGCAAGCTTCGAAGTAATATATTATTCTTACTTCAACCACATAAAGTGTTTTTGTTTTGTTTTTTATTTCAAGATGATCCCCATAACGTGCAACCGCGAAATGGTCTATGTACACTGTGCGACACTGTTACTGCGAAAACGACCTTGTTGCTTTTTTTAGAATTTTACTTAAAAATAGTATTAGCAGGCACCAAAATTTAGGGCTCAGGGTATTGGCTCAGATGAGCCCTTCCAAAGACAGTAATAGCGTTTATGGCAGCTTTTTAATTCTATGAGATAAACAGCAACACTGCCGATCGCTTGTTCGCGCTAACATTTTCACGCTACGTACAATAATGAAGTCTTACGTACACAAGAACATTGGGTAAGCTAAAATTGGCGTCGCCATCGCGACGCTATTTTCAGGGTACCCAAAGCGCTTGCGTACGTTATCCTAAAACCTTATATTTGTGATCTTGATATTTTGGAAAGCGAGAAATCAGACAGGGGGACAGGCATATGATTGCGACTTTATTTTCTTTTTACAATTGCAAACACTAAACACTCGCGCACACAGCAAAACATCACAGGCCCGAAAATGCCTTCGCTTTGTTAAGAAAGTCAAAGAGGGAAATTGTGCCATCAGAAAGACGACACTCGAACTCTGAAAGTTTGCGGTCCTTGCTGATCCACTTGTGCCCCCTGGCCCGCACGGCATCACCATTTGCAAGCTGCTGCAAGGATATCCTATTCAAAGCCTCATCCCGTTTAATTAAATCGATAAAACTGTAGATGTTGGGGTGAGCCCTCCCTGACACCGCGTTTATCTTGCGGTGCCAGGACTCCATGTGGTTGTTTGTTCGTGGCCCTCGGTTTCCGTGGTGGTTCCACTGCTGTACGGAAAATAAACCATTCATCCAGGTGCCATCAAAATAGTCAAGCACAGTGATGACGCCTGGAACACCGAGGGATGTGCCTTCTTGTCGCAAAAAGAGCCATGCACGCTGGACGTCAGAAACTGGAACGAACGACAGCGCCACCATCTTTCTAATAAGGGACCTAATACTATCATCCTGCCCGTACGCAGTTTGGAGGCCGGCTCTTTGTACTGCAGCCCGCACTCTTTTTGTGAAATGGAAATGGCAGCCACAATGGATTGCGGTTGGGAATAAAGTCAGCATGCCTGCGATGATCGCCTGCTCGAAGTCTGTTAGAAAAATGTCAGGATTCGGAACCACGATGCCTGCACCAGCAAATACATTCCTCAAGTTTTGAAATGCACGAACATATGTCTCACGAGATCTACCGGACAACAGAAAGTACACTGCGGGTGAGTGTTTGCCATCCGACATGACATGAATGGTCAGGAGTTGATCAAAAATCTGAGGCACAACAAAAAATGTACCATCAACAAAGAGCATCTTCGCGGATGACAAGCGCAGCAAACCCTCCCGTGATGCAAAGGCTAAGATCCGAGAACCACTAACACTTGTGTCATCGATTACAAGGAAGGGATGGCCGTCTTCTGTCTGTTGGTACAACGGGCTCAGTTGAATGTCGTCCGCAGTTGCAGGAAGTCCCGGCTGATGACGGCGTCGCTCCCTGTACATGGCATTCTTCAGGCTTGCGAAAGTTGGGATTTCAGCTACAACATCGGCCGCGCTCTAAAAATAAATATAGTTCCGACTTTAGTCAACAAACCTGATTAGACATGAAAACATACAGTGCTCCTTCCTTTTCTTTTTTTTAGCTGCACCAAATTTTCAAAGAAACGGAAGGTGAGATAGGGTAATTTGAGCCCTTGGGCCAAGTTGGTGGTCATTGTGGCCACTAGAAATAAGGCGCAATGTTGGAATTAGTTACCTAATTAACTAAAACGCTGTAGTTAACTTTAACATCTTAGGGCTAGGGACATAGGGTATTTAAAAGATTGAAGCTCGACCTCAATATTGCTTAGCCGTGCCGTAAAATTTTGATTAAAAAATATTAGTGGGCACTACGGGGCAAGGAAGTTTGCCCTTGAACAAGGCTGACATATCTTGCCCCATAGCGCCCACTGTGAATTTTAATTCAAAATGTTACTTCACATCTAGACCATATAGAGGACGAGCTTCAATTATCCAAATACATTACGCGCCCTCGAGTGCAAAATAATTAAAACGGTTTAGTTAATTAGCTCAGTAATGACCTAATTTCGCAGTTTTCTAGTGGCCACCAAGGCCATTATCACTGCCCCAGGACTCAAATTACTACACCTCACGTTTACTTTTTTTCTAATATAGCGCAGCTAAAAAAAAAACACCCTTTATGATCACTTTCACAAAATAACACTTACAGCTTGTGATGCGCGAAGAAGTTCCTGGTTGTAGAGCGTCGGAGCTGCGACGTGGGGATTAGATGCCACTGTTTCTTTTAGTTCCATTCTCATCCGGTCTTTGACAACGGCTGTTTCATCGGGAGGGTGATTGTGGTCTCCTAAAAAAAAAAAAATGAAATGTTAATCTCGCACTGCAAATTCACGTTAACCTTCAGATTGAGATAAACGTTCTACTCACGAAGGGTGTTCTTGACATGATCTCCTTCCGTCAGGATTGATGCGGGGCAGCAGGATGAACCATGGTTGGCACACCGCCACGCAACAGTTCCGTTCGCATTCGAACGTTTCTTGTGGTACTTATATCCATCTAAGTGTAAACACTGCTTTTTCTGGGTTTGTAAGATGACAAACTAAGACATCCTGCGGCGGTGACAGCGGTAACTGCTAAGCGTTTACAGCACTACCGGCCCACTAACACCAGAACAGCGTGCAAAAAGTAACTGCTGGTGATTAGATCTTCAAGGTCGTTTCGGGAGAGGGTGAAATAAGGTCACCAAGGAAGACAGACATGGTACACTTGAACTGACTGAACTGATAACGAACGCCCCGTCGACAGGGTCGAAACGGGAAGGTTGTTTCGGGAAAGGTCGAAATGGGAAAAGATGAAACGAGAAGGTCGTTTTGAGCCGGGTCGAAACGGGAAGGTACAAATGGGAAGGTTGAAATGGGAATGGGTTGAAACGGGAACCACCCCGAAACAACCCATTCCCGTTTGAACCCTTCCCATTTCGACCCATTCCCGAATCGACCTTCCCGTTTGAACCCGTCCCGTTTCGACCTATTCCCGAAACGACCTTCCCGTTTGAACCCTTCCCGTTTCGACCCATTCTCGAAACGACCTTCCCGTTTCGTCCCATTCCCGAAACGCCCTTCTCATTTGTACCCGTCCTGTTTCGTCCCATTCCCGAAACGCCCCTCTCATTTGAACCGGCCCTGTTTCAACTGACACCCGAAATACCCTTTGTGTTTGAATCCATCCATTTTCAACCCATTTGTATAAGACCGTGCGCATCCCAACCTCTTCGCGAAAAGTCTAATCGTTCAAACCCTGGTCAGCGCACCTTTTTGGCTTAAGAATACATGTTCTGAAATACTTTTGGAAGCCGATGTATTCTAAAAATATGCACCTTTCAGGCAAGCTTCGAAGTAATATATTATTCTTACTTCAACCACATAAAGTGTTTTTGTTTTGTTTTTATTTCAAGATGATCCCCATAACGTGCAACCGCGAAATGGTCTATGTACACTGTGCGACACCGTTACTGCAAAAATGACCTTGTCACTTTTTTTAGAATTTTACTTCAAAATGGTATTAGCAGGCACCAAAATTTAGGGCTCAGGGTAGTGGCTCAGATGAGCCCTTCCAAAGACAGTAATAGCGTTTATGGCAGCTTTTAATTCTATGAGATAAACAGCAACACTGCCGATCGCTTGTTCGCGCTTACGTACACAAGAACATTGGGTAAGCTAAAATTGGCGTCGCCATCGCGACGCTATTTTCAGGGTACCCAAAGCGCTTGCGTACGTTATCCTAAAACCTTATATTTGTGATCTTGATATTTTGGAAAGCGAGAAATCAGACAGGGGGAGGTTGAAATGG
The DNA here is from genome assembly GCA_013358835.2 of Ixodes persulcatus. Taxonomy (NCBI): domain Eukaryota; kingdom Metazoa; phylum Arthropoda; class Arachnida; order Ixodida; family Ixodidae; genus Ixodes; species Ixodes persulcatus. The sequence goes on from JABSTQ010009169.1 coordinate 1,450,802, forward strand.
GAATGGGTTGAAACGGGAACCACCCCAAAAAACGCTGCCGCCAAAAAGAAAAAAAAAAGAAAAGAAAAAGAAAACGTTGTTACCGTCAATTCATAAATCAAAAGTAAGGCGCGTTAATTTCTACCGGTAACGGTAGTGGTAACGCTTTCTCTTTATTTTGACGTAACGTAGGTCGGTAACGCGTTTCCTTTATTACGCGAGTAACGAGTATCGAATTTCGTTACTTACAACGCTGAGTTTATGGAAGTTCAATTTGAAACTCCTAAGCAATGAGCCTTTTTTTACGAAAGACTTCCTCAGTTCTGTCGGATATACTCAAAGACCCCAACATGCATATATTTGCTGAATGGAACAGTTTCGAGCAAGAGGTCAAAAACAACGTCATCGAGCGCTCCATGATTCTGTCATTTATCAACAAACAGAAACAGCGAGAGCTTTTTAAGACTTTAGGAACTTTATATGAACGCGAATGCTTAACCCCAGGTGCATATAGTGATGATATTAATGTTGTAAGAGCCCAACTACAAAAATATAAACAGAAAGGTACCGAGGAGCCTTAATTCGATATCGCAAGAAACGTTTTCTGCTAGGACAACAGCCTACAAAGGGGTTCCTGGACGGCAAAAAGCGACACGCCCTGACCGAAAGAAATTCTACAGAATAACAAAGACAGATCAATGCTCACCGAGTCAACAGAAATCGTAAAATCATTACATCAATTTTACACAAACATTTTTGAAAAAAAGTAATACCTACAAAAATGAAGGCTGCAGTTGAACGGCTGGTATCTCAAATGCAGGCACTTGACGTGATTGGCCGAAAGTTAGTTGACGGTCCAGGCACGTAGCCAGGATTTTGTTTAGGAGGGGGAGGGGGGGGGGAGTGCGCTCATAACAAAATTCCGTATGAGAGGAAGGGGGAGAGGAAACCCCAACAAAAAGGATTTTTTTTGGGGGAGGGGGGGGAGGGCTTGGGTTTAATGCAACCCCCACCCCCCCCCCCCCCCCCCCCCCCGGGCTGGATACGTGTCTGCGACGGTCCTAATAACTTTGAACGAAATCAAAGCCGCCATCAAAACTCGCCCTAATGGTTAAACGCCTGGGCCTGACCGTCTAAGTAAAAAGTTTCATAACAAAAAAAAAAAAAAAAAAAACAAGCCAGCGTATTTCCTGTTTGCTCGCTGTATTTCTAGAAGCCTATATGCAGAGAACGCTCCCACCATCCTTCTACCGGAGAGTGGACAGACGGTATTAATACCAAAGACAGACGACTTGGAAATGCTTAAAATATATAGAGAATTACAGGCCCATATCCCTCTGCAACGTTGATTATAATATATATGCACAAATACTCAACGAAAGGCTACATTGCGTAATCGAAAAGTTGGTAAGTGGACATCAAACATGCGGGATACAAGGACGAGCTATTCAAACGAATGTGCATGTTGCTCGTTCAGTACTGGAGTGCGTGTCCGATAATAATGGCTTTCGTGCAAATAGATCCTACGAAGGCTTTTGACCGCGTGAGTCACTCATTTTTATTTGTGCTGCTTAAGAACATCAACGTAGGGGCTAGACTTTTAGATGGAATCCAACTTTGCTACTCAAACAGTTCAACAAGGCTTATCATCATTTATATTATCTCCAACTAAACTAAAATTAAATCTTCCATTAGGCAGGGCTGCCCGATATCCCCGCTTCTTTTCGCCATGTACTTAGAGCCTTTATGCCTCAGCATCCTTCGAAGCGAAAGTATCCATGGATACACCCTGGCTAACGTATTGGGGTAAAGGTCTTTGCATATGCAGACGCTGTTGCATTTTTCTGTACTGACAAGAGGAGTGTCGACAAAGCACTTGATTTCACAGCGCATTATTGCGCAGTCACATGAGCCTCGGTAAACCCGTCGAAATGCAAAGGCTTCTCGTATGGTTCCTGGGCCACGAAACCTTAAGTTTTTTTTGGGGGGATATCCTGGAATCGGGGTCCCCTTACATATCTTGGAGTGCCGCTCTCGCAAATACGTAGTAACGTAACCTACTGGTCCTCTCTGGAAACCCCACTGAAAAGGAAAACTGATACGTGAAAGGGAAGGTAGATTTCAATTTTCACTAGAGTTTGTGTATGCAACATATATTTGGCTTTAAACCTCATGTACGTTATCCAGGTGCTTCACTGCTCTCGAACCAACATACAGAAGATTCATAGAATATTTGCCACGTACATATGGCGCTCAACTTGGGAACCTATAAAAAGGGATAACCTTTTTTTTTTTTTTCCTATTCAATATGGTGGTTTGCGGCTGTGTCATTGTCGTCAGTTAAGCGCCGTTCACACTCTTACGATCGAGTAAGACCGAGAGAGACCAGACCGGTTTTTAAGCCTTTTGCGACTTCTTAGGACCGGATGCGCTGCAGCGGAGCTGGTTCTAAGAGATCGCAAGAGGCTTAAAAACCGGTCTGGTCTCTCTCGGTCTTACTCGGTCGTAAGAGTGTGAACGGGCCTTTAGCCTCTCGTTTCTTTTGCTTTAGGAATGCGAAACACGATTTTTTTCAGTCATGCTTTAATTACATCTCGCTGAAAATTTAAATTACCTAGTCGTTTCAACTGGCAAAATATTTCTTGGTAGGCCTTGGGGCTTTTTCAAGGAAGTGGTGGATACCTTAAGCCCCCTCAATGTGCGATTTTCAAAGGAATATCTGTTTAGCTTGCTTAGAAAGGCATGGCCAAAAAGCAATCGAGAAAGTATGTTTCCCCTGCCAATTTATTGCACTCGCTTTACACAAGAGGTCAAGAACCCATCAGCGACGTGATCAAAAGTGTGAAGAATATGGGAGTGCCTCCCTCAACAAAGACGTTTTTCTTTGAACTGTACACATCCACTTTACCTGTTAAAACTCAGCTCTAAGAAAAAGGAATATTCGTACCCTAGACAGTAAATTGTAGAGTATGTAATATGCCAGAGACAATAGAGCATTGTTTTATATACTGCAAAGACGCATTTTTATTTTGGGATGTGTTGCAACGAACGCCAAGGAAAGATAGAATTTTGAACGATTACAGTCTTCGCCTCCTCCCGTTTAAACAAAATATGAGCACATGCCGTATGACATGTTCGCACTGCTAGGGTTGCATAGTCTGTGGAAGTATCGTATGATCGACAGACATGCAGAAAAACCACGTACAACAAAATCACTTTTTCTTTTTTTTAGAACAAGTGGCGCAAGTGAGAACTGTATAGCATCAAAATTTAGTCAACCTGTCTGTTTCCCCACGTTTGACGCCTGCCTAGGTCTCCCAGATTTCTGATAAATCTGAACTTTGCGCGTGAGTGACGTTCACTCAAACATTGAACTACAAGTTTTATATGTTTTACTAAGACGAACCAACTAGCCCAACAGTTTCCTACTAAGTTTGTCACTTCTCCATAAACCGTCTAATGGTCACATCACATGTACAAGATGCCAAATGTAAAAAGTAGGTGATGGGTGTTTGTAAACAGGTCTTAGGAGTGAATGTCCGACTGTATAGAAGTGCGACTAAATGTGTGTTACGGTATTACTGCAAAACATCATGTAATAAAGAGATAAAAAAGTGTCTGCGTCGCCAAGTCGATAGCGTGTGTGGCTCGCAACCGAAGGGTCGCGGGTTGGAATCCCGCCTCCTCCTAAAAGATTTTGATTTTTTTTCTTTTAGGCAAATGATTTATTTTATAAAGTGAAATAATTTGAGACATGCGGCGACCTTTAATTCACACTAGACGTCATATTTTAATCACTTTCATTCCACGCGTGACGTCACGTCTCACGTGAGCTTGTCGATTGTCTTAAATTCCCGCACAGGGTCATGCGGCTGTGACGTCATAACCCAATTGACGAATCAGGATTTTCTGGCCCACCGACGCCGGCGCCGGCTTTTCTGTGACACGAGCAAAGAAATGAAAGCAAAACGAGCCGCGTTCTTCCACTCAGCTCGCAGACAAAACCGTTGCCAGAACAAGTGGCAATGTGACCAGGATCCGATTATATGTCGTCAATGTTTATCATAGCCACGTTGTCAAAGCACAGGACACGTACTGAGTACCAGACATTGTTAGCGGTCGGCTATTGTTGCCACTGAAGCGATTAATCACCAGCCAACCAGCATGCTTGTCGAGCTATTGATTATACGAGCCCGAATCAAGTGCTTACGCAGTGCTCGGGTCAAATTAATCTATGAGCCACATTCAAATATCGTCACTGGAGGACAATATTTTGTCACTGGGAAACACTGCGACCTCCAAACTATGTCATCAAGTTTTGCTAAGGAGAGATTGAAAGAAAACGCTCGCTTTTATTCTTGGAATTCCACCGCCACAAAGAGGTTTCTTGGTCAATGGTGTTGCGTGCGAGTATACTTGTGTTCCAGGCCCGCGTAAAGTGAAAAACATTCCAACTGAATGTCGTGGCACCACCCCTTTACGATTTTCTATTGTACACTCTAAAAGTGCACTGTGCAGCTACTTTTCAGCAGAACACCTGAAAAGTCGATCACTTCAGCCTACGAAGGAAGCACCTCGAGTGACGAATTCATTCAAAAGTGTTTTAATCAGAAATTAAACTTTGTGATGTCACACGAAGCACGACTTTTCACAGGCACACACACGTCAGGTTTAGTGTCACATCGCAGATTTTAGTTTTAAAGAAAAGCTTTGTTTTTCGATGCTTTCATTTACAGTGGTCCTTCCGTAGAATTAAAAAAAAAAAACAATGGCTTCCCGAGCGCTGTGCTGGAAAGTGGCGGCGAGGATATTTAATTTATGACAGCGTACGGTGCCTGATTCGCTTGCCTTGCGATCGCGCCAGTTCTGGAACAGCAAGAAGATATTAGCGATCAGCAATTTATAGGACCAGATGGTTCCGCTGACAAATAACAAAACTCGCTGGGAAGTTATGCCTTTGATTGCAGCCTTTTCACTAACTTTGCGGTTCAACCACAACACTTCCAATTACACACGTACACTCACACACATACATAAAATGTACAAATCGCGAAGCTAGCACGGATAATACACGACTTCGCGTGTCCTATATTATTAGTAATACCAGCGCCTGGACCGAATTTCCCCTTCTAGCTTTGTCTGAACAAAAGGTAGATTTTTCTATTGTTCACTTTCTTTTTACTTGTGGTTACCCAAGTCCCGCATTAGGCGATCGCGTTTCTGATCGACGACCCTCAACTCGACGACTAGGGTAAATAATCTATCCACCTCGCAACGCTGGAGGAGGTATATGTATCACAGCCGGGTCGGAAGGCCAGAAAATAAGAAAACAAAATAACGTCAAGCGGAGGTTGATATAAAGTAAATCAGGTTATATCCTACAGCCGGTGACCTTGGGGAAATGACAGCGGGCTCCACACCTCCTAAAATGTTAGGGTGCATTTAGCCAGAGGAGGCCCGGGGAATTGAGTAAGTGACGTCGATCAAAGTGGACACGATATTCGGAGGACATTGATTATCCGCGAATGATTGCTAATTGTGGCGTGAGCGTATCGTATACCTGCAGTTCGTGCTACGAGAGTCAAGACTGCATGAGTCTCGTGGCCAAAAATCCCGCTTTATTTTTGTTTAGTTTGTTTTGTTTGTTCTATTTTGGAAAGGCGGTGCAGCAACTGCCTGTCTCGATTTCCAAGTACACGGCAGTGTCCATGTACACGGCGGTGTTTGATTCGTAACGCTGACGGAACGCAAATATTATCGAACCGGCGGCCCTCGCTTTGTTTTTATGTGTTCGTGACCTGACTGGGCCTGCATTAAATCTGTCTCTGATTTCCGGTGAAGCGCCGGAGAGCGAGTGAGACCGTGTCACCCTGTCTGGACAAAAATTATAGTCCGGGAGTCGTGCGCTAATTATATTGGTCGAGTTGCAGCTGCGAGTATATACCCGGCGAACCTGATTTCGAGGAGCGGCGTGAGGTAGACGAACGGCCGAAGTTTCGAGGAATTCCAGAACAGTTTTATTCTTGATCATTTACCTCAAATAGGGTATGACACTGACAGGAGTTTCAACAGAGATACCACGAGCACTAAGAGGGGAGGGAACGAAAAGAAGACTTCATCGAGTCTCTAAGTTGGGACGCTTGCCCACGTAAGGTGTTCTTCTTTCTTTCGTGGCTGTCAGTGTACGATCTGTGCCTGGACATTCTTGTAGGGCCATTCCTTTTCTGATCACACCGTAGAATTAGAGATGGGCACTTTGAGCCGGATATCTGGCATCTTCATTTATGTTTAGGATTTACCTCCAGAAGAGACCTTTTTTTTTCTTCTGCTTTTTCGAATGTTTAGGGCCTGTGGGTCATAATTAAACGAAATACTTCCTAACTCTTTAGTGCGTATTTTTTTTATTGCCGCCGCCACTGCCTCTGTAGGGTGGCCGAGGGCCATGTCAAGCTGATGTATCAGCTCTTTGCTTCGGTCTGCCCCCATTATCGTTGAATGGGAAAATAAACGATTTGATACTTGATTCGAAATATTACTGAAAGGCGAAATCAGCATTGCGCAAAACGCCAGTTCAAGACAGTCGTTCTTCAAACGACGTGTGCGTTTTTTTAGTATTTTTTTTTATGAAAACGATGACCTTCTCTTGTTAATTTTACATTTGTAGACAATGAACGGAAACACGTTTGCTTTCTCTATACGTATAACAACAAATGCAATGACGTTTCTTTTATATTTTGTTGTGGATCTGTTCACTGATCTGTATACACTTACAGACTTATTCAACTTTCTCACAACGCCTGGATCGGTATGTCGTTACTGAATTTGTGACACCATTCTTTCAGTTCCAAACGAACTTAATTTCTATATGCGTACATCATTCTTTGAGTGAAGCAGTCGGCACAGGATCCGTAGAGGGCTTAGTCAGGCGGCATCTGTTTTCAATCGCTTCAGCTCCAAAACAATTTCGTACTGTCTAAAAAAAAAAAAAAGATCGTTTAGCCTTTCCACTGTGGTGAAGAAGGAAGACCAGTGGAGCTGTACAATGGAAAGTAATGGCCGGCCGCAAGTCGGCAAGTCAGAGTGGAAAGGCTGCCGCCATCTATGAGCGACGGCGGCAACTAGATACGTGACTTGCCGCCGTCGCTCATAAATGGCGGTAGGTGTCCAGAGTTCGGTGTCTTCATTTCTTTGCGGGGGACAAGATCCTGGGGAAACTAGCCCTTAACAGCTCCGCTGTAAAACTTTATCCTTTGAACAGTTACAGTTTGAACCAGATGATGTCCAGTTGGTCAAGATAATTATTTTGAACGTCACAGGCCTTTTTCTTGTCAATCTATGGACACGCGGGAAGAATAGATAGCTGCCTACGGGCAGCACGCAAGTCCAGAAATGCACACGATGATGGCGATTCATTGTAATCGGTACAATAGCGGTTTTGTGTCTCTCCGTCGTCTTCGCCGTTGTGCAAGATTTTTCCAGAGCTTCCAATATACACGACAAACTTTCGAAAGGGAGCTATTATACATACGTCACGAGACAAGCGCCGAAACACACAAAAAATACTTAAAACGAGTCCTACATAAAAAAAGGAGAAAAAAAAAAAACGCGAGCGAAATACTCGGCAGACGCGCGTAGGCCGGGGCCGTAACTTCAGATGCACGTCTCCCGATCCTCCGGCGCGGCGTCCCCTCGCTCGGCCCGATGGCGCGGCGGCAACGGCCAGGGCCGAGCCATTAGAGCAGCCGGCGAAGTGGGCCGCGTGTATCGGCTTCTGCCAGCCACCGTCTCAATTAGAAGAGGGCCGCTGCTCCATTAAGCGCTCGGCGATAAGCCACGCTCGCCCGAGTTGCCCTCTGCCGGCGATCGAAGCCGCGCGCCACGCGGTCTGGCGCTCGTCCATTCGCCGGCAGGAGTCCTAGCTCCCGCTCGTCCTAGGGGTTGCTCTGTCCAAACCGCTCCTTGTTTACGCGAGGGTATTGGGAGTACGGACGTTGCACGGTACAGAAGAGGACGAACAGGAGATGAAATGTACGAAGCGAAAGAGGGTCACACACGTGAGGGCCTGCAAAAGAACTAACATTGGGCCGTCGGACATCGACTTCGTATTTTAGTGGTTCCGTCGTCATCCTAAACCTTAAAGAGCAACGCATTATGCATACCCCATTAAAGCGAACATTTTTATTCTGGCATAATTGCAGTCAAGGTGTCCGAGAGCGACTTGTGCATGATGTGGCTTATCCTCAAGCATGTTACAACATTACAAGTAATCACGTAAAAAAAAACCGATGGCGTTCAGTAAACGTTTACATAAGGTACGACTAAATAACATTGCTTTTGGGCTGAGGACATTGAGGTATTCGTGGAGAGCAAGCGACTGAAAGTAGTTCTTTGTCACAACACGGTTAACAGCCTAATGCACTGGTTAGCTATAGCGTTTTAGAATAAAACAGACAAATAAAACCCTACCTTGAAGTTCTCTGTTCATGCCGTCCACTCCGTTCAACCTAAGATATATCTATATCAAAGTTTTTTTTTTTTTTCAATAAAATAAAACCTCAAAGCAGGAAAGCCTGGTGTCTGAATGTAATAGACGCAACAAATCTATACTCGTCTAACCGTCCTCGTTAATTTTATCCGCACTGTCAAAAGTTACTAAAAAGTCAACAAGCTCTACGACGTTAAGATCAGCCTCGTTCTTGTTCTCCGACTCCCAATTGCAAGGCCAATTTAATATATTTGCACATAATAGAAAAAAATATGGAAGGTTTGCTAAGTCGATTAATAACAGCCAATTCTCCAATTAAGGGAAACCTCCGAAAGACAAACTTTCACCGAACTTTTCCTAACGGTCTTATGCACCGCCTCCGCCTGGCGGCTGCCTGCAGTCATCGAACGACCGAACCCAACCGAAACCAACGCCCACACCGCACATATACCAGCCATTGAGTACACCCACTAACATTTGCCGAAGGAAATCAAAAGTGCCTCGAGTGATTATATATCTCTTTTTTTTTTTTCTTCCTTTCTCCTCGGCTGCTTCTACCCTTGATCTCCCCACGAGGAACGACATCTATTCAAACCGAGCACTATCAAAGGCGCGGGTATGGCGAGCGGTAGCAGCAGCGGCGGCGGCGCATAAGGGAAAAAATGTTCGTTCGATGCAAGTGACCTCGATTTTCGCCGGGAGGCCTCCCATTTTGTTTTCTATCTCCAGTGCAGACGCGGCGCCCCGCCAAGTCGCCCTGGAATCGATGACGGTTCGTTAAGGCGAGTGTGGGTCACCCGCCGGATAAATCTCATGCTCGGGGAATTTCTCGCCTCGCCACTCTCCCCGCTTCGCAATCCCGTAAAAATAAACTACACAAGAAGAAGCTATAATGTCGTTTTATTTTATACATTCGAGAAAACCCTCATCTGCACACGTCACCACGTGTATAGGCGCCGTTGCCGGCACCACCATTTGCTTTCCGCTGCGGAACAGAAGCAAAACGATGAAGAATGGCGTTGCTCTTCGTATTTTTTTTTTCTTATATAACTACGAGGCAGTCGTCGAGGTCTCTTATGGCGAGCTTTGTACCCCGCGGAAAGAATGAGAAGATTATTATTATGATAATGATTGAGAATTGGCCACGAAACTGAGGCGATAGAATGGAAAAGATAAAAAGAGGAATAGGTGACGAGGAAGTCGTTTCTGATTGCGAACTCCTTTTCTTCATCGCGTTTCATCTTTTTTGTGGGGCACGAAGATATCGAGTCGCCATCTTGTCGGTAACAAAGCACACCTTTCCTTAAAAATGCATTTTTTTTCTTTGGCCGGGGGGGGGGGGGGGGGTAATTTTGTGGAGAGACTGAGAGATGAGGAGATTTCCAGATGATAAGGTGATTTGTGGTTCCACACACACGGCTTGCGCGTGACGTCATAGCATCACGCATGTGGTGCTACTTGTTTCTGTCGAGAAAAACAATCGCTCGGATTAGACATACCGTCAAATGAAACCAAAAAACGACTGCACTTGATTTTTTTTTTTAAGGGCCATACTTTTTATTGGTGTTTAGCGGATATATTTTCCCACTACATTTATCGAAGAAATTGTGACCTCACGTCACGTGACACTGTCGCGTCATATGTCACCATGACGTAACACGACACTGTGATGTGACGTGGTACTGAGACGCCATCTGACATAAAGACGTCACGTGACAATGCGACGTCGCGTCGTGATATCACGGCGCCACTTGACATTCTGACGTCGTGCGGTCAGACCAACACGGGCAAGAAAGGCCCGTTGAGGGTGCCACATCTGCTCCAAGTAGAATGGTTTACCGAAAATTGATAGATTAAGAAGATAAGTATTTTATCATTCGGTAATTCAAATTCAATGATGGACAGTACGAAATACCCGTTTTCAAATCTGCTGAAAAATCTGTCGTTTTGAAAATCTAAAGTCACGGTTATTTCTTCGAGTAACAGTCAATTACATTTTTTTTTCTAAAGTAATCGAGTAATGTAACTGAATGCTGTTTAAACGAGAGTAATTGTAATTGTAATCGATTATTTTTTTCGAGTAACGTGTGCAAGAGCGCAGTTGGTGCTTAGTGGCAAGACTGTGAAGCCGGTGTGACACTGTCCATACATCGTACAAATGAAAGTCTGGAAACACGAGTCACTGCAATATCCGTGGTTGGAATGCCGCGTGCCAATTGTTTTCTCCTCGAACTCATTGCCACGCGGCATTCCAAGCACGGGTCTCGCCGTGATTTGCTTTTGAATCTGTACGCAGACGCCTTTTGTATGGTGTATATACACGGCGTGACTCCGGCTTAATCGTATTATTTCGCTACAAATATACTTTCACGCATCGTTTAAATCAAAGGTGGAAATGCAAAATGAGTGCTGCAGGAGGTATACCTAAACGCTCGGTAGCAAGACCACCCCAATGGCGGTCGACGTGTCGTCAACGCAAGCCACGTATACACGCAACTGAAAACGAGAGCAGACTGGCAGCACGTATCCGCGTGTTGCACGTGCGAATACGAGCGTACCAACTTCCGTCGTCGCTCCGCGGAAGTCGAGACGCCGTACGATTAAAAAAACGCCCTCCTCTCGACCTCACGTGAGAAAGCCATCCGAGGGTTAATCAGCGCTCCTTTCTCCGCGCGACGAGCAAGACTCGTTCCGGTCCAGATGTGGGTCGTACCTCCTGCTTCGCAGACTCGTCTCGCTCTCACCCCAGAGCCGTCCGTCAACGGGCATGTCTGCGACGTCTTGACACCCGGCGAACAAGCCCGGTAGCGTCCGGACAGATTCGCCACGGAGACGATTCGCGAGTCGTCGTCGTCGTCGTGTTCCCGATCTCCGAGACGAGCGCAGGTGTCAAATGACAACTTAAACTACTTCCGCGGACGCCGGCGGTGCGCGGCAGTTCTCAGACGCTCCGTAAGAGACCGGACGCGCAGACACGCTTGGCCCGCTTCCCAGCGGAGTCGACGTTCGTGTGTGTGTGTATATATACGGCGCGCACAGCGCATAGCTCGCTTCGGCGGGCGCGCTCGCTCGATCGTACACTGTACAGATGAGCGTGACGCGATACGAGGCTAGTCGATCTTCGAAACTGGACCGTGCCCGCGCGAGCGCCATTGAGAGACTGACCATGCGCGGATCACGAATGGATAATGTCCGCGCACTACCTTGACTCCGTTGGGCTTCCGTTCTTTGTCGAGTGAATGGCTCGTTCCGAGACAGTATGGGCACGCACGAGCAACACCAGGAAACAAAACGCGGACACTTTGGTTACGAACCGCCGAGTCGTGTGCACCGGACTATACGGAAGAGAAAAGTGCTCCGACAAGATCAACAAACCTTCTTTGTTTTTGTTTTGTTGTATTCCTGCATATAGTGACGTTCTGTTGTGTTCAGCGTATAGTCATCCCACCTGGTGTCTTCAATCATGAGCGTAACACGAAGCCGGCGTCACGAGTAAGCCGTCGGACTGAGGAACACCCTGATATGGCTGTCACGAAACATCTGTGAGCAACGAGGAAAACTGTCCGCTGAGTTCATTCGCCAGGCTTCTAACTGCGGTGATTCGCTGCGATTTTCTCAATGGCCCACCTGTAGCCAGCGGCATTACGCTTCCACGTTCTTATTTCGAAAAGAAGACAAGTCTACTGCCGAGGCTGCTTTCTTATAATCTTCCGGGAGCGGCCTTCTTGAGTACTTCCTGGAAGCTCCTGCTACTTCTGTGCTCCGTTTGGTCATGCACCGTTTCCAGCAGACACGCCAGTTGTCGAACGACAGCGCACGACGAGGACGACCGCCTTAGTGCATCTACATTTCTTTTAACAGGTGAAACGAGGCACGCGAGCGAAAAAACGAACGATTTCGATATCACGAAAATAATCCCTGGGGAAGGGGAACAAGGGGGACAACGGACAAACACATATCTCCAAACACATTTCGCTTGTACCTGTGCATTTAATCGCCTTATCATCATGATTTCGATATATTTGATTTCTACTCAGTTTATAAGAATACTGCGGGCTTCAGCCCTGAAAGTAATGGTACCTGCTGGGGCTCCGGAACTGGGGGGGGGGGGGGGGGGGGGGAGGGGGAAGGGGGGGGGGGGGGGGGGCAGTGGCCTCCACAGGTTCTAAACCAGTGGCGGCATGCTTCCACACTTAAAGCTGTTCTGACCGCCCCCCCCCCTTAAAAAGGGGGGGGGGGGGGACGGGGACGGTCGGAAAGCTTTGAGTGTGGGCGATTCATTGTTTGTCTAATATGTGCGTTCTCACAAAGCAAACACATCTCCTAAGATTCTATCAGACATGCAGCCTTCATTTCTCTGCACTGCGGTTCGTCAGTGGTCGTATGAACAAATAATATATATATATATAGAAAGAGAAAGAGAGAGAGAGAGGTGAACTACACGATGCCACATAAGCCCCCAAACGTCGCCCCCACACATCACATCTACGTCCGGAGCCCCTGGGTACCTGGCACCCAGATGCTGATAAGTGTGCATTATGCATTAAACACCTTTCCGGAAAAACCAAGGAGGCCTCGAGGCCTATCTTACATAGCGTTGCGCGGCTGGGGGAATTGTAGAATTGTTTCGAAGTACACTCGTGCCTACTCGGAAGCTTCGTACATCCTAGAAGGGGCCTTACTGCAATAAACTCAAAACGAAAAAAAAAAATGGAATCGTCTAACGAGGTTATTACATACCCTGTTTTTCTTTCCTTCGGATGTTTCTGCGTTCTGAATGCACAAAATATTGAACCAGCGTCAACTTCGTATTCAGTAATATATTTCTGAATAATCTCACGTGTGATACATCGAAACGTAACTATGCGTCGAGCAGACAAAACAAAAAGGAGAGGAGGGAGGGGGGAGCGTTACATGTTTTTGGGAAGGTCTGTTGGATTGATGGATTCGCTAATTACAACTGTATTGACTTAAAAGATTTTCTGGCCGTGGGTATGTCTCCATGGGGCACGTATATTCAGAGGGAGGTCCGGGTTGTATACGTGTGGCTCAGTGAATTTACCTCGCAAAAGCGAGGTCACTACGAATAGGTCGGCCGGTAGACCAGATATGTTTACGAGACATATCACATTTAATCATAAACAAATTCATATATTTTCAACGCAAGGTTAGGGACACTTAGACAAAAAAAGGTTACAGACAACTCGATATTGCCTCGGGTAAGGGCGGGGAGTGGGAGGGGGGGGGGGGGTGAATTGAATGTAAGTAATGAAGTACCTTACCCAGAAATATTTTAATCGTTTTATTACATCATACGCGTAGTAATTAGAGAAATCTCCACCATTATTCTATTGTGATGTTTGGTATAGACATTGATACTTTTGCGACAACCAGGTCACCTTCATTAATGCCTGCCTCTCAGGTGCCAGTTAATAATAATAATTAGTATAATAATAATCGTCTTTATCTTCACTCCAGAGTAGTGAGGAGGCAGGAGAAAAAGTTGCACGAATACAGCTTGACAAGGCTCCCGTCCGAATCTCTGAGCTACGTGCGCTCAATTAATTTACGTATGAGCATAAACATGACTTGATGGAAACGTACAAAAATCATATCACGAAAAATTGGGAAAGTAATTATTACTTCACCCGAGATGTTTCTTTTGCTCTACGTCAATAATAAGGCAATCCTATAGCGTTTCCTGAAGTAAACTTAATCACCCTCATCGGATCCTTTGCATATATATATATATAGAGAGAGAGAGAGAGAAAGAGAGAGGTTGAAAGATAGATAGATAGATAACGGACGCACGACTGCCGAAAGTCCACAACGGAGATTTCATACTAATAAAAAGACGAGGTATTTTTGCCCGAAGTAAGATAATCTTGCAGTATACTTCTAGCACAGTTAAAATATTTTATATCATGCTCAACTCCCCGTTGGTTTATAGTGGTGGGCATTACTTTAGGGAGTAAACACAGTAATTTTGACCCCCGTATGTCTAGAAGCAGTCCCGAGAAACGCCCGCCACTGGTTTGATTTGTTCTAGCACTCGGAATAATAATCATGCTGCAACAAGACGCACGAGTTAGTATATACACATGACTTGCGCGTTGCGTAATCGCATCCTGCCGGCGGTCCTTGCTTCTTGTTCTGCTCGGAAAAAAAAAAAAGGAAAACAATTCGACACTGCGAAATGTGTGCTGCAGCGCGCTTGGCGGCAGGGCCTCCTCCCCCCCCCCCCCCCTCCCCCACTTGCCTGTGATGTGACGTCAGTTCAAGCACAGTATACGGACAGCCCTTTGAAACTGCGAACAAAGGCCCATCTACCATCCCAATGCCGATACGAAGGTCACTCGCGAAGGGCAAACATTTGGCGTCTATTGCAAGATCCAGGCCGGTCTCCCCGGAAGCCTCCTCAAAAAGACACCGAGGACAACGGTCCCTTTGTGAGGCGGCAACGCGCGAAAGACGAGCTCTACTGTCACATGGCATCGCTGCATGTACATTGTCACTTCCCCGCATTGACGGTGCGAAACGTGTCTCCGCACGCGGACACAACAAAACAAAATTAACAACAAAACAACGTAGCCTTCGCCTCAGCGGGGCGTCGACATATCACGAATTCGGCCGCGACCCCGTCGTATCGCCGGAGAAACATTTTATTTTCACCTCATCTCGCGGAAAATTAGAGGAGTCACTTCATGCATATGGCAGCCAACAACGGTCCCGTACGCGTAACAAAAAATGAAAAAAAAAAGCAGCGAATTATTATCCGCATGCACGCTTTTTCTAATTGCATTACCATACGGGCCGAGGCCCACGCACGCCATTTCAACCTTGACAGCAGTCTGGAGGATACTGACTGCTAGAGCCAGGGACGAATGCCGGTCGTTGGCTGTCCGCCGCATAACTGGGTATATATATATATATATGTTCCTTCCTAGAGACGCATGTTCCTTTAACATATAGGGCTCTCTTAAACGTTTTCTTGTTTTCATTCGCGCTTGCTCGTTGTGTCATTGCAGTCGAAAAGAATTTCTTGACAATCTGACACCTAACTTGCCGCCCCCGTGAGCTCCAATAATGTGTTCTACGAGAAAGCGCGTGTTCAGGAATTCTCCGCCATTATTTACGCGACAGCGTTAACGAGCTCGTGTCGCAGAGAAGTCGGCGTCGGCGGCGTCGTGACGGGAAAGTCCTGATTGGTCGACGGGGTCATGACGTCGCTGCCACATGACCTCGCGCGGGAATATCAAACAACCCACAACGCTCCCGTGAAACGTGACGTCACGCGTGGAATGAAACTGATTAAAACGTGACATGTAATGCGAATTAAAGGTCACCGCATGTCTCAAAATATTTCACTTCATAAAGTAATTCATTTCTCTTAAACAAAAAAGTTTGCAGAAGTTTAGGCGGGATTTGAACCCACGACCCTTCGGTTTCGATCCAGACACGCTGCTGGGCGACGCAGAGACGTTTGCACGGATTGGGAAGGAGGGGGAGCTTTTATGTCTAGCTGTCGCTTTTTGACCTACTTTTGTCAACTTTGCAAGTCACCCGATAGGAGGGGTTTGCTATAGCCCCGCCCTTCGTTCAGGCCGAACATCTAATTAGTTAGTCCTCCTACGTGTCTTTTGTCTGCGATAAATTTTGGGAAACTTTTCGCACAGGTTGTCTACTGAAATATTGACCATGCAATAGAATTTTCGCTAAATTCCCCAAGTATCAGGAAACATGCTGCGATTGCAAACCACAATGTGGCTTTCAGAAGGGCAAAACAACTGAATTAGCACTCTTGCATATCAAAGATAAAATAATACATAATATAAAAAATCCACTCTTAACAGTGTCGTCTGTTTCGTCCCCTTGTGTGTTTCTTTCGTTTAAGTCAATGTAGATCACCAACACGCTCAAGTCTTTAATTAACAATTGGTTTATTTATCGATTTTTATGAACCCTTCGACTCTATAAAACACAACGTTCTTCTTTCAAAGCTCGAAGCATATGGCATACGAGGAACCGCGAACAAACTTATCACTAATTACCTTACATTTTGTACGCAGTGTACGGTCTATAATTACGCAAAATCACCTCTAGGATTAATAAAATATGCGTGCAACAAGGGTTAATATTGGGGCCCTTTCTGTTTGATTTATATTAATGATCTACCTAATGTACCACTTACCGAAAACTTAATATTATACATCGATGATACAAATGCTATTTTTTTTTCTGGAATTAATAATAGCAAGCTAGAGTTTACAATCAACAAATATTTATTCGAACTTTCATCCTGGCTAATTGCAAATGGTTTATAGCTATATACATAAAAGACAAAATATATAGTATTTTCCTCGGTGAACCCGGCCCTCGATACAAATATTAAACTTCAATTCAAAAATACTGAAATTGAACGCGTAGATGATTACAAATTCATTGGAGTGTAGTTTAATAAACATTTGAATTGGACTAACCACGCAAACAAAATAAGAAACAAAATCTCGAAATCAGTTGGCTTGATTTCCTCCCCTAAATATCTTCTACCAGAGTAGCTCAAGTACCAGCTATATTATGCATTAATATATAGCAAGGTCTACTACTGCTTTCTTGTCTGGGGTCACGCGACAAAGACAAATATCACACATCTGCATATTCTGCAGAGAAAAAAAGTTGTTCGCTTAATAGATAACTCTGAATATGACGCACACACCACTCCGATTTTCGAAAAATATAGAATACTGAAATTTGATAAACTATACATTTATAGACTTGCACTCTACATTTTCTAAGACCATAGACTTCAAGAGCCAACCTATCCATCACTCTGCACTAGACCCGACCACCATTATAACACTCGTAATGAAAAGTATGTACTTCCAAAAATTAGTACGAACATGGGCTCACAAACACTTGCATATCAAGTTCCAAGCTTTCTTAACACATACCGTCATCTGCATGCACTCATTACATCTGGTATCTCGCTAAACAAATACAAGATAATATTGAGAAAAAAAACTTTGATGGTTGCCACGGACAACTGAAATAGAAAATTTTGCATTATTGCTTTTAGCAGTGCTTGACGCTCTTGCTGCGTTTATTCTTACATGTTTTGATTTTTTCTTTGCTTTGTTGATGGAGCATTCCTAAATGTATGTTATTCTGTTCGCCTGTCGAAAAAGTTTATATAAAATATTGTGTTTTTTTATTTACTTAGCGGCACAAAGGCCTCGTCAGACCATCCGGTCTTTTGTCTTGGATACCGCAGACATTATGAAATGTCTAAACAAGCTGAAATATAAAAGGTAAAAAGTGTAGCTACACGCGCTGTACGTGCTGGCGTCTGCAGTAGTAATTGTTCTAAACCAAAAGTATAAAACAAATTTGATCTTGCAGGCGCGTTCGTCAACGCCATATTTTGGTTATTCACTTCGAATCTTTTATACGGGGAAGGCGAGAGCGTGAAGAGCGTAGACTTACATTCCCAGCATTCTTCTTGATGCTTGGGTAACTTAGCAATATGTATATAGTGCCTTAGAGGCGCTGGTGGAGGAACCTACATGTACTAATGAATGGAGTAGTAGAAGGTTTATAAAAATTAAACTAAACCTTTTTTGGAGACAAAAATAAACCAGTATTCACAGGCATATTTGTTTTTATACAGGATTCGGATTTTGATTTGTTTTAAAAATTACGTTATATTTTGATAACACATTTTGTCGTTTTTTTTTTGTATGAATGGGGAGGGGGACATTCGCATTCACAAAAGCGCATTGTATATTGGTTTCTGTGATTGTCGTGGCAACGGGGAAGTGCTTCGCTAATTTAATATCAAACGTATCAAAACAGATAAATGTTGTCTTTTGGCCACCATCTTTAATATCCCAGAAACCACATCTTTTTCTTCTAGTCGAATGTTGTCCTTGTTTTTACCTCTATATATTTTAGACATTTTTTTTTTTCATCTGAGGTACCACAGTTTTAAAACAAAAAAACAAGGATAGGCGGTAGCATTTTTCAACAAGCCAAGACACGAGGCATACGAGGTTTTTCTTGTAAACGGTATAAACACTATTGCAGTGTACACTCATTGACAGGACGAGAGAGGCAGGGCGTTTCTTTGGGGTGTCCGCCCTCAGGACGCGCTCGTCGCCTTCCGTCGTGCCTTGGATGCTCGCGCACCGTCGAAGCCCACGAGAGGTCGCGACGCGCGTTATCGAAGAGTAGAAAGCTCGTGCTGCAGAGGCGCGACAAATGACACTCCTCCCAGTCGTTCTCTTCTCGTCAGTAGTCTAGGGTATGTTACTTTCAGAAAAGTAATTCGTTACGGTTACAGTCACTTTCAGATAAAAGTAGTGAAGTTACCGTTGCAGTTACCGCAAAAAAAAAGTAATTTTGTTAAAGTTACGTTGAACAAGTAGCGGCGTTGGTTTTAAGTTACTTTTACATGAGGCGTAAGTTTAAGTTGCTTTTCCATAAAATAAAAGAAATAGAAAATGCCCCCAAGTTTATTACAGAAAGTGAAAGGAAAGTTGGCGCATAATGGCACAAGGCGAACATGCCACTCGCTGACCATTGTTTCATGCAAGATAATGGAGCACATAAACTACAGTAATCTCATTTCGCATTTGAATACAATTCTTTTTTTACTCCTTCACAGCGTGGTTTTTGGGCCGGGTTCTCTCGTGACACTCAATTAACTGAATTTGCCCATGACTTAGCTCAATTGGTTAATAGTAGAAAACAAGTCGATTCCATTTTTTTTAGCATTCGAAAGGGGTTTGATACAGTTCCGGGCACTGTTTTATTCTAGAAAAGCTGAAAGGGCTAAATACTGATAAGAACGCGTACTACTGGACTGCTAACCATTTGAGCGACCATAAACAATGTGTTGTGCTGAATGGGGTAAAGTCACCACCAGTTGACGTAACTTCCGGAGTACCACAGTGCTCAGCGCTTGGGCCACTCCTCTTTTAAATCTTTGTGAATAACAACCCCGGGAGATACAACGAGCATGAGACTATACGCTAATGACTGCATTTCTTACCGTGGAATTAATTAGGACTCTAATGTATCGGCTGTTCGAAGCGATTTAGAGAAAATTTGTTTATGGTGTTCAAGATGGGGAATGACTTTAAACATCCCAAAGTCTTGTCATGTACGGTTCACAAGGAAACGTAACATTTGCTAGCCAACATACACCGTACACGGAGAGACTTTATATGTTAAACGAGAAGCTAAATATCTGAGAGTACTCTTTTCTAATGATTTGCAATAGTTTTCTCACGTAAACTATGTAACAAGGAAATCAAGTAGAACACTGGGTTTTCTACGGAGAAACTTCTGGTGCGCTCCACCATCCCTAAAAGAGACACTCTTTTCTTCTTGTGTGAAGCCCATTCTCGAGTATGCTTGCATTGCATGGCACCCATCCTAACAGTATCTCATTGATGAAATTGGAAGGATTCAAAACCGTGTCGTTAGATTTATAACAAATACCTACAACTTTCATAGTAGTGTCTCCGCAATAAACAAGATGTGCAGTGAAAATTCGTGGCTGTTAGACGTAAGTATTTTGCGTCTAAAACTTTTTCACGGTATTGTCTATGGTCTGTCCAAAATAGAAAAATCACATTACCTGTTTGAGCCCTTTTGTGTACCGCGCAGAGTAGATCATGACAAGAAAGTTCGGGAATACACCTCAAAGACTGATTTGTTTCGCCATTCTTTTTTTTTTTCGCGAACAATAAAGGAGTGGAATAGCTTTCCGAGAGAGACTGGGACATTGGAAAATTCAGATTCGTTTCTTTCACAACTCCAGCATTGTGTCTGAATAGTTTACTACAAATATTGTATCAACGCATTATTTGTGTTCTTTTCCATGCGAACCAAGTTTGTTTATTTTATGCATGCATGTTATATCCCTGTGGGAGCTTGTATATATTACTTTGTGTAACTTACGTCTTGATGACCTATGATTTGTTTAAACATATATGTACTTTTTGTATGACCCCCCTCCCCCCAGCCTTTTTACTGTAATGCCCTCCGGGGCACTGTAGGAAAAATAAAGATGTCGGAATACATCATTTCAAGAGCGCAAATAATGGCTAGATTTTAGATTCGTTCAATAATATCTTAATGCTGCAAAACTGAAATGTAACAACAGAAATAACATCATTACTCTCGTCGTTACTTCAGAAAAAGCGATAGATCTACTGTTAGTAGTTACATTTCGAAAAGCTAGCGCGTTATATTTTTAAAAGATACAAAACAAAAAGTAACGAAGTCACAGTAACGCGTTAATCGTAACGCCTTACTACCCAGGGCTGCTTGCCAATGACAAATCTGTTCTTAACTTAACCCAAGGAACTTCTTTGATAACTCCGTTCCCAACTCACTATATAGACTCTCGTAACCCAGGCAGGCGGAGAGCTAATTGGCGACAATGAGGCGGCTGTGCGCTCGACCGCAATCAGAGTTTTTTTCTCCGTTTTCATGGCTCTCGCGCCGCAATTGTTCCGCGCTGACCCAATTCGGCGGAGGGCTTCCGCGCTTACGCCGTGCGTCGCCATTGCACAGTCCGCTCGCTCGCGGGCGACGTGCGAATGCCGAAGACAACGAAAGGCGGAAGACGGGATAATTGGCCACCGGAGGTGCACGACATTTTGGATAACATCCACGTTTACCCTCCCCTCTGCACTACGTCCTTTTGCACTACGTCGTAATCACGTCTCACGTTGGTATTCGCGGCTTCATTAGTTCTCGTCCCTCGCTTCTGAATTGAAAACAATGAAAAAAAAAGCTGTTTCAACAGAAAATTGTTTCTTATAAGTTAATTACCGATTGAATGTTACCAGCGCTTTTTGTAGAAGCTTGTTTTTGATGGCATATTGTTTGTTGGGCTTTAGTGAATAAAACTGACCAGTTCTAGCAAGACGTCCAAGTAAACCCACAGCGATGGAAATAGACGGGCACGTTTGTCTCTTTTGGGGGTGGATTTTCGAGTCTCTACCAAGTTCATGAAATTAGACCTATAAAAATACTGAATTGCGTGGAGATTGCGAAGGTCGTTACTATTATTCTTCATATCAGGCGCGTTGTGGATTATATCTTGACAAACACGTCGACTCTTCAGGCGTATAGGAGACGTAATGCAGCAGTTATTGTTGTTTGAAAACGTCGACCGACGGTGCCACCCTCCCTTCCCCCCTCCTCCCCCCTTTGTCTGCTCCAAGAGGCAGAAAGAGGGGCGTGTCACGATGTCTGATTATATTTTTAATAGGAAATGCAGCTCGTCCATGAGGGTAATATCGTGTATCTTAGGATGCTTAGAGGCCATAGATTGAAGTTACGATGACCATAACTAGTCCATCTCAAAATCCACTCGAGTGTCAACATTTTGAGACGCATCATACTGAAGATGCACTGTAGACACTTTTTCCACGTGCAATCTAGCCCGAGCACCTTCTCTAGTACATACTACATCACTGCGACTCATTTGCTTCTCTCCTGCGATACGAAATGGTGGGATATAAAGCTTAACACCAACTGGTAGGAGATCCTGCACCTTTAAATCCTTTATCCACTATCACAGCATCGCCACTTTCCAACATGCTCAGTACTCCACACTTCTCAACGATGGCACGATCACTTGTGCTACCTCCATACAAATTTGACACAAATGTTATGTAGCAATCGAGTGTAACACCGGCCAAGCACTTCATTGTTTTTGCATGTTTGTAACTTGAAAATGTTTTTCGCTGTGCCTCCAGAGCAGACGGCTTCTGAAGGCGAACGTCAGTCGAGTATCTGCAGGAACCCCCTAAAGCGTTCTGGGAGGTAACGTTGTACCTCATGCAAGAGTGGAAACCGGGCGATATCTCGGAGCACACTGTGCAGCATAAATACTCACTGAGAAAACGTTCGGCTCAAGGTTGATTCAGACAATCCAAAGTTTCGTGCAAGCTCCTTGAAAGGCATCGCAGTTCTCAGTGCTACGAGTACCATGAAAAAGGTGGTCCTCTGGTTTCTGCACATGCATGCGGTCGCCTTTGCAAGCGCACGGATATGTTGCCACAAGACGACACAGATTTTGGAACACTTCGTAGTTTGGAAAGCCCACATAGAACTCGAAGTCCTTACCTACTTTTATGTTTTCAAGGTTCAGTGCCTGACTAGACATTTCGGAACATTTTTTTAAAATAAAGTCTTCATTTATTCAGTGTTCTTAGTCTAGCTGGAGGTTCAGTTGGTCACTAAGTTTTTTCTCCAGCTACAAATCCCTTTTTAGCTCAGCTGTTCTTTTTTCGAAGAAGGGCATTTTGCTCTATCACTGCAAACGCTTCATTTCGACCAACTGTTTCCAAGGTGGAGTGTGAAACGGCTTCGAACCCTGCCCGTTCTGCTGCTACGGCTGCATGTGCAGTGTTGCCTATTCCACCAGAGGCTTCAATGTCGTTTACAGCAGGCTCTTCCTCGTCCATTCCACCCGAAGGCTCATCGTCGTCGTCCGGTAGCCAACCCACTGCACAGCCTTGTGGTACAGTAAAGGTGGTTGTGGCAACTAAACCTGCTGCATTAAAACTATTATTTGCAGTGGAGCTTGAAATGCAGAGACATATTGATGGAAAATGCAACACTATGCATCTAAAAGATAGATCACGAGGGTCTGCACTCAGTCACTTTTATTTGCTTAGTCATGCCAATGAGAACTCTCAACAAAGTGTACCAGGAAACTGTTCAAGGGGGGGGGGGGGAGGGGGGGCAGGCAGGCATGTGTGAAGCATGACGCTCTGACTACATTCCCGAAAAAGAGGGAGGAAAAGGGGGGGGGGGGGGGGGGGTGACGGCTAAGGCCCCATAAGCCAGCCCCTTCTGCTCCGGCTGATTGATATAAAGTTCCCAACTCCTATAGTGGGGCCAAATTGGAAGCTTTTGAGTTCCGATCTACACATTTCGTGTCCTTCGCGATATCTCGCCAACTTCGAAAGTCTCTTTCGTAGCATAAAGACAGATGAGGTATAGGTGTGATCACTGACGCTGCACAACAGACTTGGAACCAGCCGGCAACAAGCCCGCACATGAGAACGAATACCTTGGTCTGTTTCCCGTGACAACAGCTTGGCGTCCCGCCTCTTCGCTGCCCTTGCTGTACCGCGCAAGCGAACTCGGTGCGGAGGCAGGTGTCGGCTTGTATGTAAACAAGGAGAGAGCGAAGTCCGGGTGCTTCTGGTCTAGCGAAGATGCGCCTGCGTCGTAAAAAGCAGGAACAAAAAAAAACCTCGCTATAAATGACTAGCCTGTACGGACTATGACGCGGATCTCTCGAGTTAAAACAAATATGAATGTTACTAACCTCCAAATCCAATGAAGCGAACACTGCAAACACGCGAGTTCGCAGATGGCTGCCAAGGCGTCCCGTCCGAGTTCTGGCGTCGCAGCGCTTGAATCCATTTCTCTCTCTTTTTGCGGTGCGCGGTAGCTTTCGGAAATCTAAAGAAGCTCACGTTCGGCGTGTCTTTCTTGCTGTTTGTACATCCAACAGCCGAGCAGCGCTGAGGCATCGCGACAGGGCCGGACAGACGCGCTTAGCAATGCGAGAGAAGCCAGGCAGCGCACGACGAGAGCCCGCAAAGATGGCGCCTTTCCCTTTCTTCCTCAAGTTCGGGCATGCGAACAACATTCTCTGAAAAGGGTCAATTAAGCTGAGGTTCCTGCGCTGCGCTTATGTGTAACTCATAGTTTGCAAAAATCGGGAGGTTTAGTTTGTTATTGCATTCTGTTCAGAACCTAATCACATTCCACATTTTTTTGTTTTGTTTTCTAGGTCCTGTACTTCTCCATGTAGACTTTGATTGCTCTGGAAGTTAGAGATTGCCTTCCACATGAAAGCTGGACGTGATCAACTCATTATTTCTCAAGAATGAAGATGTGAACATGTTTTACTAAGTACTGCATCTTGTGTGCACTTGCTTGAAATTTCTTACTACTACCTGTTTATCTCTGGGAGGTGCACTTGGCAGTAACCTCTGAAATTAACTTGTGACAGCAGGCTTGAAAAAACTCATTGAACGCGGCAATTCCGTCTTCAAAGGCATTTTTCAGACTTCCCCTGTCCAAATAATTTCGTAGCATAAGTCACAAGTTGGTTTCACTGTCTAGTACCCGGAAGAGTTAAGCTGAGGCTACTGCAGTGCGCTTGTGTAACTCATAGTTTGCAGAAAATGGGAGGTTTATTCTGTCAACACATTCCGTTCATAACCTATTCACATTCCACATTTTTTTAGAGTGCAGCTCTCAGGCGCCCGTTTCCGGGTTCAGGGTCTTCGCCGTCGGCGTCGGCGTAACCGCGCGTTACATTATGGGACGTTTGCCATAATGATGTCACACGTGACGTCACGAGGGTAAAATTTTGCTCCTAAATTTTACGGGAACTTTTTCTGCTAAATTTGGCGGAAAACGTTCTCGCCAAATTTAGCGGGAAAATTTTACTCTCGTGAAGTCACACGTGACGCCACTTAACCCGAAAAATGTTTGCGCTAAACATTTTTCTCTCGTGACGTCTCACGTGACATCACGTGTGACGTCACGTGAATGAATGTGACGTCTCGTGAAATTTGTCAAAAAAGATTTCCGCTAAAATTAGCGGGGAAATTGATGTCACGTGACCTCAACACTAATTCAGTTTCCCCGCTAAATTTAGTGGGTAAATTTTCGCTAAATTTAGCGGGAAATTTAGCGAAAATTTCCCGCTACATGGAGGGGAGCAGGAGAGAAGGGGAGGGTGCGGAGTGGGATGAGGGGCATACCCTCCCCTCCGTACCCTTCCTCCTCAAGAGCTGCGCTCTAATTCGGCATTACATAGACTTGTAAACGTCTTTCATTTTTTGTTTTGTTTTCCAGGTTTTGTAGTTCTTCATATAAACATGATTGCTCTGAAAATTAGAGATTGCCTTCCACATGAAAGCTGGACATGGCCCACTAATTATTTCTTAAGAATAAAGGTATGAAAATGTTTTACTTAGTACAGTATCTTGTGTGCATTTCCTTGAAATTTCTAACACAGTGTTTAATCACATGTTAATCTCTGGGATGCGCAGCTGGCGTTAACTCCTGAAAGTTACTTGGGCCCACAGCCTAATCACATTCCATGGGCACTGTATATTTAATTTGAATTGTTTCCTCATCAAATATTAGTTGGCGTGTTGTCCGTAACTTGCGGCTGCGGAAGGCTGTAACTCTCAATCACTGAGCTGCACGCCATGCGTGACGACGGGAATCGTTCCGACATTACAAATTAACTGGCGTGTTGTCCGCACCTTGCAGCGACGGCCAGAGCCGATTAAACTGCTAGCTGCAGGGATTTAACAAAACGGACGTCGCAGTGAACGAAATATAGATCAGTAAAATGCTATATTTATTGTTCACTGAGACATCCGTTTTGTTAACGGACGTCTCAGTTACCGTTCCGGAACGATTCCCGTCGTCACGCATCACGTGCAGCACAGTGATTGAGAGTTACGGTTTTCTGCCATCCTTTTACGGGTAAAATTCTGGGGAAAAGCGTATGGCCTCATTACTGTCATGCACGAAATACCTAGTTAATGTTGTGACCGTGATGCAAGAGAACGGTAATTGTACCGGCATCAAAAATTAATTGGCAATTTCTTATAACTTGACGGGATTTGTTTTTACAGTGTATACTTTCCTTCCTGTTATAAGGGAGAACATGCTAGAGAATTTCAACGACCGAGTCGCCTGATAGTGGCGCTTCTGCTGTCATATTTTAATATACGTAGCAAGCAGTGTATTGAAATCAGATGAAGCAGTCACCTTCGTTACTGCGTCTTCTGCTTTTGAATCGGTGCTTTTGTTCCGGTCAGAAGACGATGCCACAAGCCGACTCGCCGGCGACTTGGTCGTCTGCATTACTGATATTTTCTAGAAGGTTCCACTTTTTGCACACAGGAACGGACCAATGCTTTAAGATTAAAAAAAACAAACTAAACCCCACCTCTAAAATTGAGTTTCGATGAAAGTTTGAGCTTGCTACGTGTATAGCACCGGTTCTTCGCGGCTCATTTTACACTCACTCCTCGATTCATAACACCCTTTACCAAGCCTGCATGACATTGCCACGCCATGAAATATTAGGGGAACATTATTCTGACAGTCATATATTAGCTGCGTTCGATTCGATTTGAAGCGCGCGCAGATAAATCGAGCGATCCTATATGTGCGTTGTCGGTTTTAGTCAGTATGCACCTTTTTCACAAGGGCGCAGCCATCTTGAATGTCGTCACTTCTGGTATGCGGTAAAACATCGTTTTGATCTCGCCACGCCGCTAAACATTGTTTACGAAACATCCGTGATTTTCGCACAATCTTCTTTTCCCTCAGCTATATTTTCTCGCAGATTCCAGGTTGAAACATTGTAATATTTTTTCGTCCCGCATACCAGATACGGAACCCACGTGACTGGGAACGACAGGAAACAGAAAACAACTATAGAAGTGAAATCTAGCGATAAAGTTTATTTTCGATGTCCAGGCCTGGCCATGTAGGTACTGGATTTTTTGCTCGTGAAATGCCAGAACTCCTACTTTCTTTCCCTTTTTTTTTTTTCAGTTTCTGTGTGATGTTTGCTTTCTTATAAATCCTGCAACTTGTCATATAGTGAGCTTATATACATTTTTGTAACGTCATTTTGAATTTCTGAAGGCTCAAAGCTTGATTTTGTTTTATTAAAATTCTCGGACTTTAGGCAGTGTGCGTTATTATTACTGAACAATTTCATTTCCTTTCATTTTATTCCATTTCATTCACTTCAGAGGCATCCGAGGACGCATTACATGAGGGGGCGATTCAAAAATAAAAGACAAAAAAGTAAATGAATACACACAAAAAAACAAGTAATAATCACACACACAACAAAAAAACGCATATTAGCAAGTTGTCCTTATGATGCAGTTGTACAAACCTATGTTCACAGTTACACAAATTGATGCACTTGTTTTTTAAATGAAATCGGATTGCGCTCAGTTAGAATATGGTCGGGTAGTTTCTTCCAGTCAGTGATGCAAAGTGCTAAGGGAGAAAAGTGGAAAGTGTTAGTACGGCACTGAAATGGTTCAATCTTGCAGAAATGATCATTTGGTTGATATAAAATTGGCAGCTCGGCAGTAAGTAGATTGAAAATCGAAAACTGAGTAATATACCTCTTAAAAAAAAAACGGGCTAGTTTTTGTCTTTTTTCCTAGAAGGGGAAGATTTGATGCAGTAACGTTGACAAAATATTTTCAAACGTATGTTTTTTCAGTCATATGCCTAATAAAGCTTCACTTGTGCTTCAAACAACACCATTTTATGCATGTTTTCACTCGAATAGCCGTAGTGTAAAAAGGTAGTCGAGTATTAAAGAACGTGTAATGTCCTAATGCAGTCCCGAAAACATGCGTTGTGGGACATCCCGCGGATGCTTTTCGGCGTTTCACTCGGAACGCTTTTAGTGCCTTATTGGAACATCCATGGAACATCCCCAACGTCCCAATCTGGACACCCTTAGGATGTTCGCTGGATGTGTGTGTGTTGTCTGGAATCGGGGAAGTAAGTCCCAGCTGCGCCGGCGCTTCAGTGAAATGCTCTCGTCACGTGATCTCGTTTTCATTGTGTACTCGAAGGGCGCGGACGAACTTGTCTTTATTGGAGCGTGTAGATGTGATTGGACGGCACGCTCAGAGATGTGTCGTGAGCCGAAGAGAGTGGCCAACCGAGGAGTTTGGCTCCCACGGTTTTCCCAGGGCGATCCGCTCATCGCTCAGACAGGGAGGGCAGGCGCTCTCGTTACACCGCTGCGCTGCGAAGGACGTCGAGGCTCCGAAGAATGGCTGCGGGTAATTGGCCCGGAAACCTTCACCGCCGCGGCTACCGGTTTCTTGATTCGACCTGCTGGCGTCGTCACGGCTGCTGAAGGCGAAAGCGCCACTTCTCCTCCGGCGGCGACACGTGACGTTTCTGGGTCACCGCCCGTGCAGACTGTCCCGCTTCGTCTGGGCCCCCCTCGGCCAGCCTCCGCCGTCTTAGCCGGACTCGTTTTGTTGCGCGTCGAGAAAGCTGTCGGCTGGGTCGCACCTATCGCACATATATGAATACACTGTTTTATACTGAGTGTGCAATGCAGCCAACGCTACAGCCTGCGTCTGGATTGAGCGTTTGATTTGCGCGCACCCTCGTGCAAATGAAACGCTTTAGTTAGTGGGGTGAGAGCGGTAGAAGGGTATCTCAGATGTCCCGCGTCCAGCGCGAGCTTACTAGCTTTGATGTTCGCTGGATGTGTGTGTGTGTTGGCGCGTTGTGATCTTCGCGCGTGCACGTGCAGCACGTCGGACGGCAACGAGCGCGTGCTGGAGGCACTCGAAAGAGACGCCCAGCTGTTCTCATCCCGTCAGTATGCAGTTTTAGCATATATTGTTGCCCTATACGGAGAGGCATTGCTACCGCAATCTCGCGCTGTACCTCTCTTTAGCGCGCGCAAGGAGCGCTGCCGTGCCTGACTTTAACTCGCTCGCGATAACGCTATGCTAAAACTGCCCAGTGACTTTAGATGAAGCCGTGCGCTCGCGACAGTATGCGCCGAGAAACTGAGGGTAAAGGAGGAGGCAAGAGCGTTCGGGTACGTCAGAACGCCGAGCTCTGGATAGAGTCACTATACTTCGTCTGACCTTAGTATGGACTATTGTTAGCCGCGCGTGCTAAAAGCGCGAGCTAGTCGCTTTGAATGAAGCCGCGGCGGCTGCACGAGCGCTCGCGCAGCTTGTGCTCTAGTCAAGGCAGTCAAGGCTGGCCGCTCGCGCTAGCACAGCCTTCGCGGTTAGTCCATGCTAGGGTGAGACGAAGTATAGCGAGTTTTAGAATAGGGGGCTCCACAGCTTTGGGTGCCCCAAACAGCTTGGGGCATTGCAATGGGCATGCGCAGAAGTTCTGCGCATGCGCACTGGGACGCCCCAAGCTGTTTGGGGCACCCAAAGCTGTGGAGCCCCCTATTCTAAAACTCGCTACTAGCTCTGGATGGAATGGTTGTCTTTGTATCTACTGCACCCGTCGAACGCTTTAGGACGCGGAACGCTGGCGTCCGGCGTTTGGCCCTCGCATTCGAACGCGTACGACAAGTGCAGTCGATGCAAATGCAGCTTGCTTTAGGTCTATGCTCCATTCACCCTTAAGCTAAAACTGGAGCCAAAACTACGAGCCTGAGCTGGCCCGCGCTCCTGGTTTTGAGACGGGCATTTCTAGCGCGAGATCTTGTTCTGTGGGAAAACGCTTCAAAGCAGCGTTCTCGAGCTCTCGTGCTTGTGGCATTGGCTGCAGTCTCAGCTTAAAGGAGCTGTGCAACGATATTCAATTGGAATGTTTTTCACTTTACACGAGCTTACTGGCACTAGTGGGACTCAAGGATACTCGCATGCAATGCCACTGGCCAAGAAACTCCTTTGTTGCGGTGTAATTTCAAGGACAAAAGCGATCATTTTCATTCAATCTCTCCCTTGCAAAATTCGATGACGTAACGCGGGGATCGCAGTACACCCGTATGACGATATTTGAATGCGGTTCATAGATTGGACCCGAGCATTGCGTGGGCACTCGATTTAGGCTCGTGATAATTGATAGCTCGAGAAGCATTCGAGTAGTGGCCCGTGTCCAATCGCTGCAACGACGACAATAGCCGAGCCATAACAATATCTGGAACTCAGCGCGTGTCCTGTGCTTTGCCAACCCCAGCGCGTGGCTATGATCAACATTGGCGGCATATAATCGGCTCCAGATCACGTGGCCGCTTGTTCTGGCTGCGAGTTGAGGGCGTGAACGCTGCTCGTTGTTTTTTAATTTTTTTCTGGGACTTCTAATGCGTCGGGTGAAAAACGAAGGCGTGTTTCATAGGTCATTAACGTCAGGGATCCGTTCTAAGCGGTATTTGCGCAAAGTAAAAAAATTGTTTCATAGCCCCTTTAAACGGAGTATATACCCACAAATCATTCGAGACAGAGCTCGGCATTCAGACGTCCCGGGCGAGCCTCCTCTTCTCCCTCAGTTTCTCGAGCCACAGCATTGAAGGCATTCTCAAAGCCACTAAATACAGCACGAGAACTCAGCTGCAAGGCGGATCGCATGTGCTCAAGTGTTTTCCACATGCACATTCTAGGCCCAATCACACAGGCCCGTTTGCTTACGTTTTCTTACATTACGTTATGAATCACCGGGACATCTGTGCTTCGAATATCGCGTGCAAAGTTACAACTTAATCTGGTTGTCATGCTTTATACGAAGTGCAGACATCCCGGTGACTCTCGTCATAAGCAGAAGCTCCCGTAACATAACGTAACGTAACACAACGCAACGTAACGTAAAAAAACGAAGCTGTGTTTTAACTAGTGCTTAAAGTCTCCCGCAAGCTGAGGGGGGTCCCTACAAGAAGGTTGGGAGGGGGGGGGGGGGGGGGGGGGGGTCTGACGAGATGTACCAGATGCACATAAAATAAACTCCACTGCTGACTCTACCTTCTCTGCACCTGCAACCCTCAAATTGATAATCCCCAATTAAATGTTACATCCCTGAAAGCAAAGCTATTTACTGAAAGATATATTTATATTTCACTAATGCTGGGGCTGTGGAGGAGGGTCTCAGACCGTCCTTTAAAATCAGTGGGGGTCAGAGACCCCCTGAGACCCCCCAGACTCTAAGCCCTGGTTTTAACCAGCCTTCACAGACAGACACAAGAGTGAACTTTCAGCCCTCTCAGCGGAATCTCTCCTAAGCACGCGCGCTCGTGCAGTGCAACCTGTTTGTGTTTGCATACTTAGCTCGTACATAAAGTGAAAAGAGCATGGCAGAGTTTTTTAAATGCTTAAAATCACCAAATTTCACCTCTCCGATTCCCCTCGTCTTCCGAGCGAGAAACGTCTCCTTGGGGGAGACAGACCCTTCGCTTCCGGATCCCCCTTTCCTCTCTAACGATATAATGCACATACAAATACCGCTATAGTTAAGAACACTCATATGCGATACTCTAGCGAACGTTGAACTGGTCTACGCCGCTTCACCGATTCCTTTCTGCGAGTTTAAATGGTGCATGGAAGTAAAGGGTCGGAAACGCGAGGAAAGGAGAAGGCGCGGAGCAACCATAGCCATTCGTCTCCCCGGCCCAGGGTGCCGACGTTGCATGTTTCGGCGGCTGTCCAGCGCAGCTGCCATTCCAGTGCGCCCATACGCATCCGCGGAGTCCTGTCGCAGCAATTAATCTGAGTCTCTCCCTCTCTCTCCCGCCGCTTCATTCCTTCCGGCCTTCCCAGAGGCATGCTAATGAAGCACTCACCTTCTCTCCCGCTTTCGAGCGGGCCCGCTGGCGGCCCGGCAATGCATCGTGGCCCGGCGACGTTTAACTGCCGGGGAGAGCGAATATTCTAGAACTTAACTACAAATACAAGGTTGTTTTTTTTTTTGTCTCATATTTGCCAATATTAGAGTACATTAACTGCACATTTTGAACCAACCCGAGTCTGAGGAAGTACGAAGGTCGACAGCAAGAAAAGAAAAGAACTTTGGTTCTTGCACTAAATGTGTGTTTCGCAAAAAAAAAAAATAATAATAATCATAAAAGTAGTTTTTTATGAAAGTGCACCATCCAATTTCGTCCGCTAGGCGGGGCGAAAAAACCTGAATTGGTGTAGACCAAATGCAAAAAGAGAAGCGCCATCTAGCGTACTCATGATCAATTATCAAATTTTCGCCATATGGGGGCGGCTTCCGTACCCATAGTTTCGCTCGAGAGACAATGGTCTCAGCAAAGTAATACCCCTGTCAGACGGCGTTCTAAAGGTCCTTTTCACTAAGCTCCTTTAGAAAAATCGGCCAATCAGCTCGCGGTGTGGAGTGCGCACGTGCTCTGTGGCGCGCGCACGTGCTCTACGGCGTGCGCTGGTTCGCCGATTTTATAAAGGAGCTTAGTGAAAAGGATCTTTAAAACGCCGTCTGACAGGGGTATTAGAGTAGTAGATCTAAAATATGATCACGTGTTAAAGTCCAATACGAATTTTTTCCCACAGTCTTCGATAAAGACCGTTCACTGACCTGGATGGACCAGTTCACTGCTTTAGTGACGAGTCTTGCTAACTCGTTGCTGACAATTCCTTTTCCAAAATTTCGCCGCCGTATTTTTTTTTTTAACAGAAACTAAATAGCGACCTTATAAGGGCGCAAATACGTTGTCCTAATATCAGAAAACAGAGTTAAATCTACATGCGCCTCATCCAAAGCTGAAAAATGTTAAAAAAAATAGAGAAAGAAAAGAAAAAGTGATGGCGGCTTCGAGGGGTGTAGCCCGAAACAACCCATTCTCGTTTGAACCCGTCCCATTTCGAACCATTCCCGAATCGACCTTCCCGCTTGAACCCGTCCTGTTTCGACCCATTCTCGAAACGACCTTTCCGTTTGAACTCGTCCCGTTTCGTCCCAATCCCGAAACGCCCTTCTCATTTGAACCCGTCCCGTTTCCACCGATACTCGAAAGACCCTTTGCGTTCGAACCCGTCCATTTTCAAGCCATTTTTTTAAGACCCAGCGCATCACAACCTTTTTGCGAAAAGTCTAATCGTTCTAACCCTGGTCTGCGCACCTTTTCTGCTTAAGAATATATGTTGTGAAATATTATTGCATGCCAATGCATTCTAAAAATGGCACCTCTTTCAGGCAAGCTTCAAAGTAAGTATATTATTCTTACTTCAACCACTTAAAGTGGTTGAAGTAAAAATAAGTGAAATTTTCGCTTTTTTTTTTACTTCAAGATGATCCCCATAACGTGCAACCGCGAAACGGTCTATGTAAACTCTGCGACACCGTTACTGCAAAGACGACCTTGTCGCTTTTTTTTTTTTTAATTTTACTTCGAAATGGTAATAGCGGGAACCAAATTTTAGGGCTTAGGAAACTGACTCAGATGAGCACTTCGAAAGCCAGTAATAGTTTTTATGACAGCTTTTCAATTCTATGAGATAAACAGCAGCACCGCCGATCGCTTGTTCGCGCTACGTACAATGAAGAAGTCT
Source organism: Ixodes persulcatus (assembly GCA_013358835.2). NCBI lineage: Eukaryota > Metazoa > Arthropoda > Arachnida > Ixodida > Ixodidae > Ixodes > Ixodes persulcatus. Next base: position 1,484,366 of record JABSTQ010009169.1, read on the forward strand.
TGCATACACAAGCACAGTGGGTAAGCTAAAATTCGCATCGCCATCGCGACGCTATTTTTAGGGTTCCCAAAGTGCTCGCGTACGTTATTCTAAAACCTCATATTAGTGATCCTGATATTTTGGAGAGCGATAAATCAGGCAGGGCGACAGGCATGTGATTGCGACTTTATTTTCTTTTACAATTTCAAACACTGAACGCACACAGGAAAACATCATAGACCGGAAAATGCATTCGCCTTGTTGAGAAAGTCAAACAGGAAAATCGTGCCATCAGAAAGGCGACACTCCAGTTCTGATAGTTTGTCGTCCTTGCTGACCCACTTGTGCCTTCTGGCCCGCAAAGCACCACTATTTGCAAGCTGCTGAAAAGATATCCGTGTCAAAGCCTCATCCCGTGTGATCAAATCGATGAAGCTGTAAATCTTCGGGGGAGCCCTCCCTGACACCGCGTTTATCTTACGGTGCCATGTCTCCAAAGTTGTTTCGGGAGAGGGAGAAGTGAGGTCAGCAAGGAGGACAGACATTGGACACTTGAACCTAATCAACTGTTAACGAACAATACAAACGAACAGACCCAACTGATAACAAACGATGGCCGAAGCGGGAAGGTTGTTTCGGAATAGGGCGAAATGGGAAAGGGTGAAACGAAAAGGTCGTTATGAGCCGGGTCGAAACGGGAAGGTACAAACGGGAAGGTTGAATAGGGAATAGGGAGTTTTAGCAGGTCGTTTCCACACGAACGGTTCGCCCTCCAACGCATCGGCGACGCCACTGCGCATGCGCGCGCGAGTCGTTCGGGACGTCGGGAGGCTCTTCTCGTTCTTTTCTCCCATTCCGGCCGCTGGAGTCGTCACCGCAACGCAGCCAGCACCGTTCACGACTCGGGCGAAAAAAAAGATGGCGGTCGGTTCGGCGACTGCTTTCGCCGACCCAGCCGAGCGTTAGGCTTAGGACAGCGGCAGGAGATTTGCCGTCCTGTTAGTCTGCTTCATTTGAGAAGTTGAACCAAATCATTTGGAGGACTGCTCACAATGGTAAGCGATCGTGAATGCTGTAAACTACGCATGCTAGTAAATTTTTGCAATCTGCGGGCAGACTAGCTGCCGTGGCGACCGCGAGCAGACGAAATGATTTGGTTCGACGGCACACAACGTGAACGATCGTTCAAGTTCAGGATGACGGTGACACACCACATACCTTTACGGTCGTTTAGATACTTTTTACTCCATCTAGCTTCGCAGTTCTTGAAATTCGGACCGGCAAATGTTACATCGGCCGTCTTGTTTACATCAGTCGTACGCCGGAAACACCAGCCGCCACCACGGTGTCCGCCACGGATTTACACGTTGCAGAATGTTTCACATGTTCACTAGAAGATGGCGCCACCGTTAAGCACTATCATCATCATCGTTTACAGGGTCGCGCAACTTTTACGATTCGCTAAAGTATGTCAAATTTCACGTACGGTTTCACGGAACGGACCGGCTGTACCGTTCGTGATTTCGGAACCGTGTGCTTGAAAAACGACTCGCTAAAACTCCCTAATGGGTCGAAACGGGAACCACCCGCTTCGAGTGGCATGATGATGATTTTATTCTGGTTTCCTCTCTCCTATTTTTTCTTTCCTCCGCTCCCTTGACATTTGTTTCTATTTTCGGACGGGCCATCGTCGGCGTCTCCCGCATGTAACTCCGTCCTCTGTACCTTTTCGGAATACACCACATAACACCACCAATTCCATTTCTCCGCTAAATATAGAGGGGAACCCCTTCCTTGTAAATTTTGGCTTATATAATTAAACCCCCGGCTCACATTCTGTGCCCATCTGTTCTTGTATGAAAAACAAGCACCACCGAACACCCCAACGTTTTTTTTTTTTTTTATTTTTAGGTTTATTCGAAACAATTATGTTCGGGAAAACGCGAGGGTTATAGAATTTTGTTCATAGTTTGGAAGCTAATCCGTGGTTCAGACTGTACTCCGTTCACCCATAAGCTGAGACTAGAAGCTCCGCCTTCAGCGCAAGCTTTCATTCCTTGCTAACAAAAGCGTGAACGCGCAGGCACGCGCAACCAAAGCACTGCGGAAGCCAGCGAGCTCGCGCTGAAGGCGGAACTTTTAAGTCTCTGGGTGAAGGGAGTATAGGGGGATTGTGAGGAGGTTCGTAATTTGAGGTCAAGCTCTCTTTCAATACCTAAAATTATTGACGAGGCAAGTACTGTTTTTGTGTGAGCTTTAGTAGTTTCCGTTAAAAAACAATAGCGATACAAATTTAAAGAAAAACATGAAATACGTTACGGGATACACTATTCCCATAGGGTAGTCATAAAACAACTAGTTGACGAGTCACTGAATAATAAATGCAAGTCTCAAGTCAAATAAGTTAGTGGAGGTCGGAGTGAAACACTTCACTTCACCTGACAACGACGGCGGTGACGTTGTGGCAACGATGTGGTGACCTGGCGTTGTGGCAACGATATGGAGGTTGTCTTCCTGAGAGACCTCGGCGCAAACAGAAGCGACTGGGCGTAACTGCGAGGGACAACCGGGCCGTATCGTGAAGGCGATGTTCCGTTGTCCCGGACGACTCCCAGTGGCGGCTGCACCGACCATGGAAGACATCACCACAACGTTGCCACAACGCCACGTCACCACATCGTTGCCACAACGTCACCACTGTCGTTGTCAGGTGAAGTGAAGTGTTTCACTCCGACCTCCCTTAACTTATTTGACTTGAGACTTGCATTTATTATTCAGTGACTCGTCAACTAGTTGTTTTATGACTACCCTAAGGGAATAGTGTACCCCGTAACGTATTTCATGTTTTTCTTTAAATTTGTATCGCTATTGTTTTTTTTAACGGAACTACTAAAGCTCACACAAAAACAGTACTTGCCTCGTCAATAATTTTATGCATTCAAAGAGAGCTTGACCTCAAATTACGAACCTCCTCACAGGGATTATGTCGATATCATAATTTAGTCGCAGCAAACGAAGCCAGGATGAAAAAAAAAAATTTGAATCGGACTTCGATGCTTCTTTTGTTTAAAAACAAGTATTGCAACCAAACGTGCCAAAAAAAAAAAAAGAGATTACGTTATCATTGTTTTAAACTTATTGTCATTTTATACTTTTTTGTATACGTCATGTGCGAACCTTCCGCTACTCAACCGGCGTAATAAAGCCATAATTTCCCAAGTAAAAAAAAGGTTTCGAGAAATGCACGGCACCGAAACCCCCAATCGCGTTAGTTACCCAACAAGCGGTTTATGAGAGCGCGCGGGCGTTTTCTTTGTTCGTCTCATTTTTTGTACTTCTGTACTTTTTCTTTTCATGGTGACTGAATCGCAATTACCGAGAGCGATTTGAAACCTCCTAATGACCGATTCACCCAGATACTAAACTGCACGACGTCGTCGATCTCCGGCCACAATGTCTTTCCTTCTTCTCCACCTCATTGCCGTGTCCCACCCGTGAAAGTGCTCGGTTTCGACAGGAGGGCCGTCGCCACCCCGCGGTGCCGCCTAACTTTACTTTCAAACGCGCGTCGTTTGAGTATCAATCTTCGAAATGCCGGCGGTGGCGGCCACGCCGGAGCCCCCTATAGCCTTGCGCAAGGGGTCATCAGGGTAGACTTGCGCAAGCGAATTCATTCAAAGCACGCGCGTCAACCACCGCCACGTCGACGTGTCTGATCCTGCGGTCTGCAGAATTACTGGCCTGTGAATGGATCTCGTTTGTTATCGGAAGAAGTTGAAATAGCCGCTGAGGCAACAACGACGGTATAAACTAAAATTTAAAAAAAGTCCTTCTCGACAATGACCTTTCGAAACGAATATGCTGACGTAACATTAAAAAAAAAAGAATGTATATCTATGGACATTTTTGGGGGAGGGCCGTCGCGTGGTGATCACCGTTGGAACTTTCAGACGGCTGCGAAGTGTAATGAACTTCGCTTCACCGCAAGTCCGAGCGCAACCGATGCTGCAAGTCGATGAGGCCACTCGAACAGCGCCAAAACCGCAGCGTCATGGCGTTCGTCGTCTTTTTGTCTGCATTCCAGAGGTGGCCAAATTACTCATTTAATGTAATTAAATTACACTACTAATTAATTTTTAAACGACTGAAATGTAATTAAATTACATTAGAAATTACCACTACCCGAAAGTAATGATCTACAATTACAAATTACCGCATAAAAGTAATGAAATTACTTTCAAATTACTGTTTTAAATGTTTTAAAGGAGGAGCTAAACAAAAAGAAAGAACGCACTCTGCTTTGCATTTGCGAAATAACAACAGTCAACCCCACACCAAGCCAGTGGGCAAAACCAAAGACGGATAAGGCGAAACAACATGTCATCCAAACCTGAACCGACTGACCTTGGGTCTGTCTGTGTTGTGGGTTGACGTTTTTTTGTTGTTGTTTTTTTTTCGAAATACCTACTGAGCACGCCGTCGATTCGCGGATGCGTCTGGGTTCGGACTGCCTTGGTATTGATTATTCCTGTGGCCTGTGTCATCTTTGTTTGAACTTCGGGCCAAGATAATCTTCAAGGGGGACAAGAGCCACGTTTGGGGAAGCCCATTCTTGGTCATAGCAACACGAACCCAGCAGGATTTAGATGGCACGACCCTCTAGTCCGACCTAGAGTGCCTTCAAGCAACGCGCACATAAAGGCACCCAGTCCCACCGTCACACGAGCCAGCGACCACAAACAAAATCCGCATTTGTCGTTTCTTTTTTGTTATTTTTTGAAGATGCTTTATTTATATATATATATATATATATATATATATATATATATATATATATATATATATATATTTGCAAATGCAAGACCTGCTTTTCTTTTGTTCATTTCCGGGAAAATAAAAACATGCCTGAAATATCCGTGAAATACTTACGATTTTAATTACAACTACCGCCACTAGTGTAATTCATTACATTACTAAACTACCGGGATCAAAAAGTAATTAGATACATTACAAATTACTCTCAAAACTAGTTTAATTACTGTAATTCAAATACAGTAATTTCATTACTGCCACATCTGCTGCGTTCGATCAACAGCTAAACCAATGAGGCTCGGGTAGTGTGACGTGACCTTGCGCGTTTAGCACTTGCGTCTGTCTGTGTCCGTAACGTCGCGAACAGTATGAGCGGGAACGCCGGAGCGCGTGACCTTCAATACAAACTGAGCTAAAAAAAAAACTGTGGAGCGGAAAGGGAGGTGCGAGAGTGCTTACTCCAATGTGCCAACACCTTTTAGAAAATATACACTTCGTTTCAGCTCCAGATGCAGCCGACGTTAGGTTTGGTTGAGCGATGACAGAACACGTACAGAAACATGACGAACACCATGAGGATCGGCATTTGACGATGTCTGATTCTTCCCATCAGCTCGCAGCGTCGGCTGCGTATGGACTTAAGCTGAAACAAAGTACAAAGACTGCGCGCCCGCTCCGTGACTCGCTAAGCCAGCGAGCGGAAAGTCGACAGTGGGCAGGGCACTGCAGGCTTTGCTGTGCCGACGCACAGCAAAGCTGCAGCGCTGGTGATGCGGCCTGTGGTTTTTTTGTTTTTTTTTTATTTTTTTATTAGAAGCTTATATCTTTTTCTTTACTTTTAGGGTTTACAATTAAGTTACGACGTCTGAAAACACTTATGGCAAATATTAGCGCTAACACCATTTCCACAATTATTTAAATTTGATCGTCTTTATAAAACCGAAGTGTTGATTTGCAATGACAAATATTTTAATTTGAAACGTACGTTTGACATCCTCCATTCTTACCGCCCGCTAACAAATGAGTGCCTTCCAGGTGGTTCTTTGAACGACAAAAGAAAAGTAACAGCACGCTTTCCACCTCCCCCACAGGTTGAACGGCCACTTCTGTATTTAATAAATACTGTACGAAAATAAGTGACGATGCGCTACTTAAGGAATTATTTGTTTTATCTAAAACAGACAGTTTTAAGAAGGCCATTATGTAATAAATGAACGTGACAAAATACACAGTAAATTCGTCTCATGAGACAACTTCCTTTTTGCCTCCGTCTCGGGTTTTAGTATGTCGGTCTACACAGATGGAGCGGTACCTTCACACTTTTTTAATGCGTTAGCATTAGGACGCTCGTTTCGACGAAAATCCGACGGTGTCTTTAGTTTGTCAGCGTCGGGGAGAGAGAAAGAAGGGAAAGAGGCTGACGCGTGCGACTCTCCCATTGGTCCGAAGCGCTGACGTCAGCACGCGTCAACCTCTCTCTTTCTCCCCGGCGCTGACAAACTGACAGACACCGCCGGGGTTTCGTTGAAACGAACCCTTTCATTTTCGTCAGTCACGAACACAGCTGGCACGGAGCTAGAGAGAAGGCGGTGCCGCGCAACACCTGCTAGATAAAAAAACCGTAGTGCAAATCAGATGACGTCATCATGAGAGGAGGCCAACGCTGGACACAGATTGGAAACGACTCACGAGTGCTGGGTCAGCGCTCGGCTTCGAGTCAAGTTTGAGCCGAACGTCGATGCAATTGTCGTGTCCAATATGTGCCCAGTGTTGGCCTTCGCTGATGACGTCATACCTCATTCAGCACTACGGCTTTGTTATCAAGGAGGTGTTGCGCCGCGACGCGGTGGAATGCGGGCGGGCTCAGGCGCCGCACTGTCGTCGCCGGTTTTTCTTCGCTCTTTCCGTACAAATGGTGCGTGGACTGTGACGTGTGTGTGTAGTTAAAACGATGGACCCGGTTCCCTCCAAGAGTGGTATGGATGACCACATCTAAAGACCACATCTTTTCTGTACTCTGACAGGCAGAGTACAGAAAAGAGGCGAAAAAAGTATGACCCTTCGGAAACGATAACACTGACCCCGTAACGAGTCCAAAAAAAGGCAGCGAAAAATAGAGAAAGCAAAAGAGAAAGCCAAAAGAAAAAAAGTGATGGGGTCAGCGTTAGCGCTTCCCAAAGGGGGACGCGTGGGGCGTTTCTCAGCGGTCATGCTAACGCATTCCTTAAGAATCCACCGATGGATCCTTCTGTAATTTCTGTACGACCAGCGTGACAATACCGTCCTCAAACAAAGAAACAATCCCCAGTCTGTCTTTTGTATGATGTACGAGTGGCCGCGGCTTTCAGCTCCCGTTGACAACAGCGCAGACCATTTTTCGTGCTTTCGATACGCTTTCAAGATTGCAACGAGCGCTATCCGGTACCGGTATGTTGTTCTACGAGACTGTGATTTGCAAAGACTCCCAACTGCCTTTTCGTATAACTGTATAGTAGAACGGCAAAGGTATAAACAAATCCTTGGACTCTCCCTTTGTTCGCCATAAATACCCCTTCAGCTCCTTTGATGCGGACACAAATACACAAGAAATCGCTTAGAATGAAGACGCTTCTTTTGCTAGCGTATCTTTTGATTTACGGTAAAGAAGGCACACTTGAAGATCTTCAGCAAACACAGAAAACTGGAATGCGAGAAACAAAAGAAAGTTTGCTTGTTTGTTTGTTTTTTCTCCTCTTTTGACAAAGCGAGCGATGTAAGCTTCCTTAGTTCGAGAACTTTCGGGAACGCATGCGCGGCGTGAGCCATTCACCTCAACGGGATGGTCGGCGGCCTCCGGAGGGCTGACCCATTTGAATCAATCACGTGTGCAGCGGTCCAGTGAGCTCGTAAACATACACACACGAGCAAAAAAAAAAAAACTATTAGAAATGCAGCGGGAACAACAACCTCGACGTATGCGTGCTTCTCGGGCCGACGTGCGAAGAGCTGCATCACAGGCGCCTTAGCTGCTGCTGCTGCTGCTGCTGCTGCCGCCGCCCGCTGTTTTCTTGTGGCGGGAAGCCCGAGTCGTGAAGACGGTGGTCAGCTTTGAAGGTTCCGCACGAGAATCTGTGCGACAGCCCCGGGGAAAGCCGCGAGAAACGTGCACTCCCGTTCTCATTCAATGGCGAGCGGTGAAATTGACACCGCACCAGGGGAACGCAGAATGTCCGGTCACGCTGCTCTATACCGGCACGCCCGCTAAATTCTGCAGAAAATAAAGAAAACAACAACAAATAATAACAAACCGCCAAAGAGGGAAACCCCGAAGTGAAGCAGCATCATGATCGCAGTTTAAGTGGATGCGCCATCGCATGTATCAAGAAAAACTGGATGTGTGCAGCAGTGGTGATCAAAAGCAGACCTGCGCAAATGTTCGAAAAAATATATTTAGAAGTCTGAGCGGGTGGATGACAAACCACGATACAAGTCACATTTAACACCAAGCCAGACACCTGGTAAATCTCACTTGAAAGTTTTTTTGTTTTGTTTTGTTTTAGGGGCGAAGCTCCTTAGGGGCTAGCCATGTCCGTATGTCCGTCCGCCGTCCGGCGTCGGGTGCTCTTGCTCCTGCTCGTGAGCTCACGTGCTCACGTGCTCGTGTAGGGCAAAAAACAAATGAAAAAAAAAAATGAAAAAATTATGAAAAAAGAAAAATAAGAAAAAAAAGAGTAGGGGGTTCTGAGATGCCATCCCATCTTTCTTCTTAAAAAAAGAAAAAGAAGAAAACCACCATTCTCCTACTTTCATGAATGAAAACGACCGAAAAGCTCGGCATGCAGCGCCTCAGCGTCTACGCAGACAGCAAGCTGCTCCGGAGACCAGGGCGCGAGAAGCTGCTGCACAGCGTCAATAAATCAGTACCATCAGCACTACCTATGCCCAAAATCAGTATCATCAGCACCACCCGAGCTTCGCCCCAATCAACATCATTCACCACGTGGAGATGCGGTCATTTCTTTTTTCAATGTTTGAAATTAGCGCGTTATTGTTTGCGTTTACAATATTCACGTGATGTTACAGTTTCTGCAACCTACGACGAACATCTCCGCGTCGATGTGGTTAATACCATCATTGGTTCTTTTTTTTTTTAAGTTTCGCGGGAAGCTTGACGCGCAACCAATAAGGCTCATTTTGAAAGTTTGCAATTTTATGACAAAACAACAACAACTTTGAAGTGAAATCTATTGAATTTCAATTTGTCTTGAAACATAACTTGCACATTAAATCTGTCACACGCACTCAAACACTTAAATACTATTTATAGACACAGCGTACTCTCTACGGTCGGAAACAAGCCAGAGTGCAAAATATCGAGGTGCTTGTTTCGTTTTAGTCCGGGCATTCAACTTCGAGGGTCCATGGGCCCGACACGGCCCTGGAAATTTCTCTTAACGTTTTCCGCGAGGAGTTCTTACAGCCGTCCCATTACGGGTGACAGCGTCGACGTTGCCTAATCTTATAACTGCCCTTCCTCGCGTGAGGACGAACCAAAGCGTACATTAAACTGACAGCCGTCACGACGTTCGAAAACGAGCACACACGCGAAGACGGGCCCGCTGAGAACTCCCAAAGCCCTGAACATTGGATTCGCTAAATGGTTCTCTTTGCCCCGAGGAAAAAAAACAAACCTAAAATATTAATAAGCACAAATCTGGTGCCGCCTATCCTTCTTAAACGTTCCTGGTCGAAGTTTCGAAAATCGTTTCAATGGTACGTGGCTTAAGTGACACCTTTCTTTCCCATCGTCGTGTTCAATTTGATTTTCTTTATGAACTCTAGATACAGGCTCTGCAGAACGTTCCCGTACCAAATGATGTAATATAAAGTGATTTTAAGCAATTTCAACTGCCGCCTGCAGCAGCGTCCCGGAGACAATAGACAGTTATATTAAAAAAAAAACAAAAAAAAAACAAGAAAAAACAATAATGTGGTTGACTCAGTTACCGAACAATTTTAAATTCGGAATATGCTTCCCCTGAAATGCGCGGTTGCGTGGAAATATGCATGCAGTCATGTTTCGTTAATACGGGCCCGTTAAAATGGATACGCCGATGTATAGACAATGTTTTCAGGGACGAATTGGGTAAATACATGCATTTTTTGTCTCGTCATTATGGAAAACTCACACTGTGTATGATATTTTGGGGAAACGAAGTTGTCCTTATTAAACAGGCATTAATGCATATGCACATATATATATCTCGAGGCAAACACAAATGCGAAATGTAGGTTCGTAAATCCCGACATGGTATACAGGTGAGGTTGGTTTCACAATGTCAGTATATGGTAGAAGGCTGAACCACTTTTCGACATCCGACATTCCAGAATCCTGAGCTGTCGGGCCACGTCTTTCCTACGCGCCGAGAAACCGAGGGAAATGAGGAGACGAGTGCACTCGGTGACGTCGGGATGCCAAGCACTGGTTGGTACGATTAGTGGGTAGGCCCAAAGCTAGCTGCGTTTGTCTCCATTGCACCACTTTTCGACATCCGACATTCCAGAATCCTGAGCTGTCGGGCCACGTCTTTCCTACGTGCCGAGAAACCGAGGGAAATGAGGAGACGAGTGCACTCTGTGACGTCGGGATGCCAAGCTCTGGTTGGTACGATTAGTGGGGAGGCCCAAAGCTAGCTGCGTTTGTCTCCATTGCACCACTTTTCGACATCCGACATTCCAGAATCCTGAGCTGTCGGGCCACGTCTTTCCTACGCGCCGAGGAACCGAGGGAAATGAGGAGACGAGTGCACTCGGTGACGTCGGGATGCCAAGCTCTGGTTGGTACGATTAGTGGGTAGGCCTAAAGCTAGCTGCGTTTGTCTCCATTGCACCACTTTTCGACATCCGACATTCCAGAATCCTGAGCTGTCGGGCCACGTCTTTCCTACGCGCCGAGAAACCGAGGGAAATGAGGAGACGAGTGCACTCGGTGACGTCGGGATGCCAAGCTCTGGTTGGTACGATTAGTGGGTAGGCCTAAAGCTAGCTGCGTTTGTCTCCATTGCACCACTTTTCGACATCCGACATTCCAGAATCCTGAGCTGTCGGGCCACGTCTTTCCTACGCGCCGAGAAACCGAGGGAAATGAGGAGACGAGTGCACTCGGTGACGTCGGGATGCCAAGCTCTGGTTGGTACGATTAGTGGGTAGGCCCAAAGCTAGCTGCGTTTGTCTCCATTGCACCACTTTTCGACATCCGACATTCCAGAATTCTGAGCTGTCGGGCCACGTCTTTCCTACGCGCCGAGAAACCGAGGGAAATGAGGAGACGAGTGCACTCGGTGACGTCGGGATGCCAAGCTCTGGTTGGTACGATTAGTGGGTAGGCCTAAAGCTAGCTGCGTTTGTCTCCATTGCACCACTTTTCGACATCCGACATTCCAGAATCCTGAGCTGTCGGGCCACGTCTTTCCTACGCGCCGAGAAACCGAGGGAAATGAGGAGACGAGTGCACTCGGTGACGTCGGCATGGGGAACGCGACAGAACAGCACACGACAAAACAGCACGCGACAAAACAGCATGGTCAAAACAGCATGCGTCAAAACAGCACAACGTCAAAACAGCACGGCGACAAAACAGCATGGTCAAAACAGCACAGCGTCAAAACAGCACGGCGACAAAACAGCACGCGTCAAAATAGCACGCGACAAAACAGCACAACGTCAAAACGGCAGAGCGACAGAAGAGCACGTGCCAAAACAGCACGGCGTCAAAACAGCACAGCGACAAAACAGCACTCATGTAGCGACTTTGTGTTACTGTACAGCATGGGCTGAGCACAGCGTTGCCGCACACGCTTTTTTTTTTCTTTTAACAACTAACGACAGCACATTGCCGTGTTATTGATTCATTTATTGCAGACGACATCAGCAGCAAACTTGCGTGTCAAAATTAGTAGAACTGCTGGAGATATAGCCAGATTACGCACCAGCGAGGGCTTTGATACTGCCCAGGGAGCCTTTATGTGCGCATCGAGTATACTCCCCACTCCGAACTTTATCCTTAGAGAACGGATACGACAAATTGGCCGTCGAAGAGTTACCTTTCGACGAACTGGCCTAGACCCTCCATTCCTCTACAGTGCCTACTTTGAGACATGCATTTCTGGAAGGGGGGGGGGGGGGGTGACTCGTTACTGACTGTATGACCACTTCCTTTTGTAGTTTTCAGCTTGTCTCCAAGATCAGTTCAATTTTCAACAGAAGCTCCGGGGGCGCAGGGGTTTTCAGGTCGAAATCTGGGTTTTTCCTCTGATAGGGATTTGTGCGCCGAATTCTTTGCTCAACGAAGAGAGTATAATCGTGAACTGAACAATGAAAATCAAGAGCGTCCGCAAATGCTGCACATTTTTTAACACCCTTAGCTTCCGTCTACTATAGGAGGGCATGAATACGATTGTTTTATTGTCGTTCCTGTGGTCGGCGAGAATTTACCACGTCTCGCAGTCGTGAAAATGAGGAATCAACGCACTGAGTACAATTGTTCCAAATTTCTAGACATTAATATTTGCCTTTCCGACCGAAGTGGTAGTGAAGCTCATGTTCGTCTTGTGTACAAATATGAGCATACGACGATAATGTCAGATCACGATGGGCCCCAGTGCGTCTTGCAGGACAGGTCGCGTCGGCTGCCACAGACAGTAACAAATAAGAAAAGGCAGTGCCTGGTTTACTCACTATACATTTTAAACAAACGCTTTTAAATAATGCATTTTCGTAAGTCGGCTTTCGTCAAGAAACTAAGAAGAACTGAGAAGTTTAAGAGTGTACAAATATTCACCGCAATAAACCGAAAACTTCTTTTTGGAATGAAAACCTAAAAAAAAATTACGCCAAATTTTAAAATAATAAAAACTGAAAACGCCAAACCCTAGGTATATTGTCAATGTCCTGTTTTGACGCTGTGCTGTTTTGTCGCGGCGCTGCTTTGACGCCGTTCTTTTATGTCGCAGTGCTGTTTTGACGCCGTGCCGTTTCGGCACGTGCTCTTCTGTCGTTGTGCCGTTCTGACGCTGTGCTGTTTTGTCGCGTGCTATTTTGACGCGTGCTGTTTTGTCGCCGTGCTATTTTGACGCTGTGCTGTTTTGTCGCCATGCTATTTTGACGCTGTGCTGTTTTGACGCGTGCTGTTTTGTCGCCGTGCTATTTTGACGCTGTGCTGTTTTGACGCGTGCTGTTTTGACCGTGCTGTTTTGTCGTGTGCTGTTTTGTCGCGTGCTGTTCTGTCATGGTGCCGTCGGCATGCCAAGCACTGGTTGGTATACGATTAGTGGGTAGACCTGAAGCTAGCTGCGTTTGTCTCCATTGCACTCGTCGAACGCGTTCAATTGCGAGAGCCTAACGCCGCGGACGCCGGTGGTGCGCGTTCTATAACGCGTTCGACGAGTGCAAGTTAGTCTGCTTCTTGCACGGGGTTACGATGATGTGAGAACGGTGAGCTCCTATTAGCTGATTTAAAAAAAAAGAAGAGAAAAGAAATGGTGGGTAGACCTCAAGGCATCTTGCATTGAGGTATGCCCACTATCCTTCCAATCAAAGCTAATGAGTCGCTCGGCGTTGTTCTGACGTTACCGCTACACCTGCGCAAGAAGCAGACGACTTTCTCTACGCATAGCTTTAGGTGTACCCACTAATCGCACCAACCAGAGCTCGGCGTCCTGACGTCACCGCGCGCTCTCGTCTCCTCCTCTCCTTCAGCTCCTGGGCGCATATCGTCATTTACACCTCAGGGAACTCAGGGCGTGGTTTAATTACTATGTACAGGGTGTCCCCCAAAAAAGATTTGCAGGGTTTTAATTCCCGTAAAAACAAGGTATGCAATGCAGAACCCTCGTTCTCGGCCCAAATGTGGCACTAGTGGTCCGAACAAGATGCCAAAAGTTTCTGAGCTAGCCGTTGCCTTACTCAAAAGTTAAAAGTGATATTCTGAAATTTTAGATTTGAAAATGGCGGGCGACGGAGTTCTCGAATACATAGAGCTGAGTGGCGCCAGTTTCCTAAAACGGGCTAAAACGGGCCCCATTTTCCCATTGAAATTTTTCCGAAAATCACTCATAACTTTCGATGGAGACAACGGTTAGTTCCGAAACTTTGGCATCTGATTTAGACCTCTAGCTCTACGTTTGTGCGGAAAATGAGCATTCGGCAATGTTTAACTTAATTTCTCAACAAAAAAAAAAGGTAAGAATAGCACATTCGTTTTAGGGACACTTTCTACATGCTTTTAGCATCCTGGTATGTTCTTCAGCATTCTAATGGGCTAATGTTGCATTTTCAATGGCCATGGAGCTAAAATAAGCAGATCGCGACTCGCCATGTCAGAGCAAGGAAACATGAGGTATCTCATGCCATGAACGTTTCGCAGACTCTTTGTTCTCAATGTTACTGCACATGATCGAATGCCACAACAATCTTACTATAAGGAGTATTCACTGGGCGCCATATTTGTGGGTGCAGTCTAGAGCGCATGCCCAGAACGAGCCCCCATTAATAGGCTGCTAAGACCGGTCATTTCGACGGTGTGGAATGCACGTTGCAAAAGAACCCTGGAAGCTAGCCATCAGCACGCGCTCAGCAGTCGTGCACACAGCTATGGCCGCCAGTGAATACTTCCTATAGCTATGTCCCATGTTACGCGAGCAAAGTATGCGTGGTAGAGCGTAGCTTCTTTAGTGCAGAATGTATATGATGGCTGGCACATAGCAATTTCCGCTCCCCAAATATGAACGAAAGTCGATAAGCCGACTGCCAGCAGAACGGTAACGCGACGCTCGTCTGCTCAATGATTGGATGGCAGAGCAAGCCGAACATCTTCCTCGAGTGCCTTCGTGTTACTCCCGGCGGGAGAAGATATCACGTGTTTCGGACATACAGCGGCGCTCTGCTCCGTGAGACGAGCGCACTCCAGGCTTCCCCAGAGAAAGATAGCGAGAGAGTGAAAGAAAATGACAGAAAAGCGGGAAAAAAGAAGCAGGTGTTTTCAGTTTGTAGTATGAGGCATGGTTCGAGTGTTTTGTTTTATTTTACTGGGAGCTGGTGCCGGGGCTGTGCACGGCGATACCGCGTTCCAATCGACCCTGTAAGTGATGACAGTCACAACATTAATTAAAGGTTAGAAACGCGAACAAAACAAGAACAACAAACGTGCAAAGACGACAGGACAGGCGCAACTCGCCCAAACCCCCCGAAAATAGCCCCTGTCCTGTCGTCTTTGCGCGTTTATTGCCCTCGTTTTGTTCGCGCTTTTAACCTTTTCATTCAGTATAGACCAACTCGCCCAAACCCAAGTTTTAATCTGACAATATGGGGCTTTGCTCCAAACAAACCGTTGCTATAGGGCCGTTGTTATGGACAAACGCATGGTCTCGCGACGCGAGGTTTGAATTTTTCTGATAAACAAGTGAATATTTTTTTGTAAGCATTGTGCAAGCATTATTTTTTTTTTAGCGTCTGAGTACCATAAAGCGATAACAAAAGCCCGTAATCAAGTTTCACAACAGGTTTTCTCTTGCTAGCAGACGACACGATGGCTGCGTGGGTCCAGTGCTGTTTTCTGATGGAGCACGCGACTCCGTTGAATTAAGTTGGTGACAAGCGAAGAAACTTCTATTCTCGGGGTAAACTTTCTCTGGGAGTTCGGAAGCGAACAGTGCCCGTCTCCAGCTTTAACTGGCGCTTTATGTGTGCGAGCACGGGAGAACGGCGGAAAAACATTGTGAAGCCGAATCACGTAATTATGATAAATTACGACAAATTACGACGACGACGTGAAGTGTATCAACGTCGAAGTTCAGGCCAGCACGCGTTTCAAGAAGTTATGACGGCACAGAAGCAATTGCTTCAGTTTACTTTTGTGTGATCAAGTAAACTGCTCCTCAGATGTGAACTTACCGGATGATTCTGCCCAGTTCTTTAGCAAGATGAAAATCAAAAATAAATCAAAACAAAAATCAGCGGGACCTTTTTTTTTTATTGTGATATTTACAAGGGTACAAAACACACTTCCGTATTGAGGGCCTCCAAACGAAATTTGGGCTCTCGAACCGATCACGTTAGGATCAAAATAATTGACCTAAATACAATGCACGTCAATTGCAAAATCAAAAAGAGAGTCTGACGCTGCTTTGATATTAGGTACTAAACAACTGCTTTTCTCATCCTATTTTAGCAGATCTCCACACGTGTGATGATTTTCGCCAGACAGCATCCCCTAATCGCACGCGGATACAATTCGTGTTTTAGAAACCTGATGTGTTTTCTTAAACCCACCATGTTCGCAATAAGTACAAGATCAAAATCGTATCAGTAGGCAAACGATTCGAAGTGACGAAATTCAGACTACATACTTCAGTCGTCCCGGATGCGTTCGTCGTCTGCCGCCGGCATCTCGAGACGTCTCGAGGACCGGAATTTTCCGTCGCAAATATTTCATAAACATCCGATTCCTGGCAAACTTCTGCCCTGGTAAGTGTGAGATCCAGACTTCCTATATATCTATTCTTTTTAGACGGGTGTAAATCCCACGTTCGATTTTGGAAGGATCGTTCTTTCGTAGTGAGATCCAATTTCATGCACTCGTCTATAGTAACGCCCATAGCAACGGTTTGTTTGGACCAGTGACGTGACACTTACGGGGTCAATGGTTCCGCTTTCCGCACGCTTCGTCTAGTGCGTCTCACACTCCAACAGGCTCTGAGAAAGACGCATTTACGTTTTCACCACAGAAGATGGCAGCTAGAAGTAAAGTCATCTACGGCGCGCTTAGCGGTTACCGTGCACGACACAAGGCAGCCAGGGAAGCCGTGTGCACGGAGTCATCGAAGGTTGCTCCCTGTCCTCAGCCGAGCGGGTGACACTTGTGCAGGAAACGCTGCAATCTCATAGCGGCACCGAATTATACCATTCGCAACGTCCAGTCTCCACATGTGTACACAGTTTCTCCTAACATATCACATTTTGTTTTATCACTGCCTTTGCCATGCTAGTACGGCGAAGGGGCTGCTTTTTTTTTTTCTCTTTTCCCCTCTTGCTTAATCAAAGTCAACCAACACGCCCCTTGTGGAAGCAACAATAAAACCAAACTCCTAAAATTTCAAAACAGTGCCATCTTCGCTAACGCGGGCTTAAAAGTCAGAATCTCGCAGCAGACCTGTCATCACTTTCTTCGTGTCAGGAAAAACAACAACAAAAAAACAAAAACAAAACAGGGGGGGCTATTTTGTTGGCGGGTTTTAATGTCGATCGGAACGAGCGAATTTCCGAAACATCGGAAAGAAAGAGCTAACGAAAAGAAACAATACTTCTCATTTATAAAGTCGACTCTCGTTCCCCACGTACTCGAGAGCCGCGAGAACTCGTCTAACCGGTTCCAAGCGCCGTTCATTCTCACACACACACAGCTGCCGAAGACAGGACGCGTCTCCAAAAACCAGGCGGCCCAACCGGCCCAACCCCACGAAGACGAGCGCCCCCGTAACAACAACAACACATGGACGTCAATTGCATCGGCGTGGGAAAACGACGAGAAAATAATAAGGATCAAGTTCACAAAGGAACCCAGCATCGAAATAGGCCCGCGCACACGCCAGACGCCACCCTCAACGTGATCTTATCTCGAGAAAGGCCCTCACGCTAGAACCTTGCGAGCAAGTAGCGCGAGGGATTCGCAGCCCGCAATCCAGATCGTCCTGCGGGCGCCCTGTCTCGTCTTCGCCGCAGCAATCCAATTTCCATAATCCTGCATGATTCTATATTGACGCCCGCGATTTACAAATCCGCTTCACATTAACTACGACCACAGCCGGCGATATGGGATACGATGGGGCCGATCACGGCGCACGTCACCTTTGGGCGCTTGATATCACCGGTTAAACCAATCACTCGTAGATAAAAGCGCAGAATCATGGCACATTCATTGTGCGTGATTGGTTTAGCCGGGGATAGCACTTTTGGCGCAAAATTAATTCGCTCTATCGGATCGTGTCGTCGATCTGCAGTCGGACTTACGCCGCGTTCACACTGACGTTCGAAACGAAATTGCTTCGCGAACGCGGTTCAACTGCCAGTCTGAATAGGTGTGAATGAAGCGTTAAATTGAAAAGGAAGAGTACGAATTCGGCAGTAGTTGCCCGTTTTGTCGCGCGTCCTCCTTTGGCTGCGGAGTTTTTTTTTTTTTTTTTTGGCTTTTTCAATTGATCAATCCCGTAAGTGTGACGTCATTGCTCCCAACAAACCGTTGCTAGGGGCGTTGCTATGGACAATTGCATTGGATTGTATTTCACTTCAAAAGAAAGATCGTTCTAAAATCAGACGTTGGATTTAAATTTAATATATTATTTTGGGACTCGCGTCTAAAAAGATTCGATATAGGAAGCTTCGATTTCACACTTACCACGACAGAAATTTGGCGAGAATCGGCTCTTCCTGAAATAGTTGCATCTGCAACTTGTGGCCATCGAGACGTCTCGAGATGCCTGCGGCGGGAGACGAACTCGTGCAGAATAATTGAGGTATGTCGTCTGCAACATTTTGAATCGTATGCATAATGACACAATTTTGATCTTAAATTTATTGGAACCATGGCAAATGTAAAAAATAAACAAAAAAACTCATCAGATTAAAAAAAATGTATTTGCGTGTGATACCGTATACTGTCTGACGAAAATCATCACACGCATGCAGAAAAATACGGCGAGAGAATGCAGCTGTTGATTACACAATAATAATGTCAACGTCAAACGTTTTTTTTTTTTTGTATTGCATTGTAATGAAGGAACAATTATTCTGGCTCGAATATGATTGATTCGAGACCTCAAATTTTGTTTGCAGGCTCGCATAATAAGAGCGTGTTTCGTAGATGCTCGATTCTCCCTTTTTTCTGCTGATTCTCACATTTTCAGCAAGACTCCAAATGGCGAAAGAACTGCCAAATGGCAGTTCGTTTGATCACACAAATGTGCACCAAAGCAACTTTTGTACCACCATGACCTCTTGGAACGCGTGCTGGACTGCATTTCGACGTCGATACCCTTCACGTCGTAGTCGTAACTTATCATCATTACGCGATTCGGCCCTTCACAGTGTTTTCACCCTTCTCAAATATTGCGGGCAGGCGTTCGCACGCTCCTGCACCCCGAGCGTCGATCAAAGCTGTGCATTCGCTTCCGAAATGTCACAAAAAAGTTGACCCCGAGAGTTGAAATCTTGTAGCTCGTCCCCAAATTAATTCTACGAAGCGGCGTGCTCCTTCAGAAAGGACCACAGTACCCGCTAAGCTAAAACCGGTTGCAAAGCTTCATTACGGGTTCTTATCATCGCTATGAGCCAAGAAAGTGAGGGAGAGGAGGAGACCAGAGCTCGCACACTCGTCAGAACGCCGACCTCTGATTGGAAGGATTAGGGGGTAGATCTAAAGCTATAGGCTACCTTTGTCTCCACACTGCACTCGTCGAACGCGTTCGAATACGAAAACCAAACGTGGGACGCCGGCGTTCCGCGTTCTAATGCGTTTGAGGAGGGCAGCGGAGACAAAGGCTACTGGTTTTATAGGCCTAACCGTTAATCGTTCCAACCAGAGCTTGGCGTTCTGACGCGTGGTTGGACAAGTGCAAACCTCGCGTCGAGCTCCCATGCATTTGTCCAGCAACGATCCTATGCGGAGCGCAAGTTCGTCTGCTTCTTGCGTAGGGGTTGCAATGATGTCAAAACGCGAAACTCTTATTGGCTGATTGAAAAAATATAGTGGGTAGAATTTGTAGGAATCTTTATTCCCCAACTTCGCTATGATCGCGATGGTGCAATCGTTGCCTTTTCGCGTCGTCGCTCGCGAGCGTTTTTTTGGTAGTGGATAACCCGTTTTGCCCTCTCTCTCTCTATCTCCTCTTTCACGTTCCATTTGGGGAGGGCGCTTCCTTCTCCCACGAAAAATTGGTCGGCGTGACGAGCTGGTCCTCCCGCGCCCGAGTGGTCGAGGGAGGGCGCTGTTGGACGTGATTAAAAAAGGATGTGTATCGCGACCTCTGACGACGATATGCGAGCTCTTTGGCTCTCCGGTCGACGAGGGGTTCGGGGCCTATGACCCGACACTATCTCTGCCGCAGTGTGTTTACGGAACCCTAGTTCCAATAAACGAGCTCTGGATCTGGATCATCGTCTGGTATGGTGTGGCTACTTCAACTTGTTGCCGTGCAGCGAACGAACCCGGCGCGGCAACCGCTCTCCTGGTAGCGTGGCCGCGTGGTGGGAGTGCTTTTAGGACATCGGACCTTTATATTGGTTCGGCCCTGTGAGAAATTTAAACCCACAAGCTCAAGGCATCCAGCATTGATGTCTACCCATTATCTTTTCGGTCAAAGCCAATCAAAGCTCGGCGTTGTTCTGACGTCAGCGCAACTCCTGCGCAAGACGTAGATAACTTGCTCTCCGCATATCAATGGTTTGTATGGAGCACGCGGCACCATGTTGCTGCGTCATCAGTTACGGGGACCACCTAGACGACAAAGGCCAGCACGCGTGACGTCATCCTTAGTGTACCCCCGATCGGCTCCAAGCGGCAAACACGCTAAAAATAACGCGAGTCGCGACAGAGCGGGAGACACGTCCGTCTTGGCGTCGCCGCATGCATCCTAGCGTCGCGCTCGTCAGGGGACGCTGCAAGACACTATGGAGGCGATGCTGACGCAAGCTGGGCGACGCGCTGTGTGAATCCATTAATGATAACATCTGGGGGAAAGGGGGGGGGGTGTACTCCAGCACTAGAAAACTTGCCGACGGGAAGTAATGTCGAGAGCAGCAAGGAGGGATAAGCAAACAGGACGCGATCCGATTCGTCTCGATGCGGGGGGCTGTTTATGGGGTGGATTCAGCTCAGCAGTCAGACAGCAGCAGCGCGTGATTGAGTGATACTTTGTTTCAAGATGGCTTCTGCGGCAACATTGCCTTTTTGCTGAGCCGCTCTTCTCAATCATTGGTTTCGTGAAACGTGATGCGAGGGAAGGACGTTCTCGTTCGGAGCAGCGATTGAGGACTGGTCTTGTAATGTAGTACCATAGATCGGGATATACTATACGGTTCCTGAACGGTTGGGTATATTATATATATATATCAGGCACGTAGCCAGGGGGGGGGGGGGGGGGGGGGGCATGGGGCCCGGGCCCCCAGCGAAATCTTCCATTTTGATGGGACCTCCTCTTCCCCCTCCCCCTCATACAGCATTTTGTCATGGGCGGCTCCCCCCCCCCCCCCCCCCCCCCCGAAACAAAAATCCTGGCTACGTGCCTGATATATATATATATATAAGTCGTGTGCATTTTATTAAAACACTATATTGGTGGGTTTCATATTTATATCTGGAAAGACGATAAAGGGCCTGTAGACGAGTATGTAAAACTACCGAAGCTGGGAGCATGAGGAGAAAAAATGTCAGCGTGGAATTTTAAGGGCGTAATGAAATGATTTATCACCTTCGTTAAATAGGGCCGAAAATACAATTTTGATGTTAGCATTCAGAAATACGTGCATTAGGATTTTCTCTCCGTGCGCAATATGTCGTGGCAAATATTTAAGAAGTAAACTCGAGCAGGGTTAGCCTTTCAGTTTGTGGTCAGAGTAGGCTGGTCACGTGTCCTGGCTCTGGTTCGCGCTAGTTTATGGCGGCGATGTTCTTAGCCTTACGACTGAGTGGACAATGCCCAGAGCGCGAATTGGTGGCCACAACACGATTACAATTTGATGTTTCCCATCCCCACCGCACTGAGTCGCAGAAGAATTGTTTTGATGATGACCGATCACCATACGAGCGCCGATGCGCGGTCTCGTGACCGATCTCTCAGTCGCATTTTGTCGTAGCGTTTTCAGGTAACAGTTCACCGTACGGCCTAAGAGAAGTTGACCAATGGGGGCCCCTTACGTACACAAGACCTTTGTCCCGAATGTTTTACGGCGAAGTAAACGATCCCTTCGAAGGATTAAAAAAAATATGTTCAATGATGCAGGACGCGAGCTTCTTTCTTAGGTTACGCTTAGGTACTAGTCGTCTTGTTTCGCACCCAATATACAGGTCGTAATATTTGAATAAATAATTTCACGGTTCCTTGGAAGAAAGTCAGCTCGCCTTCATGTTGGTTTTTAATATGAGCACCCGCGTGCTCTTGTGAAGTTGCTGTTCCGAGACGCATGACGCCAGATTTCCAGTCGCTGTGGCGCGTCTGTGAACAAACTAGAGCTGGACAGTAAGGTGGACTGTGGTCACGGACATCTTAAGACATGCGTGGCCCGGTGCAGTCCCAAGCGTCTAATCATCGCCCCAGGCCCAATGAGGCCGAAGAACAAATGGACACAAGGCAAGAACGGGATCACAATGGCTATACTCTTCGTTTCTCCAGCTGCCAGTAAAAATAGCGTCCGGCAGTATAACAGCATAATGAACAAGTTTAGTATAAACTTTAGTACTACAAAATTGTCCTGCTTTGTGATAGAACGCCATCGCCTGCCGGACCACACCGCCTGCCGATGGAAAGTTGAACAGTATATACTCGTGAACACCTCGTGTTCCCAACAACTGTTCAACTTTCCGTGGAACTCGGTTTTACTTTTTAATTAACTCACATACGAGTCGCTTAGATGAGGCTAGAGGGTATTTTGTAAGTCGTAGAGATATTGTAGACATTTTTCGTAATTCTATCGGCCGCTAACATATTCCAGTAGACACCGCCAATTTGATGGGTTAGAGAAGTTTGTTTCGTCATAATTTGTCTGTGCGTTCACATATGAAATCGGTTGCAGGGCCAACGTTCTGCAGCAAAACACGCCAACAAGTACTTCTTTTTTTTTTCTTTTAAGATGGCTTTGAGCGTATTCATCTTCGTCGCATTAGCGTGACAATGACGCCGACCTTGGGAATAGACAAACGTAACACTGCCTGTAGTCGCACATCTTTTTTTCTTGAGCAACCCCGAACTTCGTAAGGTTTTAACTCGCCAGACGCAAGAAGTGACCAGTCATCCGTCGTGTAACTGTGACAGCGTGTACTGTCCCCGCAAACATTTGAAGAAGGGTAAAGGACCGCTTACGTCGTCATGTCGCAGCTCCCCAATCCATCATTCCCGAAGTCGCGAGTCTTCGTCGGAGAAGTTGAACGCCTCGGGCGAACGTCAAGTGTCTTCGCGAGCCGCCTGGAGCAACAATGTTTTCGCCGTAAAACGAGTCCGCTCGCTCAAGCCACCACCGCACGTCACGAACGCCTTTCCAATATCTCATTCCCTTCTTGCAACAGAGTGACAGAGTGATGCAGAATCCTTCTTCTCCAAGAAATATGACCCCCCGCCCATATCACAATTTGCCATTGCCAGTCAAACTATAGTTGTTGTGCCGAACGTTTTGCGAACTACAGAACTCCCCGAGCAGAAGGTTAGAACCTGAGTTGCGTCATTTTCTTTTAAACAAATTGCGAGGAGGCCTAGCGCAGTCCCCTGTTTTACGAGCTATATATCCTCGCCGTGCAGCAACGACGAAAAGACAACTTTTTACGGTTTTGCGATAGCGGTACATTGTATTATTTCTTTTTTATTCGTACGGCTACAAATGCCACTGTTTTCTTTCTTTTACAGGTCGAATTTTGAGGAGCCGGTAAACGCGGTGCCGTTGTAATAGCGTTGAGTGTTCTTGTCTCCGACGTGATGGCAACCAAAACGAGATTTGGGAACTCAGTAAAAGCTGCCCATAAAAGAGGGGACCCCTCGAGGTACCATAAAAAAAAAAAAAAAAATAAGAACACGCAAATAGTAATGTGCACTTATCGCTTCTTCCTGCAGATAAATAACTAGCATAAAAGAACACGCGGGAAAACACTTAAATCGTGAATGCGGCAAAAAAGCACTGGCAATAAAAGCTCATCAAATAAAGAGCTACACGACTATGAGCAGCACCGCGTCCAAGTTTTAAGAACAACTAAAGTTATTTCAAAGTTGTTGCTTGACTTCTCGCGAAAAATCATAACAGAAGAAGTGAAAAAAAAAAGAACAGATTCAAATAAATTTAGAGAAGAGGTAATGCGAAATGAGTGATATACACTGTAAGCTATATCGGGCAGAAAAAAAAACAAAAAAAAAAACGCACGACCTCGAATACGAAGGGGGGAGGGGGACTATAAAATGACTAAAACACAAACACACACAATAAAAACGTCGAGACTGGACAACCAGAGTTTTAACGGAAATGCTAAGTAAGGCGCAGAAGGAAAGACGGAGGGGGATCAGAGCGAAGCCATCAAGATTGATAGAGACGACAATGTCTGACGCTCCGCCGCCCTGAGGACGAATATTTCTACTCGCAGGCAATCGCTCCCGTTTCTCTGCAACAAATTGCACCGAGAATTTTTTTTTTGTTTTTACTGCTAAAGCATGAAAGATTAAAAAAAAACTTACACGCCAAAAATAAAAAAATATGAACCAACTATCTATAGAATTATGCCATTGATAAAACGCATATACCAAAACTACAAGCCCATAATATCTATTCACTGCGTGTATTTATTTTCTTGCTTTTTTTTTTATTCACCAGCCTTCAAGTGCGGTAGCTACCGTCTAGCTTCCACACATTCAAAACGCAAAATTAAAAGAAAGAAAAAAATGTCGAGGCTGGGGGACAATAAGAATAACCGGGCCACATCTTGACCAGAAAAGACAGGCGAGTTTTCACGCGAATACTCACCAGCCAAAAAAAAAAAAAAAATGAAAGGAAGAAAAATAGAAAACAACTTTACATAGTAATACATTTCTGCGTACATCTTAAAAACTAAAAAGTGAAACAGTGAGACTAGAGCGAGAAGGAAAAGAAAAAAAGAAACCAAGAAAACGCACAGGCACACACTCGGAAAGAAAAGTAAACAGAACGAAAGAAAAAGAGAACAGAACGGGCCACATAATCAAACCCTAAAAAAAGGAGAAAAAAAATTGCCGGTGAACGAGCGGGTAAGATCAAATGATAAACCGTCACGGCCGAAAGTTTACAGCTTGGGTAGGAGACAGAGAAAAATAAAACGAATCGAAGAATAAAAGTGTAAAAAAAGCCACCAAAATCCACGCGCCGTCTTTTTTCTTTATTATCATTGCCTTCGATAGATACGCAAATTAAGATAAAGAAACGGTCGTTCGCTCATAAAATGTGTGGCGGCGGCGGACAACGCAGCACCACTACTGCTACGAGATCTAGGCGGCGGGCGGCGTCGGCGGCAGCTCCATATATGTTCCCGAAATGGATGAACGATACCAGTAATAACGGAGCTCGGTGTCCCCCTGCTTGATTTTAGGAAGGGCGGTGCCATCTTTGTTTCGGAGGGACCGCAGCTCTCGGAGAAATAGCTCTCCTGAGACCCGTTATCGTCCTTAAACCTTTTTTTTTTTTGTGTGTGTGTGTGTGTGTGTGTGTGTGTGTGTGTGTGTGTGTGTGTGTGTGTGTGTGTGTGTGTGTGTGTGTGCGTGTGCGTGTCATCGTCCGTGCATTTGCCACTGCCGGCGAAAAAAAGCGTGCAGCACGATCTTTCTACTCTCCACACTCAAAGCAAAGCTGACATCTTGTCTCCTTAATGGACACCTCTTTTTATATATCGACGCCGCGCGACAAGCCCGTGCGCCGTCGTCGTCGTCGTCGTCGTGCCATCGAGTGCCTCCGCAGCGGGCGCACTTCCCGAATCCGCAGTTGGTCCCCTTTTTCCCCGGATTTCCCGCGGGAGAGTCTCGCGGAGCTTCGTCGTCCAACGCCGCTGCGCTGCTGCTGCAACTGCTGCGAGTTATTTTGCCCCCCCCCCCCCCCCCCCTTCCCAATGGTTACAACAAGTAGGGACGCGGAACTGTGTCTTCATTTCTGCGTCGCCGTCGTTTGTCTTTTATCTCTTGTTGCTCGTTTTATTTTATTTTATTAGCATTACTATTGTTTTGTAGGGATTTAAGTATCCTCCGCGCACGCCGCGTGCCAAAAACAAAAAGAAAAAAGAGCTGCGATCTAAGAACCGTTGGCTCCCCCGGGGCAGCGACTTTGAGGCCTTGACAAATTTATTCGAGAAAGACTTTGGAAATTTTTTGTGGGGAGGCCCCGTGCCACGTAAAATCTGAAGCTAAAAAAATATATTTATCGCGAGAATAGTATGGATTACTTATTTGGTTACTTCAAGAAGGATGAAATACCCTCTATGCATTTTCGATGTAAATCAACGTGTTCATTGTTACACTCTAACCCGACAGTCGGCGAACATCGATGAGATTCAAGCAACTTTAAATTCGTCTGCATTATGTGTACACGAGGTAAGAAAAAAAGAAACATGATTTATATTATTTCAAGAGAGTGACATGCTTTAATTCCCGCCTTTGCCACCACCAGAACGGCAAAAAACATCCTAAACTAAAGGCCCAGTCAGACGTTGCGATTTTACCTCCGATTTCGCAACTGTGACGTCAAACACCGCAACTCTCTCCCCCCTCCCCCTCCCAGCTTTCCCCCCCCCCCCTTCACACGACTGACGTGGCAACTGCGAAAATCGCAAGCAAATTTGCACCATACGAATCAGTCTTAGCGATTACGAAATTTCTAGGTCACACACGATGCATCATTACAAGTCGGCGACTTTTCCGCGCAACACGTCTGTCATGCAGCAAAGCGTGCTTTCCGTGCCAAGTCTTTCGCATCCTCGGCATCGTTTCTTCCGAATTCTCCCGACGCACGCATTCATCCGAACGACGCCATCTCGTTTATCGATACACCTCGTCAGCGCACCACCGTCAGCGAAATACGTCTCCACCGAACAAGTTCGAGGCGTTTGGCAACCTGTTGTGCAAGCGGCTCGTTGCCGAATACGCTATTTCGTCGATTTCAATTCAAATACCTGGCTTCCCGCCTCCTCCCCCTCCATACACGACGAACTCGGCGAGATGATCTCCTTGCAGATTAATCATCCTAGAGGAGCTAACGGAATTCTAGCCGCGTTTCGGAACTGCTGTAGTGCGCAAAAATTACGCAATAAAGGATGATTCGCGAGTCGCTCCTGATCTAGCTTGGGAGGCTTAGAACGGAGCCGAATAATGCTTGCGCCGCGCTGCGTTTCATAACGGTATTCTGCGCGACACAAGTTGCTGGCTTTGGAGATTTGCGTTGGCATTATTGAAGAGGTTGCGTGTGCGAAACAATGTTAAGAAGAAGACGGAATGGCTGGAACTTTTGAAAACACGATCAGCGTGCCTGTACCATCATCAAGAAAAAAAAAAAAGGAGCATAGTTCAAAGAGAGAGACGTCCGCAACTCTTGAAATGTTTGGTTCCCTTTGTGTCACGCATGAACATAAATTTTCCTCTTGTACTATTTTGGGGCAACAGTAGACTCGTTGTGAATAGAACTTTTACCACTAGTCTCTATTCGCAACCCAAAGTCATACGGAACATTACCTTCAGGTTTTAATGACGACCCCAGAAAGTATAAAGAGGCCATTTACGACCTGTAACAGTCATGTCTTTACCCAGAGTTATGCTTCTTGTTTTTAAATGCATTAGCTTTCCTGGTGCCTTCAGGCCACTTTGAGGTATGTTTCTAACTGTTTATTTTCCCTGCTAAATTTAGGGGGGGGGGAATCACGTCACATGACTTCCTGTCACGTGACCTATACATAACTTCAGTTTTTCCACTAGATTTAGCGGGAAAATGGACGTCACGTGACCTCAAGGCAAATTCAGTTTCCTCACTAAATTCAGCGGGGAAAATGACGTCGCATGATTTGATGTCACGTGACCTATGCACAGATTCAGTTTCCTCGCTTCGATTTAGCCAGAAAATTGATGTCACGTGACAAATACACAAGTTTAGTTTCCACGCTAAATCTATCGGAGAAAATGATGTCACATGTGTTGTCGTCATCGTCAGTGCCATAGACATCACGCTTTGGAAGGTTCTCGACATAGAGTTATTATAATGTACGCTAGAGGTTCAACTGGCGCTAGTGTCTATGCGACTTCCGTGACGCAAATTGAAGCAGACAGCAACCAGTCTACTTTTGCGGTGCTCCTGTGCATTCCCATGGAAAAACGCGCGTGCATTTTGTCTCTTCGCCGGAAATAACACGGACCACTATGGTTATTTGGGTCGTACCGAATAGCATGTACCTTGATTAACACCGTAAAAGTGTAATTGCTTTAGTTAGCGCATTTTTATTCATCAGTGAACGATATTTAACTTCGCTACATTTCAGTCCCAAACGTGTGTTCCGCAGCAGGTGTGTAAGAACAAGCGACGATTCTAAGCAAAATTACAATCGAAACGAATATAGAGTGTGTTCAAGGCTCGCCAGCATTCCGGTGACACTTGTATATTGATAATATGCCAGTCCTGTCATTATATGAAAATGACCCCGTCGTGCATGAGCGGATAAAAACCTTCAAAACGTGGAGAATAAAGTCCGTGGGCTATGAACGGTGTCTCTTCGTATTGTTTTCTCTGCCGGGCAGCTTTTATCGCGCACTTGTTCTCAAATATATCGAGCGCGCGGGTGATATTTTGAACGTAGAACAAGCAGCTTCGCTCAGGGCAGAAAGAATAAAACGGTACTTACTTGTTTAAAATCGGAATAGACTAATGGCCTTCAATTTATTTTGATCGTACATGCACTGCGAGTTATTGATCCAGTGTTACTGCGTAGTTCTTGCCGCCGCTCTTGATTTTCCAGATGTCCTTCGTTCGTTTGGCATGTATATCCCCCATGCTGGAAATCGCCGACGCCGCGTTCGCGCTAACCCCCCATTCACAGTGGAAGCGGATCCGCGTTCGCGAAGCGGTTGCAAACGGGTTGTATAAAGATCTAGTGCAATTGCACGCGCATTTGATGTCATCAAATGCGCGTGCAATTGTACTGAATCCTTATACAACCGCGTTCGCAACCGCTTTGCGAACGCGGATCCGCTTCCAGTGTGAATGAGCCCTAACAGTGTCCGACAGTGCACATAAATACTTGTACGAAGCCGTTTTAGCATCGTTTTTAAAGCGATGAATTCGAAAGAAAAACGCCATAACTGACCGATTCTTTCGTCGGCCTGACTGAGAAATGTTCCAAGCTACCTAGTACGTACGAATTATTTGGGATATTTGCTCTTATGATCGAGCGCAGGGAGAAAATGCACTCACTTTTTCCCATAGAAATGCATTACCGGAAGTCAATTTTCGACTGGTTGCTGTCTGCTTCAATTTGCGTCAGCACACTAGCGCCAGTTAAACCTCTAGCGTACATTATAATAACTCCATGGTTCTCGAACTGCGTGTCCGCCATTACTCAATGTGTGTGTGTGCGAGGAACAACGAGACGGCCGCTCGAGTGTTCGGCTCGTTCCCGAGACGTGTAACCTCTTTGTTTTAAGGCCCGTTCACACGATGCATTTTTCTCGCGCATCTAGTGTCGCGAAATGGTTGCGCCGTCTGAACGAGTCCGAAAAGGACGCGCGCATCTAAAAAACGTTGCGCGCACACCTCGCTTCTGGAGCGAGCTTTTGCTGAAACTTTGCCGTGTCCTGTCAATCACTCTGACCCCCCATTCACACTGGAAGCGGATCCGCGTTCGTGAAGCGGTTGCAAACGCGGTTGTATAAAGATCTAGTGCAATTGCACGCGCATTTGATGTCATCAAATGCGCGTGCAATTGTACTGAATCCTTATACAACCGCGTTCGCAACCGCTTTGCGAACGCGGATCCGCTTCCAGAGTGAATGAGCCCTGAGGGCGCCGCCAATGGCCGCTCAGAAACGCTCTCACGTGGCCTTTGAGGGGGGAGCGAGCTGTTTGAGAAGACCACTTCACTGCCGGTGTTGTAGCCGAGCCAAATCCGAAAAAAAACGAAACCACGAACGATGGATACTGCCGGTGCTTCCGGAAGCACGTCAAGCACCACTGAAGGAAGAATGAGTAGCATATCGGAAAAAAATCCAGCGATGGACGAAGACAATTAGCGGGAGTTGGCGATATTAGAATAGTGCTCATAGCGTTGTTGTCGCGACGATACCGCTGGATAATACCCTTGTTACACGGGCGCACTTAACTTCAGTTACGCTGAGCCACAGTTAGCGCACAATACTTGCGGACAACATTCTGCGGCTATGCAGTCAAAGCTATGGGCGAACGTGCGCTTGAGCATCTTGAGCACCCATCAAAGCAGTGCACGCGCGCTCTTCACTTCTTCTGAAATAGCTGTCTAAACGTATAGTGCGGTAACCGTGGTGCCACGTAAGAGTAGTTAAAGCTGAGTTATCCAAGGTTAAGGGTGCCCGTGTGACCAGTGCTTTGGTCGCACGGGGAGCGGCCTTCGAATCTTCATCTTAAGGTCTGTTCACACGATGCATCTTTTAGGCGCGCAACAGTTTCGCGACACTCAAGTTTCGCGAAATGTGCTCGTTCACACGTACCGCTTCACGTGCAACAACGATGACGTTTTGACTCGCGAAAATGGTTTCGGTGTTGACCATAATGTGGCGCTCCGAATCAGATCGCTATTTATCTGGGGACCTGCTTTGCGCATTTTATGCAGTCAATTCAATTCAATACTTGGAGCGATCTCGCATGTGCGCAAAGCCGATTGAGGCGGCAACCTGTACGTGCAGGACATGTGCCGGCGCCGAGCCCGTACGCAGCCAATTCATTGCCAAAGCTCCTATCAATGCACATGGTATTCATAGAAACGCTACGTGCCCAATCTGGTTACTTCTCGGCGCCCATGTCTGCCCCGATTTTACTGTGCACTGTTTCAGAGAGCGCAAATGATTTCACGTTCGAATGTAAACAAAGCAAACTTGGTTTCAGTTTATACCCCTGTTACATGGGCACACTTAACTGCGGTTAGGCTAAGCCACAGTTAGCGCACAATACTTGCGGACAACATTCTGCGGCTACGCAGTCAAAGCTATGGGCGAACGTGCGCTTGAGCATTTTGAGCACCCATCGAAGCAGTGCACGCGCGCTCTTCACTTCTTCTGAAATAGCTGTCTGAGAGTATAGTGCGGTAACTGTGGTGCCACGTAACAGCAGTTAAAGCGTTAACCACGGTTAAGGGTGCCCGTGTAACAGGGGTATTATCCAGTGGTATCGTCGCGACAACAACGCTATGAGCACTATTCTAATCTCGCGAACTCCCGCTAATTGTCTTCGTCCATCGCTGGATTGTTTTTCCGATATGCTACTCACTTTTCCTTCAGTGGTCCTTGACGTGCTTGCGGAAGCGCCGGCAGTATCCATCGTTCGTGGTTTCGGTTTTTTTGGATTTGGCTCGGCTACAACACCGGCAGTGAAGTGGTCTTCTCAAACAGCTCGCTCCCCCCTCAAAGGCCACGTGAGAGCGTTTCTGAGCGGCCATTGGCGGCGCCCTCAGAGTGATTGACAGGACTCGGCAAAGTTTCAGCAAAAGCTCGCTCCAAAAGCGAGGTGTGCGCGCAACTTTTTTTAGATGCGCGCGTCCTTTTCGGACTCGTTCAGACGGCGCAACCATTTCGCGAAACTACATTTCGCGACACTAGATGCGCGAGAAAAATGCATCGTGTGAACAGGCCTTAAGAGACCATCGAGTAAACTGAAACCAAGTTTGCTTTGTTTACAAGCGAACGTGAAACCATGTGCGCTCTCTGAAACAGTTGGCACAGTAAAATCGGGGCAGACATGGGCGCCGAGAAGTAACCAGATTGGGCACGTAGCGTTTCTATGAATACCATGTGCATTGATAGGAGCTTTGGCAATGAATTGGCTGCGTACGGGCTCGGCGCCGGCACATGTCCTGCACGTACAGGTTGCCGCCTCAATCGGCTTTGCGCACATGCGAGATCGCTCCAAGTAGTGCAGTATGTGAGAAAAAAAAAAATTAAAGTGAATTGACTGCATAAAATGCGCAAAGCAGGTCCCCAGATAAATAGCGATCTGATTCGGAGCGCCACATTATGGTCAACACCGAAACTATTTTCGCGAGTCTAAACGTCATCGTTGTTGCACGTGAAGCGGTACGTGTGAACGAGCACATTTCGCGAAACTTGAGTGTCGCGAAACTGTTGCGCGCCTAAAAGATGCATCGTGTGAACAAACCTTTAGATCGCAGCTCTTAGGCGGCCATTTCTGGCTTGAGCGGCGTCGGCGTCGCCGTCGGCGTAACCGCGCGAAACGTCGCCGTCGGCGTAACCGCGCGAAACGTCGCCGTCGGGACGTGTGCTAAACGTCGCGGTCGGGACGTTTCGCATAATGTGACGTTTCCCATAATGCGAAACGTCGCGGTCGGGACGTTTCGCATAATGTGACGTTTCCCATAATGCGAAACGTCGCGGTCGGAACGTTTCCCATAATGCGAAACGTCGCCGTCGGGATGTGTGCGAAACGTCGCCGTCGGCGTAACCGCGCGTTGCATTATGGGACGTTTCCCATAATGTAACGCGCGGTTACGCTGTCGCCGTTGGGATGTCTCGCAAATGTGACGTTTCCCATATTGCAACGCGCGTTTCATTATGGGAACCGTCACATTATGCGAAACGTCCGATAATGCAACGCGCGTTGCATTATGGGACGTTTCGCATAATGAAACGCGCGGGCATTGCAGGAGGAGGGAGGAGGGTAGGAGGAGGAGGGGAAGAGGAGGAAGGAGGAGTAGAGAAGGTGGAGGAGGAGGAGGGGGAGATGCCAGCTACCCGTTGTGCAGGCAAGTGATATCACCATTCATAAGTCACAGAGAGGCACGTATAAAAACGTGGTGTACTCGTTATCCAAGTGGCCATCTACATATGTAAAGGTCTGTGCTGTACCCATCGATCTCTGTGGCACGTCAGACGAAGTTGGTGAGCTTTGTGCCACCAAGGTCGACAATGGCTTGCTCGTGGTAGCTCTGTATCTCTCACCTGCGGTACTCACCGAATATTTCGTACAAAACGTAGAATAACTTGTGGGAACCCATCGTGTTCGTTCCCACCGCATCGTGCGCTGCTGACGCCATGTGGCGATAACACCGCAGGGGCGTTGCCGAAGTGGACAATCTCGTGGCCACATCGGCGCCGCTCGAGGATGACAAGCTACGAGAGACGACGGTTACGGCTCTCGGCTGCGCGGGACAAACGAGAACGGCTGCCTGGCTTCTTAAGCGCGGGGCTCTGATTGCCGGGTTACCGCCCGCAAACTTCATACCAATCATGCAGGAAAACATCTAATTGGCCTCGAGGGACGTGCACTCGCTGTTCTGCTGTGCCATCTCGGGAGAGCACGCTCAAGACTAATGCTGAGGAAATCAAAAACGCCGAGCAGTCTTCGACAGAGCCGACAGCAAGTAGGATGACATCGAGAGTATCACGTGCTTCGTCAAAGTGTTGACTTTAACACTGTTTCGTTCTCCCGCCTTGATCCTGCAGTCCTGTTTCCTGGCACCTGCAGAACTTAGACAGAGCACGGTATATCGCAAAGTGGGAATACCGAAAGAGAGGTGCAGGAGGAGGAGGAAGGAGGAGAGGAGGAGGAGGGAAGGAAGAGAGGGGACGAATGAGGAGGAGGGGCATACCTTCCACTCCGTACTCTCCCCTCCTCCTCCTCAAGAGCTGCACTCTAATTCGGCGTTACAGGGAGTTGTAAAAGTCTTTAATTTTTTCTTTGTCCTTAAATAAATAATTCCGCTTATTATTACAAATCGAAATTGGGATCCCGCCCCCTCCCCTATTTTCACTGATCGGCGTCGAGCTCCGATGGTACGCCAGGTTCGGCAACGGCGTCGAGCCGTCAGCACTGCAAAGCCTAACCAGAACCACGTGTGACCTAGTGAACTGGCGACTCGAGATTCCAAGGACTAGAGCGAGGAGCTACAATGCCGAAAAAGAACATCAAGTCCGATTTGCCCGCTGAGGACACTATCCGAACGTGATGGAGGTGATTTCTTAAATGATGCGTAAAAACCAAGAACTACTCGTGAGGCTAGCGTCGCAGTCTTCAATGCGACTGGCTCCCGATGTGTCAGCGGCAGTGTCTGTGTTCACTGGACTTGAGGGCCACATCGCGGCACACGAATGACTTACAGTATTCAAGCAAATAACGGAATTGTCGAGAAGGAGTGAGGATGAGAAAATGACCGTTGCTAAGGTCAAGCTCTCGGATCTGCGCGTGACTGGCAGTAACCCATGCGCAACGTAGCTGTCATGGGAGGTCGCGCTTGGAGACGCCTACGTTCGTCCACTGTCGAAGACCCAACAATGGCCTCTCATATAGAGCGGCCCTTTGGAGATGAAATTCTCATGGGGCTGGCTTCGAGACAGCTGACCACGCCATGAGAAGTTGACCTCACAGTTCTGTCAACGATCTACCACGAGACATCAGCAGTTACGAAAGCTTAGCAAGTTGCTTAGTTGCGAAGTTCGCGTCAGCTGTTACCGCGAGTTCCGAACCATGGGTGGACAAGCCCCCAACTGAGGTACTATCTGTGTCGCTTCAAAGCAAAACAACGCCACCACGTAAGCGCCAAGCGCTACAATTTCCAAAAAAGGAAACAAAACGCGAAGAACTGCGACCAAGCCCTGTGACATCGAGTGTGGATGCGATGCGAAGGAGAGGGCCATGGCACAAGAAATTGCCTCAAGCGTGAGTAGGCCCCACAATTGATCACAGTCCGTTGTGCGAGCAAAGTGGGCTCACCCGAAAGCTTCGAACAAGTGCAGATAGAGGGAGAGCCGGTTGTCGCTCTCCTGGACACTGGAGCAAAAGTGACTATCATGAACGTGCAGCGCGCAAAGCGCCTTGGAAAAGAAATTCAAGGCAACTCAGAAGCAGAGTTGGGAAGTTAATCCGTTACAAGTTACGGATTATACTCGTAATCCACTACTTCTTCAAATAAATTTGTAGTTGCCAAGTTACTTCTTTGTGGCACTAATTTGTAATGTAATTTTGTTATAAAATATTGGTAGCGGATTTGCATTAATTACTCGTTACTTCTTGAAAAATATGAACATAATACAGAAAGTGGAGAAATATGAGTGTGCGACCACCCGCTCGACCAAAGCTCAAAAAAGAACGCTCGTGCCCGTGCATGTTTCAGTATTGCATGCAAATATAGACGGTTGCAAAAAGCCAACTGGCCGCCGCCATGTCTTTGCTCGTATATATATATACGGAGAAGCTCGTGCAACTGCAAGCTTGCCAAAGATATCTTCACGCGCAAGCCGCACGTGTTTACGCGCATGGGGCACTATACTCTGTTTCACCTTATGATGTACCGCTGGAAAGGCTACAAGCGCGAGCTCCTTGCTCTAGGGCACATCTCGGCGGCACAAGCTCTCGTGCACCAAGGGCAGCTGCCAACGCTATGAGCTCGCGCTTCTAGCCTTCGCTGCGGTACAACATAAGGTGAAAAGGAGTATAGTTATACTCCGTTTCACCTTATGTTGTACCGCAGACAAGGCTAGAAGCGCGAGCTCATAGCGTTGGGAGCTACTCTTAACCACGAGAGCTTGTGCCGCCGAGATGTGCCCTAGAGCAAGGAGCTCGCGCTTGTAGCCTTTCCTGCGGTACATCATAAGGTGAAACAGAGTATAGTTAGGAACGTGCCGAAGACCCAGATGAACGCCTTGGACGCATCTGTTGCTTCGAATTCGCTTGTTTTCTTCGCGTTTATTTTTATTTCTTTGCTTCCGAATTTAGTTAGAGCTAGCGCATTCAATGACAATAATCCCGTGGTCATCGGGACACCATTGTTTGGTAATAGGCTGTAGGAATAACAACCGAAAACGCAGAAAATTATCGGAGGACACCTGAATCGCGCATGGGTCCTGACAAGGGAATTGAGGGTGCATTTCCTTCAAACTCCATCGCTTTTCAAATGACCAAAACTTCCGGCGGCAGTGGGTTGCGCTCGTAAACAGAAAATACTTCCCCGGCGCCATTCTCTCTAGTGTGCTCGGAACATTTCGTGAACAGAGCGCCCACCGAACTTAACCGCTGTACCGTCGATGAACATGACCCACGCGCAAAATGTGAGTGCAGTTGTTCTTGTAAAAATCGCTGTTTCAGATTGTAACTTTTAGTGCGCAGCTCTTACCGCTCATTCACACTGGAAGCGGATCCGCGTTCGCAAAGCGGTTGCGAATGCGGTTGTATGAAGATCCAGTACAATTGCACGCGCACTTGATGTCATCGAGTGCGCGTGCAATTGTACTGGATCTTTATACAACCGCGTTCGCAACCGCTTTGCGAACGCGGATCCGCTTCCAGTGTGAATGGGCGGTTAGGCGGCCGTTTCCGGCTTGAGCGGCGTCGCCGTCGCCGTCGGCGTAACCACGCGTTGCATTATGATATGTTTCCCATAATGACGTTACACGTGACGTCACAAGTGACATCACGAAGGTCACTCGTGAAGTTCACGACGACGGTCACGACCTTCACAGTGACCTTCACAGGCCTTCGCGAATGAGGTTATGAAGGTCACTCGTGATGGTCATGACGAAGGACATGACCTTCACGAGGCCTTCACGAGTGACGTGAACCGCGTGTCACTAACTGCCATATCATTGAATAGCTACAGCGACTAAAA
The DNA here is from genome assembly GCA_013358835.2 of Ixodes persulcatus. Lineage (NCBI taxonomy): Eukaryota > Metazoa > Arthropoda > Arachnida > Ixodida > Ixodidae > Ixodes > Ixodes persulcatus. The sequence continues at coordinate 1,520,742 of JABSTQ010009169.1, forward strand.
GTAGGTGACCGCCTAATCTGTTGGATGAGCGATTTTCTTCGCGATCTGTCGTTATATGCACGAGCACCCAATGACTTTGCATCTATAAGCATTACGTTTCACAAGATTTTGTTTTGATTTTTATGTATGCTGATGATATATCTATTTGGTCATTAGATCCTAACGTCTATATCATTCAGACTCGTCTCTATACTTCACCTTTAATAATCGAACAATTTCTGATTGATTGAGGTATGTCAATTTCTACTGAAAAATCTCCGGTTCTTCCATTTACACGGCGACGTCTTGGTACCTTTGAACTCACACTTGGTGTGCAACCTCTGCCATTTGGTAAAGGTTCATCGTTTTCTTCGAGTATACATTGACCGAAACCTACTTTGAACAGCTCATATAGAATATTGCGAAGGAAAGATAGCACCATGCGTAAATATCCTGCGTTATTGCTCAGGAACAAGATCGGGTGGTTCTGTGAAGGCACTTCTAACTCTTCATGGAGCACTCGTTACACAGTCAATATCATATTCATTTCCAGCACTGTGTGGGCTCTCCTTTGCTTTTGAAACACGCCTAAGACGTCTTGTAGCCCGCAGTCTAACAATTTCTCTAGGAGTACCACGCGAGCGGCAGCTAGTTCCTTGGTAATTACGGAAGCTCGCGCTCTCACAATACCAATCCTACGTGAACGGGAAACTCTCCGCCATTTCTTCCGTCTTCTGACTCGCCAACATGATCATCTTCTCGTCGTAACTATTCGTCGCAGGGCCTCTTCCAATGTACATAAGATTATAATGGCTAATACTGACATCATTCTCACAAGGTTTGCGCCCCCATCATAATCTCCAGCACCGCTTTGTACATAGAACTGCGCAAATATTTCTACATCAGTACCTGGAATTGAGAACAAATCTGCCTTACACCAAGCCACGCTAAGACAACTCACACTTTCCATGCTTGATAATGCTCCGGCTGGCATTACTGGAATTTACACGGATGGGTCAACCAACGATTTGTCATCGCAGCAGCTTATTTAATTCCATCTTTAAAAGTAGAGAAAAAGTTTTTACTTGCGCACAAAACAAGCTCAACTAATGCAGAACCGTTTGCTGTATTGCAAGCTCTTATTACACAATAAACAGATACTACCAGTTGGATTGTCTACGCAGATTTTATGACTCCTCTTTACATTATAAAATACATAGCACCTACAAATTCCTCTATTGCCATTGATATTTGTTTTCATACTTAAAGAGCTATTGAAACAGAACATCAAATTGAATTTCATTGGATTTCTGGATATTGGGGTATTCAAAAAACGAAGCTGCCGATCTGGCCGCCAAAAAAGATCACAATCTGGACACTACGACCGCAACAACTTTCACAAAAGGAGACACATTAATCCTGTAGCGAAGTACATCAAGGGAAAACGTCCAAGCAACATGGTTCAGAGACGCCCCCCACAGCTCTCAGCTTGAACCGATCGACCCCGATATTAAGTTTTGGATGCCGCGACACATTTCAAGAGTCTGTGAAGCCCTAATACACAAACTTTGACAGGGCATTCTTTTTGAAAATAACAATTTTTCATAGAATACGACAAGTTATCTTCCATCTGTGCACCACATAGGACGAAATAGAAGTTAGAAAATACAGCATCATAAAATGCTGAAGTTATATCAATGAACGTGATCATCTTCGACAACAAATGTCCACCATCGATAATGGCCATTCTTCCACTCTCAAAACTCCTATGTTCGTGGAGCGCACTAAGGACCCAACAGAACGTGATAAGTCATCTTGAAGACTTTCTTATGGACACAAAACTAAGTGAATATTATTGGCACGATGGTTTTCATGTGTAGTGCGCTCCTGGCTTAGTCTTGCTGTGCTGCAGCTCATTTCTGAAGGAGCCAGGGCATCGTTTAGAAGTCAGTTGGTCTGACGACCAAGTGACATGGTCACACTTCCTCATATCGAGGACAAGTGCTTGGTCTGGGGACGGTGTTCCCCATTAGGGATGGGTGATAGTGCTCTGGCGTTTAGTCCTGGGGCATTGTAAATGCGATATAACTATTTTATTGTATATATGTAAATATTTTGAGTATGTTGTTTATATATATATTGATAATAATTCCAATTTATAGTCTGGAGTAGCCGACGCTGGCCCTAGAGTTCCTAAAATCTCCACTTCTGCCATTTTTTAAAATAAAGATATATTTTCTCTTGTTCAGTACAATCCAATTTTGCGGAGAAAGCTTGCTACCATGTCTACTTGATTGTTCATCTTAAACTGCATGTATTTCTTAAATCACCGGAACACCGACCCCGTGTTTCTTTGCCGCGTGGCAAAGTTTCCTTGCTATACGGCAAAGAAACTTTGAAATAAGGCTCAACCATCCTATAGCCCAATCGTCCGGAAAATGTAAGATAATTACGTGACAAAAATGTGCGCTTCTCAACCCGAAAAAAAAAATAAAAAAGTTCAAGCCCGATACAATTACGAGAAACCCGGAAGAGGCGAATGAGGAACAAGATGAAGACGGGGGAAAAGACCCAGTGCACGCCGTCTTGCAAGTTGCAGCACACAGCTCGACTAGAGATAACGAACACACAAAAAAAAAAACGCGGTGAAAAGTTCTAGAGCAAAGTTACGGCTCCGTGGTTCTGGCTAAAGAGTCGCACTGCCACATATGCGCACGCGGGAGCGACGGGCCGTCCATCGGCATGAATAAAGGAGGAGCCCGGGCCAGGGGCCTTCCGAAGCCTGGTCCTCGCCGCACCACGCAGTACAATCCCGCGGACCTGGGCCGCAGAAAAAATAATAAAAAGACCCAAATGAACCTTAATGACCGTAATCCCCGAGTTTCGCCGAGGGAACGACGCTGCCGCATTCAGGTATGCGCGGCAGCAGGCACTAACACATTGCCCACACACCGATTGGCTGCATAACGAGGCTGCCGAAGACGGCTCGGTGTGCGCGCGGGCCAGACCGCTCGAAAGCGGGGGACGCCGCGCCGCGTATTGTGCCATCTCGGTCGCCTTTTTTGTGACGCCGATACGGGCCCCGATATATACGGGGAGCGTGCAAATGTAATTGCTCCGATTAGTGTAGCGTGGGCGAGGTCGGCGGTCTTGACGCTCATACTTTGTATAGTTCGTGACGTTATACGGCGATACGCCGACTCCGTCCGCGTGTCGTGGGCGGGAATTTGCGCGGAAGACTATCTGTGAATCGGACCGACTATAGACCTCTGCAACGCTTATCACCCGGGCGAAAAATAAGGAGTCACTGAGCTCTGAACACATGCGCAGTGTCCGAAATACCGTACAGCAGAGCAACAGCGCATGCTGAGAAGGCGTTCCACAGCCCAGCAGACAAAAATGGTGGCGCGCAAAAGACGATTTTTGCGAAGGTCTATATATACTCCGTTTCACGTTGAGTCCAACCGCAGCGGACGTCAAGACACGACACGATGGACCCTATCAAGAAGCGCTATAAAATTGCATAGTCATGGTGCTCGTCGTCTTTGTGTCTTTGCTCATAGCCTCGTATATACTGACAAAGCCTGGGAGATCGCCACGAGAAGTGGCCGCCGAAATGGAAAAGACGGAGCGGCAGACAACGAATGAGAGGAGAGCCACGTGACTGGCGCCCCGCTGCGGCGAGACGCCGAAACACACTTCTCCCGAGCGAGCAAGTGTGTTTCGGGTCCTCTCCGCTGCAAGAGCTGTGCGCTGACGTCCAGGTTCCCCGAGAAATGGCTCTTTGATACTCTGTGCTTCCAGATTCGCGCGCTCCATATCTGCGACCGGGCACTCTATGGCTCCGTTGTCGAACTGCCAGGCTTTGTGAGTATAGAGGAAGGTATGGTTTGCTACATATCCTGTCTAAAGCAATCATGCACGGAGAGTGCGCCATGACAACGCACTTTTTTTGGTGTTGCTAGACACCTCCGGTTTGTTGAACAAAATGTAAGGGCGCAAACGAGCTGGTGTACATTGCACATGGTTGAGATAACCCCGAGACTGCGGGTAAACGAGTCTCGGGGTTTTTAGTGTCGTGTCGTTTACCCGCAGTCTCGGGGTTATCTCAACCACCTCCGGTTTATTCCCCAATGTGCGCTTTTCGTTTGTGTGAGCTCGTCACCGCCATGTTCGGTGGCGCGTCAGACCTGACGATGAAACGCGGGAAGGTCGAGCAACTTTACGCTGGAGCAACTTACGAAACGGAGTACACGTCGCGAGATCGTACGACCCAGCGCACATATCGATAGTTTCATTGCGTTGTGGATTGGGTCTACTTTAAACCATGGGCAAATTTAATGAAATGTAATTGTTCGGAGCGACCTGTTTATCTTTCCGTCGTCTCTATCACTCACCCGCTCATTGGGTGTGTGTGACATAGCACGGCTGCGTTCGCGCGTGTCACATCGGTGGTCACGAGCAGTGACGCTGGGCTCACTAGGTGGATGCTCCGCTGGCCTGGCTGGATGCTCGATGTACGATCTGTAAATAGGATGGTGTTCTTTCGATGGTATAAGGAGTATTCACTGGGCGCCATATTTGTGGGTGCTGCTTAGAGCGCATGCTCAGAACGAGCCCACATTAATAGGCTGCTAAGACCGGCAATCTTGAGGGTGCGGAATGCACGTTACAAAGGAACTGTGGAAGCTCGCCATCAGCACGCGCTCAGCAGTCGCGCACACAGCTATGGCCGCCAGTGAATTCTTCCTATAAATGTTCTACTTTCTATTGCCCATTTGCCGGTCATGAGGTCTTTACTCTGCGACTCGCAGAATATAACATGGTGTCAGAAGTGAAGCTACTTTCCAGCAAGCTGCAAGCGTAAGTGGTCAACCACGGCAACGCCTCAAGCTCCTGATTTGCCCAAGGCTGACAGCGTCGAAACAGTCGACCATAGCCAAGCTTCAGGTACGCCGCTGAGGAGAACGAAGTCCGAGACCATGGCATCCTTCCAGATTACGCCGCTGGAGCCATTTGCTTTTGCAACTCCAAATGACCGGCCAACCTGGAAGAAAAGATTCCTTCGCTACCGCACGGCATCGGCGCTGCACGAAAGACCGGAAGCAACCCAAGTCGACCCACTGGTTTACCTTATGGGCACCCAAGCCGAAGCGGTGTTCAACACGTTCACGCTCAGCGACGCTGAAAAGGAGAATTTCGAAGTGGTCCAGAGCAAGTTCGACACCTACTTCATTCCCCGTCGGAACATTGTCTTTGAAAGGGCGCGCTTCAACACCCGGATTCAGCAGGACGGTGAGTCAGTTGAAGACTTCGTCACTGCATTGCATGCACTGGCAGACACCTGCAATTACGGGGTCCTTCGGGAAGTACTCATCCGAGATAGACTCGTCGTTGGCCTTAGAGATAGAAAAGTGTCTGAAAGGCTGCAACTCGACGCAGACCTAAACCTTCTGAAAGCATTAACCGTTGCACGCCAACACGAGACTGTTCGTCAGCAACAGGCACAAATGCACAACGAACAAGCACAACACGTCAACGTAGACAACGTGCGAGCCGGGAAAAGCCAACCGTTCACACGAAAGAATTCAGGTAAAAGTCCCGCGGACGCATCAAGCCTTTCAGCGTCAAAGGCTGCAAAAGCCTCAAGCGGCAAGAAGCAGACAGTATATTGCGGATGGTGTGGCCGCGAACGTCATTCTAAAAGTGTGTGTCCAGCAAAGGATGCTACTTGCAGAAAATGCACAAAGAAAGGACACTTCGCCACCGTTTGCCGTTCGACACCAACTGTCCGCAGCGTTCAAGAAGAACCAGGTTTTCTGGGCCTCGCAGAGAACGAACACTCTTCAAAATGGGACGTGGCTGTGATCGTGAACAGCAAGGAAGTTGTGTTCAAGGTCGACACAGGAGCGGACGAAACCGTACTTCCGGAAGACCTCTTCCACACCTTGTTCAAAAAGATGCAGCTACAACCAGCGAAACGCCCCCTCAACGGCCCCAACGGTAAACCACTCACCGTTGTGGGCATGGTGCGGATGAAGAAGACTCTCAAGGGACGAGAAAGTCTCGAAGATGTGTACATACTCCGAAGTCTAAAATCACCACTTTTGGGAAAACCCGCCATTGAAAACCTAGACGTTCTCAGCGAACTCGCAGCATGGGTCGGCGTCATCGAAAAAGAAAACGTCGAGTCCGAATATCCGAACCTCTTCCGTGGTCTCGGATCCCTGAAAGAAGAGTACGACGTCAAGTTAAAGCCCGACGCCAAACCGTTCGCGCTAACGTCTCCTCGAAGGGTACCCCTGCCACTCTATGAGAAAACAAAGCAGGAACTCGCTCGAATGCAGAGCGAAGGAGTGATCTCACCGGTTGCTGAGCCAACATCTTGGTGCGCGCCAATGGTGGTTGTGCCTAAACCATCTGGAGCACTCCGCATCTGCGTCGACTACACGGAACTGAACAAATTCATTTTGCGAGAATGGCACCCGATCCCTGCTGTGGAGCACACGTTGGGCATGCTTCAAGGAGCGAAGCTGTTTTCCTAGATAGACGCCAATTCAGGATTCTGGCAAATCCCTATCAGCGAAAACAGCAAGCTTCTTACCACCTTCATCACGTCATTCGGGCTGTTTTGTTTCAACCGTTTGCCGTTTGGCATATCTTCAGCTCCCGAGCACTTCCAGAGACGAAAGGCATCGATCCTAGAAGGTCTCGATGGAGTCGTCTGTCACATGGATGACGTGCTCATCTGGGGGTCAACAAGACAGCAACATGATGAACGGCTACGACACGTCATGAGTCGCCTCAGCACTGCAGGAGTCACCCTGAACATGGACAAGTGCCAGTTCAGCAAGACCCGAATTTCCTTTCTGGATCATGTCCTGGAAAACAACGAAGTAAGACCTGACAACGAAAAACTTCGTGCCATTGCTGAGATGCCGAGCCCTACGTTCAAGAAAGAACTGAGGTGTGTGATGGGAATGGCAACATATCTGGCAATATTTGTCCCAAACATGGCCGAGTTGTTGCAGCCGCTGTCATCATTGTTGTCGTCAAAACAAGACGTCTTCTGGGAAAGCCCACAAGAAGAAGCCTTCAAAAGATGGAAGTCCCTTTTGTCATCAGATCCCGTTCTCGGCATATACGACCCGAACAAAGAGACTGTGGTCACAGCGGACGCGTCTTCGTACGGTCTGGGTGCCGTCCTGCGGCAAAAGCAGGAAAACGGACATTTCAAGGTCATAGCCTATGCATCACGAGTTCTTTCTGACACTGAGCGCCGCTACGCGCAAATTGAGAAGGAAGGCCTCGCCCAAGTTTGGGCGTGTGAAAACTTTCGGGACTTCCTCGTCGGAAAAGACTTCCATCTAGAAACCGACCACAAGCCACTGGTTTCTATTTTTGGATCAAAGGCGATCGACGACTTAACGCCACGGCTCCAGAGGATGCGAATGCGCATCATGAGATATACCTACGACATTTCGCATGTTCCTGGAAAAGATCTCACAGCGGCCGACGCCCTCTCTATGTCTCCAGTCCGACAGTCCGAAACAACAGAGCTCGCCGAGGAGATACAGGGCTTCGTAGAGCATGTGACGTCCTCTCTACCGGTGACTCATCCGAGCCTGAAGCAAATCGCCACTGAGCAAAAGCTAGACCTCGGATTTAAACGAATCATGGAGTTATGCACTAGAGGATGGCCATCTCGCCGTGATGTAGGAGCAGACCTCAAGGCATATTGGCCATTCAAAGACGACATTGCCGTGGGGGAAGACATCCTGATGTGTGGTCCCAGGATCGTTATTCCTCGAGCCTTCCGAGAGTCAGTCCTCAATCAGCTTCATGAAGGACATTTTGGCATAGAAAAATGCCGGGCACGAGCAAGAAATTCGGTGTGGTGGCCCCATATTGACACAGACATCGAAAGCCTTGTAAAGAAGTGTCACGTCTGTCTGAAGCACAGTCGAAACAGGAAACTTCCGATGAAACCAACAGAGTTCCCAGAAAGGCCCTGGCAACGAGTTGGGATGGACCTGTTCTTCTTAAATGGTCAGTGGTGGTTGATAGTCACTGACTATTATTCACGGTATCCCGAATTAGTCAGCCTTAACAGCCTTACCGGAGCAGCAGTTGTCAACCACTGCAAGTCTCTTTTCGCGAGACATGGGATTCCAGAAGTGGTAGTCTCAGATAACGGGCCCCAGTTTCTCAAGACGTGCCATTCTGAGTTTGCAAAGTTTGCGCAGCAGTACAACTTCCGCCACATAACCTCGAGTCCCCATTACCCTCAAAGTAACGGGCTTGCCGAAGCAGTGGTAAAAATAATTAAAGGATCTCTAGATAAATCAAAGGATCCCTACGAGACGCTCCTTGCGTACCGGACCAGCCCTCTCAAGAATGGCTACAGCCCTTCTGAGCTGCTGATGGGAAGAAGGCTTCGAACGACACTCCCAGTGGCCGCAGAGAGTCTTCGTCCCTATACGCCTGACGACAAGCAGCTAAGATCGTTTGAGGTTGAGCATCGCCGTAAGCAGAAGCAAGACTACGACAGACGTCACGGCGGCCGGGATCTGCTCTTATTGGAGGACGATATGGACGTCTGGCTGATTGATCTACAACGCCAAGGTGTCGTCAGCGGCCCAGCAGAGGAGCCTAGGTCCTACTGGGTGGAAACTGATGGAAAGTCTGTTCGGCGAAACCGCACACACCTAGTCCCGCTTCCAAAGCAGACTTCCCGTAGTGTCGACATTACCGAAGACTCGGACGCAAGTACAGAAGTGCGCGCATCGTGCCAAGACCCAACTCATACACACACAAGGAGTGGAAGATGCGTTGTACTTCCTGAACGCTTTCGGACATCGTAGGCAAAGCGCGGGAGAGCACTTTTGGTCTGTACCATGGTGCTGGCTGACAAGAACGAACGTTTTCAGGACTGTAGAACTGCATACAGTCCAGCATTATTTCATTTCTCTTTCTTTTTTTTTTAAAGGGGGGAGATGTGTGACATAGAACGGCTGCGTTCGCTCGTGTCACATCTGTGGTCACGAGCAGTGACGCTGGGCTCACGAGGTGGATGCTCCGCTGGCCTGGCTGGCTGCTCGATGTTCGATCTGTAAATAGGATGGTGTTCTTTCGATGGTATAAATGTTCTACTTTTTCTTGCCCATTTGCCGGTCATGAGGTCTTTACTCTGCGACTCGCAGAATAGAACAGGGTGGGGATTTTATAAATGTATACCGTATATCATACCTCTCATTCATTCCTTTGAGCTTGAAGTAGCCGGTCCCGGACTATGGAAACCAATCCGTTTGCTCCATCAAATAAGTATGCATTGGATTATCGATTCATATCGCACGCGTTATTTACGCGTAATGACTATTTCTGAATTTTGTAATTCCACGTAACTAATCTCTGTTGACCGCAGCAATTGGCTTTTCGCGGAGTAGTAGAGCTATTTCCACGAAGGAGGGAGGGGGAAGTGAAATAGGTGGAAGGCCTACAAAAATAAGAGAAAAAAGTACTCACCTTAGACGAAGTCGTATAGTAGTGCGTCCAACAGACACAAACACCCGTTTCTTATCCTTTACGCCTGCCCAGTTAGATTGGTATTGTTGGAGCCTGGAGATACGTAATTTCGTATTCCCTTGTAAATGAGAAGGATATAAGTGGTATCACACCTACCGCAATGCCACGACCTGCGCAGTCCGGTGTGCCGAGCACGGTGTTGATTATTCATTTAATTATTTAATCTCTGTTTCATACTTAGCGTGCAACGCTATCAAAGCTACTGGCGCGAGCGCGTGGCTTCATCTATGGTTTTGTTTGCGCGAGAACGCGTGCAAATGATCAACGAGCTGCTCGCCCCATGCTCGCGCCACTAGCTTTGACAGCGTTGGACGCTAAGTATGAAACAAAGTATAGTTAGAATTATTTACGGGTGCCTCCTTTCCTTCCGTCTGTGTGCGTTTGTGTGTATGTCCGGGGGGGGGGGGGGGCGCATTACTATAGACTTTTCATGGCTTGCAAGAGGAGATACTGTGTAGGTTTGAACTTTTGTGTTGTTTAGGATTACAACCGCGCTATTTGTCTTACTAGAAAACGTACAAAATAGCTAGGATCATAAGCGAAACTCAGCCAGCATAAAGCCTACCACTTCGCGGGAAACGTTCCAACTCTTCTAGATCCGTAAGCCCGTTGTGGCACAATACGTCGCGAGTGTGACAATAAGCAACGCGAATTAGCTGGACGGGAGGTCATTTGGAAGTGGTAATGCTCATTTGTGGCAGGATAATTGAGACAAGAGTCGAGATGTAACGAAACAAAGGTCAAAAAGATTCCGGCGAACGCGATTAAAACAAATCCCCTTTTAATTCCCCACCTAATCCGAAACGTCACGCGAGCGGCGACTTAAGACGTTAAGGCTCAATGTGCACGACATACGTTTGTCTTTATTTGTGCGACTAACGAAGCAAGGAGTCGCGTGTATCGTCTATATATAGACGCAGCGAGCGCGCGCGTATACAAAGGAATCTTGTTTCAAGACTCCCACGCTCCGTTCTTTAATTATTGGGGCGCGGCTCGTGTCGTTCACGAGGATGTGGACTTGCACACGCTGCATTCGTTTATCAGCTGCAACTATATAGAGACACCGTATGAGATATATACGCTTCAGAGCAACGACGCATCAGTCATATCGGTCCTTAAAATCACGGTTGCAGCAGGTTATCTAAAGCTCTATCCGAAATTCGCAGGAAATGCACTTTCCGACCTCAAGAAATGGTGAGGCGGTACGCGACAGAGAAAAATCGATATCGCCTTAGCATCCTGACACCGTTCCTAGAACTCAGGAAATAGTTTTCTTTTTTTTTTCGAATGATAACGATCGACACATGATTGCGCACGCTCTGAATTAAGCACCAGAATGGTGGCGCCCATAAAATGGCGGCGCCCAGCACTAAAACGGCGGAGTAAGCACCAAAATGGCGGCACCCATAATGCCAAATGGTGGCGCCCATGATGCCACACTGGCGGCGCTCATAAAGCCACAATGGCGGCGTCCAAGAACGAAGCTAAAGCCGCAGCCATACTGCTCATACGTCGTAAAAAAAGACACGGGTGTTCGCTTCCGACATGATGGCAGAAGATGTCCGTGGTCACGCCTCGAGCATCTTCGAGGCCTCTTTGCTTCATACAGATACGTGTGCTTGGAAGGATGTCTGCACATTGTCTTTTTGAATGGTGTATTGTGTATATGCGGAGCACGAGTTCGTCTGCTTCTTTTGCAGGGGTTGTGGTGACGCCAGAACGTCGAGCTCTGATTGGCTCTGATTCAAGGATAGTGGGTAGACCTCAAAGCAAGCTGCCTCGAGGTCTCCCCACCATCCTTCTATCAGAGTCAATCAGAGCTCGGCGTCTTTCTGACGTCACCACAACTCCTGCAAAAGAAGCAGACGAACTTGCGAAGTTGTTCTGGATTACAAAGTACCACCACACGCGTGTCCGACGGTACTTGAACGCTGCACGCTTTGTGAGCCCCTTGGCGTCGTTTAGGGAGTCAGCCGATTTTGCAGTATTCTACGGAACGGCGTTCCGAGAAACGTCGCTCCCGGAACGCGGAACGCCGCCGTTCCATTCTCGCGTCGGTAAACTGGAACGGAAACTCTCGTCACGTTTTCCAGGAAACGGCAGGAGGAACGTCGTTCCTTTTTTCTTTCTCTGCTAATCGGCAATTTTACCCGTATTTAGAAAGCATTTAAGCTTTTTTTTTTAAACGTCGGCCATTTCAACCTCCGACTTCAAGGGATGGAAGAGTGTCCGATATATAGTTGACAACTTGACAACAAAGAACTAGAACGAACGTGGTCGTGGTGACTCCACTCGTAGTTCGACGTATAGATAGTTTCACTCGCTCACTTTATTTCATCGACGAATTATCCTGCGCAATACTGCATTAAAATACGCGGATGCAACGCTAATGTAGTGCCACGCTCCAATCTTAGAAAGTAACGGGAACGCGTTCCTTTCGAACCACTGGAACCTGTAACGTGAACTCGTTCCAAGACTCGGAAAGAACGCGGAACTAGCTTTCATTCCTGTTTCGGAGGAACGTGCACAACGCCGGCCGATTACCACTCCGACAAACTGTGTGTGTAGCGCCAACCAAGAGAATGAGCACTAGCGCTTAACTATCGCAAACTGCTTAGTTTTTACGTGAATTCGGGCAAACGAGGTCGCTTTTCATACCGCTCTCGCCTCTTGATTTTCAGGTGTAAAATAGAGGTCTGTGGTGCGACATTGAGAATGACTTGTCACTTGCTCAGTGTTCTCTCTTTTTTTCGTTTTTTTTATTTTTTTTTTTTTAATTTTAAGTATAAAGTTATTTTTTCGGCCTGGTGATCCACCGAGCCCAACTGGGTCGGTTGGGTTTTCGCCTGTTTTGGTTCAAACCCATCTGGTTTGGCGTGAGTCGCTAGCAGGAGACACAGCACGATTAAAACGTCCCAGGCTTCAGGGAGACGTCCTCTGCTGCGAATGTTTCTGAATTTTCTGCAAAGACGGTTTATGAACAGTTTGTTTAGGGTGCATTGGTAATTTTAGCGAAGATGATAACTCCCGATCTTGAGATTGATCTAAAACTTTTATTTTGTGAAAAAATTATCTTCTTATGAATGGAGGAAATCATGTGTGTGTGTGTTTGGGGGGGGGGGGGGGTGTTAAATCAGCATAACTACGATTAAGTCCAGGAGGAACTCCAGGCTTGTTTTCTGTGTTGCGTTGTTCCTCTTGGGTGAAGCCATTCTCCCAGCTTCTTGGGCGTTTCTTCTATATCTCGTTTTTTATCTCCAACGAAAAAAATACTGAGGATGAATACGAAAAAGGAGGAAAACGCACGACGGTTTGTGTGTTAACTTTATCTCAAATATAAGTACGGAGTAAAAATATTATGTTCCACCCGAACCAGTTCAATCGCAAGCAGAGCAAAAAAACATACAGACGCACGCACACAAGAAATAATTTACAAAAAAAAAAAGTATTCCTCCCCGTTAATTTTCCCGCTTTTCTTAATTTTAGCAAAGAAAAATACGGAACCAAGCAAAGAACAAGTTACTGAAATAATTTTTAGCGATTCAAGTGGTGCTCGTTCCGCGTAGAGATAAAAATCCCAGCATTAAATGCCTTTGCATACTTTCCTCGGCAATAAACCTCTCACCGGGAAGCAAGCGAACCTAAAAAAAAGAGGAGAAAAAAAAATTCGGTGTGATATGCGGAAGCAAAAGCACACCGGCGTTGTAATCTACTCCCTGCGCACTACATTCAGCAGGATGATTAAGCGCGTACGCGTTCATTTTGCCTAATACCAACTTCTACCTAAGTAAACCCAACTTCTTTTTTATATTTTTTCATTCTTAGAACAAAAGCACAACACATTTAAGAGAAACTATGCGGCTGAAATGAGAAACACGATAAGAGAATGGAGCAGCAGGCTAATGGCGGGGGGGGGGGGGGGGGGGAAGCAAAGTCAGAAAGCCACGCGGCCCGCCCCGGGCACGCGCAAGAACTCAGATACTATGGAAAAATAGAAAATAAATAAAAAAATAAAAGAACTACAAAATCTACCAGAAAAAGACGTTCAGCAAGCTACCATTACCAGCGTAGTGCGTACTGCAGCCGCTGGTAAGAAGAGGAAACAGTTTCCCTGATGGCAGTGGATTCTTGCACCTCCCCCCCCCCCCCCTCCTCCCTCCTCGCTTTGAGCTAAAAACATTCCACCGGCATACATACATAATATGTGCGCGTGTGAGACCGTGCACATCATGGACACGAGATAATGAACGCGCCCATTTTTTTCCCTCTCTCCTTCCCTTCATACCTCCTCCCCCACATTCGCCAGCATAGATTGTCTACTTTTTTATTTTTTGGTGTGATATCTTTTCCATCGTTGTTGATTTATGCTACACAAAAAGAGCTCGTTTTTGCGCACTTAATCGGATTTTTTTTTTCTAAATTTTTTTTGTCTTTTTGATAGTGGTACCTACGGCTGCTGCCGCGGCCGCGATAAAATGTACAGCATACGCGGTATTACTCATAATTTAAAATACACAAAAAAGAAAAAAACTTGCGTAAATAGTTTTTGAAAGCGCAGCCATTGTTGAAAGTTGCTCGTAATTTCGCACTTCTGCGCGGTATACGAACTTCTCATTTCGCTATACCGAAGTGGCGGCTGGAAAACTCTCATAAAGGGGTACGCGCACGAAGCCTTATACGTACTTCCCGCGCATACAAGGTACAAAGCCCTGGAATGATCTGACCGAAACAAGACACACAGCCGACGAGAAATAAAGTATGAGGGCTTCAAACAGTTTCACCTTTACTGCAGCCATAGCAGCAGCAGCCGCCGACTCGCGGATGTTCTAGAAACTTTGAGTCTATATTTTTGCTCACGCCTGAGCCGCTTTAGTGATTACCCGATAAAATGCAAAAATTTATCCTTTTATCTTCTTCTTTTTTTTTTTTTTCTCCAGACGTGGAAAATGTTTGGTGTTATAACATTAACTCTCGCGTCTATGTGTGGTTTTTTCTAACACGAAACCTTCAAACAAAAAGCACCCCTGGTCGGGTTTATTGAAAGCGGTACTCGTATCCGTGTTCGCACGGATAGAAGCATGCGCTCCTGGTCGGATTTTATTCGATGTAATTGCACGTCCGTATGTGCACGAAAATTTTCCTCGGTCTCTCCAGCGGAGAACGCGAGCTGTTCGGACCATGCATTCACACGTGCGTACACTTCGATTTCTCTGAGCAGTATAAATGTCCGTATATTGTAAATGAGCACTGCTCGCAATCTAGTGCGCCGGGTGTGTTTAGTGAAAAAAAAACAAAAAAAAAAACAGCTCGTAGCCTTTTATACTGCAAACACCCGAACGAGAAAATTGGCAAAATACAAAAAGTATTCAATAGCGCTGCTTCTTCTATAGCAGCGGCAGTATACTGTGGGTATATGTAATCTCTTCACTTCTTACACCTGTTTTCTTTCTCTCATGGCAGCGTACTTGGATCCTTGCGCTCACTGCAACGAGGAAGGGATTTCAGTTGGCCGATGGGCTCCAAGATTACTGAAGGCAGTGGTTTACCTTTTGGTTCACGAAGAGTATTCTGAGCGATGCGCAAAGCGCCCTATCCACTCAGCTCGTGCACATACCCTTCGTGTGTTTCATTATGCCGCTGGCTGGCCACAACCCTCTGCAAAGAGAGAAAAAATGTCCGCCTTATGGACTCTGAGACTGGATGTGAGTTGAGATGGGCCCACTGAAATCACTGACAGCACGACGTGTCTATTGTGGGATTCTTTAGATCACACACTGTTCATTCATTTTGCCGTGTTCGTCTCATGGGCATGTGTGTGGGCCGTTTATACCATTCTTTAAGCCTGAGTCACGCAGAAAGTTTTTTCTCAATCCTATAAAAAAACAAGCAGGCAACACAGAAATAAAACAAGAACACCACCCTCCACACATCAACTCAATGCCCTTCTGGCTCTCTCGTTGGAATCTGACCTCGCGCGGTGATACGCCGGATCCCAAACATACTCCTCGATAAAAAAAAAAAAAAAAAAAAGAATGAATATAGAGCGACACGGGAGCAAGGTCAGGTATATAAAGCTCGCCCAAGTGACGACCGGTCCGTACGCAATGACTACCTGAAACGCTTCATTTCACGCGCCCGTTCTCACGGTCAATCGTCAATCACCGCCCCCTAGACCCCACATTCGCGGACAAAGGCACGGTCGCATTCTGAGCGAATAAACACCGGAACGAGAGATCAGCAATGGGGGGGCAGAAGCTTGACGTTCTGCATACGCAATTCGCTCACCGCCTTCCTTGAGAAACGCTGTGTAATCGTTGTACACTGCGAGGTCACACTGTAAACTTTCAAGAACGGGGACGAACAAATTGCTACCGAACTTTTACCTACATTGACCGATCTCGCTAAGCGTTCCACGCATGCGTGACGCCGCTTTAACTGTAGTGCATAGGAAGCAGGCGCCAGTTCACGAGATAGCATGCAGAGTGGTTGCAGCGCGTGCCGAAAGACTACAGTTCCCACGATGCGTGGCGGCAGCGGGGGCGTCATGAGACATGGTTGTGAGATCGGTATATTGGATCATTACATTAATCCGTCTCGTAGCAGTACGACGAACTTTTAACTTCCACTTCCGCCTGTCAATACAGGAATCTCTGCGTTTAAAATCCTTTTTCGTTTTTTTTTTTTTTTTTTTTCCTCGTAGCCAACCAGACGAAAGTCGTTGCGTTTACTATTGGCGAGGAGATCGGACTATAGGGGGCGCTACGTCCAGCTTGTTTTCCCTAGAGAGCCTAGATTGTAGAGAGGACCCATCTCAATCCATTGGGAGCGTTTGCGATTTAATGACGGACGCCTCCTGTGGAGATTGGTTGCAGCAAGTGCGCATGCTCAGAAAACCAATCTCGCAGCTCGTGTGGCAAACGCGGCTCAAAAACCACGTGACCCCGATGGAGCATAGTTGAACAATCTGTAATACAAGCCCTCTAGATTCTTTACTTCGTCTTTCTCGACTGAGCGGGTGCAAAGATTGGAGACGACCATAGCCTCCTCTATACTCACAAATCCTGCCAGTTCGACGACGGAGCCATAGAGTGCCCGGTCGCAGGATTTGGAGCGCGAGGATCTGGTAGCACAGAGCATCAAAGAGTAATTTCTAGGGGAACCTGGACGTCAGCGCACAGCTTTTGCAACGGCGAAGACCCAAAACACACTTGTTCGCTCGCCGGGAGAAGTGGGTTTCGGCGTCTCGCCGCAGCGGGGCACCTGTCACGTGGCTCTCCTCTCATCCGTTGTCTGCCGCTCCATCTTTTCCTTTTCGGCGGCCGCTTCTGGTGGCGATCTGCCAGGCTTTGTCAGTATATAGGAGGCTAGACACGACTCGTGCTCAATTTGTTTTAACCTCACTCAGTGGAGAAAGATGAAGTAAAGATAATTGTGTTGTATCTATGTTTAGACAGCCGGAAGTTGGTCTACATGAATGGACGACTTGTCTCTCAGCTATAGATGATAAATTTAGCCAGAGCAGTACAACCACTAGCCTGGGGTCTTTAACGTGCACCACGGAGTATTGATACACGACCGCACGCCGCTATATACGATGTTCATCCAAATCGGAACGGGCTGGGGTGGAAATTGAACCCAGGATCATTGGGTTCTGCAGCTCAAATTTCCGCTCCACGCGAGCTCCGAGCTGCGGTGTGTGTTAAAGGGATACTGAACTGAAATTTGGAACTCACAAAACAAGGCTGGAGCGATAGGCGGGACGCTGCCAAATCCAAAAACATCACTGATACAGCGATATACCTAATGGATGGTCGTTTTTTGGAATAGATGTGTGCGATTGAACACGGCCGATGACGCCGACGAACTCGACGACGATTCTCTCGTCACCTCGAGCAGGTGAACCGAAGCGAGGAGGAGAGAAGCGCGGCCGCTTCTCCTCATTCTCAACTTTTCAAGGAGGATCGTGACGTCATAGTTCTCGCTTGATCGCGCTGTTCTTTTCCAAAAAACAGCCATTCATTTGAGATATCGATGTATCGGTGATGTTTTGGAGTTCGTAGCGTCCCGTTCAACACTTCTGCGGCCTTATTTTGAAAAATCAGAATTTCGGCTCAATGTCCTTTTAACACACTCGACCACTAATGCCTCAAAGATGAAGTAAGCAAAACGAAAAAAATCCACGAGTGCTGCGTCTGCGTTCGACTTCACTGATTAGACACGAGCCCCTTCAGAATGTTGAAGCAACGTTCGACTACGTAAACTGAACGCTGCGTCAAAGCACAAACAAATTATCTATGTGGTTGTTGTCCCCATTAGCGTAGTTGTCTATATAACCGCTAGGGGCGCGTCTGTTGTGTCTCGTTCCTTATGGTGCCTTCATGTGCGCTTTCCTAAGGGTGATGTGAAAGAGCGCCTCTTTGCACGCGCTTTGTGCATTCACTCTGTTACGGCGGCATTTTGTTTTTGGTGATTCCTTTGTATTTTCCTCACAAGCGTGTGCTGTCGGCATCAGGTACAACAAAGGATGTCGTCACCCTAAAGAGAAGGACATCCATGGCACCCCATCCCTCCCAATAGTCGGTGACAGGTTGAATGGAAACTAAAGCGGTTCTGTATTTGAGAAAAGAAAACAAAAAAAGAAAAGACATCTAAATCACCTTCATTTGGCCTCCAGGATCACGACTATCGAGATTATTTTTCGATTTGGTGCACGCAGGCTGCAGAAAATATTTTTGAAGTAAATACCGTTGAAGCCCCTCCTTCCCGAAGCGGGACGTCATATACAGAGTTTTCGGGATCTACGCTCTTGCGCATTTTCAGCGCCTGTGTATACGCGCACTCTTGTTGTTTTCAAAAAAAGGTCAAAAAAAGACGTCATGACTGGTATCAGTGCGAGGGAATATACATTGCACAATTGCACGCTCCGTCCACACGAGCGACATGCGCTTGGCGGCCGAAAGATCTGCGTATGATGTAACAACTGACCGGAGGGTTTTCATGTTTTCTCGCGGTTAGTTACGTGGTAATCTTCTAGACCCTGAGATGGGGAACGATAAAAAACAAAAACGGACGAACACAACAAAATCTCAAAATACAGCCATGTTTGAGATATCGATGTATCAGTGTTTGAGATATCGAGTATTTGAGATTCTGTTGTGTTCGTCCGTTTTTTTTGTTTTTTTTTTATCGTTTCCCATCTCAGGGTCTACCAGATGTCGATTAATTACCAGCTCGCCTGCACTCTATCACTGCTCGCAATAGTTACATGCTCGGGAAAAACGAACGTGATATTCAGATTCACGGGATAAAAATTGCACCTCTAGCTCGTCTTCTTCACGAACCTCTTTAGCTTCCCTTTAGGAATTCAGTAGGTTGTTAGAGGCGGGGTTTAAGCCGCACGTCCGGAGGCTTCCTGGCTCGTGACGACGACCATTCCCCGAAGTGAAGAACCCAGGGGTCCAGTGGAGGTGGGAGAAATGGTAACGTAACGAACGGTTTAATTACATGGTTGCGATACAGTCGTCAAATCCGAGAGAACAACCGGAGCAGCCTCACGCTCCGCCTTATATAGGGTCCGTTTCTTCCTCACTCCCCGCCAGGGCAGCAGGTGCGACGTAGCAAACCGCCACCAAGTGCGTTGCAGCAAAGACCGCCGCGTCGTAGCCAGAAGTGCGTCGTAGCCATGGTTCTCCGCAGTTATGCCCTGCCTCTCTCCCTTTCAAGTGCGATGTAGCCAAAGTTCTCCGCAGTTAGGTCATGCCTCTCTCCCCTTCCGGAGCGCACGAACCCACACGCACACACACACGTCCCGTTGACGTCACGGACGCGTTGAGACTCGTTTTGGGCAGGCCCCGACAGGTGGGCGACGGTCCTGAACACATCGTGACTCGTTTCCGCAGCGTTGAAACTCGGAAGAAGGTCGCCGAAGGTTCCATTCTTAACAAGGTGCTCCCCCTCCAGCGCGTGCTTTCTGTCAGATAACAAACCACCGCACGTGCAGCCAACGCCCGGTGGAAGAACACGAGGGCGTGGTGGATTGAATGCTTAGCCATAGCCTCCTGGCAGTTCGACGACAGAGCCATAGTACAGTGTACTATACTTCGTTTCACTTTATCTGCGAGCGAAGCCAAAGCTAGAAGCGCGAGACCAGCGCTTTTTGCGCTTCTCCCCAGCTCGCGCGCTCGAGCAAAGCCTGAACGCACGGAGCTTTCGTGCTCGCGCTTCCAGCTTTGCCTTCGCTCGCACATAAGGTGAAACGAAGTATAGAATACTTGGGTAGTGTTAGGACCGGAGCTGCTCGCCTGAGGCGCGTGGTATTGATCGCGACAGGTGTCGACACCAAGGTTTGCGCGTGCGCGGCTGTAGGTGCGAAAATATGAATTTGTGGTGCCGCTTTGGTAGAGTGCACATATATGATCTCTGATACAGCTACGACCTGCCAGCGGTCGTACGGCGGCATCAATTATGCTGCGGCACGATCATTGGCAAAATGATGATTTAATGTATTAGACGGCACAAGCTACATTACTCTGCCTTCACATAAAAAAATTGGGAATTTAAAGAAGTGGATTGCAAGTTGTTTCAGCGTAGAATTAGCTGCGACTTTCGGTTCGTCTGATGGTGAGCATTTGAAATGAAATGCCCATTTCCTTGGTTGCAAGAGGCCAAACATTAGATATTTGGCGGAAATATGTAAAACTAGGCAGCAGTTTTTCTTTCTTTTTTTTTTGTTATTTAATTTTATGGTGAAACGAAACGGCAAATACTAAAGCCCGAGATTGTTTTTGTATGTTTTTAAGTACCCCAGGTTAACTTCTCTGTCTTCTTTTCTGCCCGTCTTAAGCTTCTTGACCTTAATTAGCTCGCTTCACTTGTCACTTATTCTTGTGTTCATTTATGCGACAAACCACCCAAGCGACGGTCGCATAGAGATTGGAATCTTATATTTCTTCATGGCTGCCACGACCATCTGAGGTCCACCCGACGTTCACTTGTAAGAAATGACATTTTAGCCATGAAACTTTTTATCACGCGTTTTAACATTCAACGAGTCCAAAATTGAGACAACGCGTGGGCTGAACAAGTAATGCTTTATAAGATTCAAAGAAAACAAGGAACTATTTCACATCATGTAGGGCAGGAAACAACAGCACACGTAAATCAGGCAATATAAAAGTTTTATTAGTTTAGAGCACGGCATTGAAATACATGGTTACATGTGCAGGGCATACATGGTTACAATGAGCAGCGCATTGTCCTCTTGAGGGTAAACCATCTGAACCCACACGCTCATAACGATGCATCTAATCGACAGCTGCTTTCTGACAGCCAGGTAAGTCTCGCCTGAGCTGGGTATTCGAAGTGAAAGACCCATGGTTCCACAGGGGTCGTATCTGGTTCACGCAGACATACGGTGTGTTTTTGTTTTATTCTTTGCAGAACTTTACATATTTAACCAAAAAAAGGAGGTGGCAGATACGGGGATGCCGTCTCTACTTATATGTGTAGGGTCGGTGGACATTAAATGGGCGAACCATTGCAATCTTTAATATTAAACCAAAATCTGATAGTTCAACTTGTTCACTAACGGTTTATTTGCTTACTTATTACCAGCTGAACGTTAGGAAAAGCGACGGAGAGAGAAAGAGACACACCGCTGGACTAGCAACCTTTTTAATAAACTTCCTTTTCCTTGACCTCATCCTAAAAAGGGTAGCTTCTTCTTCTTCAGTCAGAGCTCAGACAGAAACTTCCTTTTTTTCCCCCACGAACCGTGGAGTTTTCCTCTTCTTCGACTTTCGGATCTTGCAAAAACCTCCTTCTTTTTGTCTTTTACACTTCCGGCGGTCTCAGCCTCGTTTCACTCGGTCGGATCGTGAAGTCAAAAAGTCACAACTTGGTTCATCCGAGGAGCCGCTCTCCTCAGATACATTTTTTCTTTGGGCAAGACTTTTTGACTTCACGATCCGACCGAGTGAAACGAGGCTGAGACCGCCGGAAGTGTAAAAGACAAAAAGAAGGAGGTTTTTGCAAGATCCGAAAGTCGAAGAAGAGGAAAACTCCACGGTTCGTGGGGGAAAAAAAGGAAGTTTCTGTCTGAGCTCTGACTGAAGAAGAAGAAGCTACCCTTTTTAGGATGAGGTCAAGGAAAAGGAAGTTTATTAAAAAGGTTGCTAGTCCAGCGGTGTGTCTCTTTCTCTCTCCGTCGCTTTTCCTAACGTTCAGCTGGTAATAAGTAAGCATGAATAACCAACCGGCTCAGCTACAGGCCATCACTACGGTTTATTTGGCCATGTTGCAATTTCAGTTTTAAAGGGAGTCGTTATTAAAGTCTAACACACTTTCAACAATTCGCGAAAAGGCAAGGAGGTTAGCGAAATTCATCGTTGAAAGTTTGCCTTTTTTTTGCTTGATTCAGAAACCGCGTGATGATAATGGTACGTAGAATAGTGACGTAGTCGTCTTGATGTGTGGCGCCGGCGCTTGTCCGATCGTTCCAGATTCTTTTCCCAAAGATCTCTTGTGGCACTGTTCTTTGGAACGCCGAAAAAGGACGCCGTTTTCACGCCTTTCACTCGGATGTAGCCCGTTTGGCAACCAGGTACGTAGCAAGAGTTCTGTCGCCATTTCGCCAACGGCATTTCGGCGCTACCCTTACGCGTTCACTATTCGCAAAATCAGAACACGCAAGATACAAAACGTATTTAGATCGAACACACGGAACTATGAAATCATGGTCGGCTTACCGACGCGCGCACCGCTCAGAGTGAAAAAAAGAAAAGCAATAGCGTCATCGACTCCAAACGCATTTTCCGCCAAACATGGCGGGCTGCGCGTTTTTTTCGGGCAACTCGAATACAGCGCCGCCACTAACTGTCAATACACGCGCCCTCACGAGCTCCCGTTGCATATCGCTCCGGTCCCAACACTACCCCAACTATTCTATAAAAAAAAAAAAACCGTTTTCACCTCAAGAAAAAAGTAAGTTTTGCGCATTGTTCCTACGCGGCGCGAAATAGTTCGTACGAGATTCGGTTGTCGGAGGAAAAAGCGATGCTTTTGGCGTTTGGAACGTGCACGTCTTGTTAAGATAACATATATCTAATCTAGAATTCACCTACATATGTCTTCATTATCCACATAAAGGGGAAAATTAGTAATGTTCCGCGAGGAGCCGGACTTGTTTTACTTCGGTTCTTGAGGTGAAAACAGGTATAGTACACTGTAGCCCTAGATTGCCCGGTCGCAGATTTGAAGCGCGAGGATCTGGTAGCATAGAGCATCAAAGAGCCATTTCTCGGGGAACCTGGACGTCAGCGCACAGCTTTTGCAGTGGCGAGGACCCGAAACACACTTTCGGGTCCTCTCGTCTCGTCGCAACGTCTGGCGGCAGCGGCGACACGCTGCGTTTCGTGGTCGCGCCGCAGCGGGGCGCCAGTCCCGTTGCTCTCCTAGGGTGCCTCCATTTGCTGGCCGCTCCGCTGACAGGGTGGAGACACCCGCCATTTTGTGGCGAACTTTGCAATGCTCTCACCGGCGTCATATCGCGTCTATCTTTCCAGCACTTTCGCTAAACACAACGTTTTTGCACCGCGACTTTGTCACACACACTGTACAGGACCAACACCCAATGTGGAGCCAATACTGACCTCAGGCGCCATATTGTGGCGCTCCATTGGATCCATTGGTGTCTCCACACTGTCAGTGTAAGCGGCCGGCAGATGGAGGCACCCTATAGGCTCTCCTCTCATCCAGTGTCTGCTGCTCCACCTTTTCCATTTCGGCGGCCGCCTCTCGTGGCGATCTGCCAGGCTCTGTCAGTATATAGGAGGCCATGGCTTAGCCTATCTTATAGATTTTTTTTTTTTTTTTGCAAGAAGTGGAACAATGCAGTTGAGCCGGGTGGAAAAGATAATAGACTAAACGCTACCTCATTTCTGCGTCTCATCGTTTAAAATGTAACAGCTTTCTTCTTGTCAATAATTTTCTTCCTCGCGCTTCCTCGCGCATCCTCCCTCAAGTATTCGTTTCTCTCTCCCCTCCAAGCAGAGAAAGAGAGGAAGATGGCGCAAGAACACGAAGCCCCTCCTTTCGCTTCATCCGCTCTCAGCTCCTTCTTTCCCTCCTTCGCCTCTGGCAGTTTGAGAGAGGAGGAAGCTCGGATGATCTTCTTCCTAGCAGAAAAAGCTTTACGGCGGCCTTTAAAGGGATACTGAACCGAAATTTGGATTTCGCAAAATAAGGCCGCAGAACCGTTGAACGGGACGCTACGAACTCCAAAACATCAGTCATACATCGATATCTCAAACGGATGGCCGTACTTTTGGAAAAGAAGGGCGCGATGAAGCGAGGCCTTTGACGTCACTGTCCTCCGGGAGAATTTGAGAATGAGGGGAAGCGGCCTCACTTCTCTCCTCCTCGCTTCGGTTCACCAGCTCGAGGGAATGAAGCAAGGAGGAGAGGGAATGGAAATCGTGACGTGCCTTGTCTTGTCGGCTTCGTCGGCCGTGTTCAATCGCAAACTTCTTTTCCAAAAATACGGCGATCCGTTGGAGATATCGCTGTAAGAGTGATGTTTTGGGGTTTTGCAGCGTTCCGCCTATCTATCCAGCCCCGTTTTTTGAGCTCGAAATTTCAGTTCAGTATCCCTTTAATCAGAGCCCGAGTATCGATCCCTGTCTACGCGCGACCGCACAATAAGCCAGTTGAACAGAGCTAATGCGCCTTCCTGTACGATATTTGTACATTCCACTCTCCACACACGCGCTGATCCCCGAAAGAAGCGCGGCGGTACCCATTGTCAACCAACTCCGGTGTACGTATACCTTCCCTTCTGCCAACAACCTTTTTCCACGTGCCTACAGGACCTTTCCGGGGCCATTAGGAGAGCTCGAGCGGTGAAAGGACGAGTTCGCTTCGCCGCGAAATATCAGCTCCCCCAAATAAAAAAAATGAACACGACAAAAGCAAGCAGCCGAGTTTTCGGCCCAACACACGCGCGCGTCTCTCTGTATGCAGACCACGCTAAACCAACACGCGGTGGTTGGTTTCGTGCCCTACTCTCGGTGTTCGTCCGGATAAAAGTTTCCCTGTGGACTGAGGGACTGCGGACGTCGCTTTGAGTGCGACTACACAAGAGGCCTAAATGCGACCATCGCCCAGAGTGGACTTTATCAAAGAGCTCGTTCCCAACATCGAGCTTGCCCTTGCTTTCTCCGCCGCCGCGGGGTGGGGCTTTTAGGCGCGGGGAAGAGGCAAGTGGCCGAGTGGACAGTCACTCAATATATGCATCGACACGTGAGCTCTTGCGGTATGGTGAACTAATACCAGAGCAACTCTATACACGGACATCTATGGGCGGCACTGTCCTTTCGCGTTGCCTTTCGCGAAACTCGAAGAAAGCTCGTAACATTGGCCAGTTTCTATACAAATACATTATCCGCGCCGTCACGGGAAGTAGCACCAGAGTGGAAAGTTCGAGCGGGGCTGTTTCTTTGTGTGACGGAAGTTTAAAGGTTTGTCGGACGTTCGGCCAGTCTACGCTGCAGAAACAAAGAACCGGAATGTAACAAAACAATTCGCCTCGAGATCCAGTTTCAAAAGCGGGGACACGTGCTTTTGTTTAGCCATGGTTTCCTATGGGCATTCTCTCGTGAACGCAGAGGAGATGACCACAACCGTCCCCGCTTTCAACATGAACCAGAAGCAACGCTAGAGACGCGAGATCGTGGCTTGAGACGCTGCTTCCAGATAGACGCTAAATTAGCGCCTTTTAGAGCTTCGACCACGCGTCTGTAGCCTTCACTGTGCTCCAAGTGAGTGCAAATTGAGGCATAGTTCCACCTTTCGCCACCGTGCGCGTGACGGTTCGATCTCGAGGCGAATAATATGTAGATCCTTAATTCATATGAACATTTTCGTTCAAAAAAAAGGTCAATATAACTGTAACATGGTGTTTTTTTTGTTTGTTTTTTTTTTGTAAAAAGACAGTAATTATAGGCGTACCAAAAACTGCACTGAGTAAAGGTTTTGTTTTGTTTCTAATTCGATTGCAAATATTCTGAATGTAAGATGGACTGCACAATTGAAACTAGACAGCTTGGACGACAAGAATGCAAATAAAAAGTACTTTGAACCCTTTCTAAATACATACTACGGAGACGAGACAAAACATACCACGGGCCCAAGATATTAAACGAGTTAACCCTCAAAATGTCAACGACAAAATTGACAATAAAAAAAAGAAAAACAGGAAACAAATCACCGCAAGGGAACTTTACTAAATCGCATTTCTTCGCAGTTCAAAGACAGAGTCGACACAAACCGATATGGTTCCACGAAATCTTTATTATGCGCAGGTACAGGTATTCTCGTTTCCGTGTTTCGGTCGCTGTGAATATATCTATCGTTAAATTACCCAAGCATCAAGAAGAATGCTGGGAATATGGGTCTACGCACCGCACGCGCTCGTCTTCCCCGTATAAAAGATTCGAATGAAATCACCTAAATAAAGCTTTGACGAAACCGTGTGCAAGATGGCATTTGTATTTTGCTTTATGACAGTTACATCTGCAGACGCCAGCACGTGCGGCGCGAAGACCTACAGTCCCTGCATTCTCCTTGAGGCTTGGGTAATTTAGCAACAGGTCTTTTGGGGGCAACAATATTAAATATTACTAGAATAACGTTTTTTTTATATTATTTCGTTGAGCATTTTAAACGTGTTTTCGTTAGATTACTTGATTTTCCCCTGGACCGCTACTACCGCGTCCCATGCACAAATCCTTCTTGGCTTATGTGGGAATTAAGCTGCAAAACGCGAAGAAACGTTACAGATTGTATTGTATTGTACTGTATTGCATTGTGCTGTATTGTATTGTTTTAGCCTTCATTTTTCCTCAGATATATGCTTGAAAGCGGTGACAAAATTATAAACAAAGACCGCGTTATGGTCCTATACTCAAGATATTTTGACGGACTGTGTTCGTATATCCTCCAGTGATGGTCTACTCTTATTGTTATTTATAATGAGTAAAAAGAACGAAGGCTGCAACGTTCTTGTGCCACAGGTTTCGGCGTAATACCGTTCTCAATATTGGGAAATAATATCACAGATATATAAATATATCTTGTTTAATGCATTATCACAAATTGAATATATATAAGTAGCAAATTATGAAATGATTATGAACACAAATCTGATGAAATAATACATTAACGATGAACACATACTCTAGCTAGCAGGTAGCTGCGGCGGCACAAGGAGAACAATGTCTGCTACGAACCCGAACGCGATGGACCACTGCGAGCTCTTTTTCGAGGTTGTAGACGAGTCGCCCGACTCTCCCGCCCAGGACCCTTTATCTTCGTCCATCCCTTTCAATCGCGTGACTGGCGTAACCGTGAGACTCCGTCGTGGTTCGTTTCTGCCGGGCACTATTTAGCTACTTCAGTGAGAACTTTGCAAAAAATGGAGCTGCTAAACATAAAAAGGTCGCCCACCTCGCTCTGCAAACTCGTAAACGCGTAAACGCAGATGATTTAGGGCCAGTGTGGCCAGACGGGTCGGACGTTTTAAAGCAAGACTGATTTAAGTGCGCCCTTAGACTTAGAGAAAAAAGTAAAATGCCGGAAAAGCAGTCAGAAATAGTATCTAGGTTTTAAATGTGATATTTCACACACAATAATAAAAAAACTGCGCGTCAAACCGATTTCGAGGAATAATTGTTTATCGCGTGCTCCTCTCGGGGTTAAGCTGGAATGCAATCGACATCAACTTAAGGTGCTCCGTTTGTTTATCGTGTGATCAAGAACGCCGTTTACTACAGGCACCTTCAGCTAAGAGACCTAAGCTAAAGGTACCTTTACGCTGCCCTGTGAATTGGGTATTAGCAATGTGCGCGGCCAAAGGCGTCGCTGTGGTCAGTTTTCCACGATTGGCCAAACCATGGGCATATGAGGACTGTCAGATTGTCAACTTTGACGGTGCTAGTTTCGGATTGCGATGGCTCCTAGCTTCTACTGTGCTTTTTAAACACACCATCGAACTCGTCGTCGCACCCGGTGGTAAGTAGCCAGAATAACAACTAGTGATGTCACGGCGAGGCAAATCCCAGTCGTGACGTCACGGAGAGAAACCATAAGAGGGCGCCACCGAAACATCTCGGTGCTAATAAGGAGGCAGGCAGCAGTGCACAAGACGGCCCGTGCCGCCTCATGCTCCACACGCGCAGAGCTCCAGCGAGGTTGTTGCACGTGCAGAAAGACCACGGTGTACCGGGGTGTCATGGCAACGAGATCATTTTTTTTCGCTCTCACACAGTTTCGCCGTTTGGCCGCCGGCGACACTGTCAGCCGCGGGCACGCTGGCCGCGGAATGATGCAGCCTTTCGAATGCCCGTCAAACGAACGCTATCTGATTTCTCCTCGCGCCGCGCCGCCGTGTCCTCACCTAAAGAGTGTATCTTACACAGTGGTCGTGCCATTGTTTCGCACTTACATCCCTTCCGCTAGATGTTCTGCGTAGGGATGCCGCGAATTTTTTTCGAACCGAAGTTTCGATGATCGAATCAAGCAATTCGAAAGGTTCAAAAAATTTGACGGAAGTCGAATTTTCGAACTTGCTAAACTAAGAAGTTCGACGCTTTTCGAAATTTCGAACTTTGCATGTTAAAAAATGCAATGTTTTTCGAGCCTTCGAACTTATTACTCTAAAGAATTAGATTCTTTTCGAACTTTCGAACTTATTACGCGGCAAAATTTGATGCTTGTCGAACTTTCGAACTTGATAGACTAAACAAATTCGATGATTTTCGAACCTTCGAACTTCTTGGACTAAACGTTCGAAGCTTTTCGAACTTTCGATTCCTGAAAAGTCAGAATTTCTACAAACTTCGAACTTTTAGGGTGAAAATTCGAAGTTCGACGAACTTCGAAAGACCGGCGAGCGATTTCATTTGGATTCAAGCAGTGAACTACATTCGTAATTTATTTTTCAAATTTTTACATGCGGTGTTGCGTTCCTTGCGAAAGACAATGCCGTTTATTTCAATGTTCTGGCATGCTTAGTTTTAAAGAAATAAATTCCCGAAGGAGCGAGGAATGACGACGGGTTTTTGACAATTGTCGTTTGTGCCATATCTGAAGCGCGCTATAGCCGAAGCTATTTATGGTAGAGATGTTAAACTTCTTTAAGAATGATCTATGTATAGCCTAGGTCAGTGTCGTCTTCAGATATAATTATTGTTATTCAAGATGAGTTTCAAAGAGATGTCCAAACATGTATCTACGGGCAATTATGCCCTAAACTTGGTAATTTTTTTCGTCTAAATTGTTCGAGGTATTGCATTTAAATAAACACCACAGACAATCTTTGCCATCCGCAGAATACAAAATAATGTATTTATTGTTTTTCACGTTGAGGAATAAATTAACTCACGGGGGAAGATTTCAAATATTGTTCAAGTTCAGCACGTCATTAAAAAAGAAAGGCCATTTTTAATTAATTATTTTTTTTTTATTTTCTCGTTGTACGTTTTTGGGACGTGTTTCTTTTAGCCTGTACACATTTTGGTAGGAGCAAAACTTCCTTCAAAGTTCTGAGCCTCTGAATATGCAAAAATACAACACTTTTGTTTGTTGTTTTATCCGAACGGAAGTTACGATTTTGTAAAACGTTTGAAAACAATTACGACGTCCATTCGATGAATTGTTTCTTAAACCTAAAAATATGTAATTCAAAAGGTGATTTCAAGAGATCACGAAGATTTTATAACCAACATCAAAGCTGTCACTCATTCTATTGGCCAATGAGAAGCTGTTTTGAATGACCATCGTTACCAATGAGAAGCCGAGCTGAATGACCGGGAATTTGCGCGCAAAACTTCAAATAAATCTCTCGCCGTCAATATTGCTCTAAAAATTATTTTTTTTTTCGCGTAAAATTCATTTTTCGACACGCGTGTCCCAACCAGACTGTTTAAAAAAAACTTTTTTTTTTTTTCAGGGGCCCTTTAAAAGAGAATGGAAACCTTCGATCTTTTCGAACTTTATGTCTATAAAAATTCCAAACGTTCGAATGCTTCAAATTTTAGATTAAAAAAATTCGAAATCTTCGTATTTTTTTTAATTTCACATTTAAGGAAATTCGATATCTTCGAAGTTTTCGAACTTCAGACCCCAAGAAATTCAAAATTTTCGAATTTCAAGTTAGGAAAGTTAGAAAGCTTCTAATTCCTCGAACCTCAAGTAAAAGATATTTGAAATATTCGAACCCGAACTTTTACAAACCATGAGAGCTTCGAACTTTTCGAAATCGAAACTCCACGGTGTCCGAAAGTTGCGAACTTTTCGATTTCGAACCTCAGTTTGGTTCGAAAATATCGAAACCTTTCGAATTCGAATCTATAGGGTGGCTCGCGACATCCCTAGTTCTGCGCTTGAAGATCGATTGGCCGATACCACGAACGACAGTTCCGAAGTCCCCCAACGTTGGCCCGTCGTGCGCCTCCATCCCGTCGTCCAGCGCGCGGTACGTCGCCATATTGAGAATGTACGTACGGATGCCTGCCACAAATACTTTACGAGGTGCCTGCCATAAGAGCGGCGCGCGTCCTGCTGTTCCCTCTCCCTCTTTCCTCCTCCCTTTACCGAAATGACCGCGAGGGGCGCTGTCAACTGACACTATCGTGGCCGCAGCAGCACGGGAGATTTGACGTCTGCTATTGTGATATCAGTCGAGGTGTGCGTATAGCGATTCGAATCGAATGACGCAGTGTCATCTGTATCATCAACAGCGCAAAAAGAGCCGGTTGCATCGGCTTTCCTTTGCACCGCAAAGGCTATGAATGACGTTGTGCTGTAAGGGTGGAACAGCGCACCCGCAAAACAGTTACTCAAGTCCACGCACACAAAAGAAAGACACACTTACGCAGCGCTGACTTACAACTCTGGTATTTTTACACTTTCGTCTTAGTCCTCTTTTGATATTATGGACCAGGGCCATGGAGAATAATTTAGTCTTTTTCTTCAATAGGATGCTAAACCGTAAACCAAAAACTAAAATTATTATTATTATTTTTTGTTTTAATTTTAATTTTAGGCTGCGAGCGGCCGGCCGCGCCAGCCGCGCCAAGATGGCCGGGCGCCCAGCGCGAGTTTGTGTCGGAGGCGAGCGCCACCGCTTGGCGTTTTGCTACAACACGATGGCAAGCCGGCCGCAATGGGAGAGCGAGCCACCTGACAGGCAGCTTAGAACGGGAGGCGTTGGTGCTACATGTACTTCCTGTCATCTGTGCAACATTTTTGTTTTCGATCAACGTGTTTGCAATTTTTGGAGGCAGCGAAAACTTAGGTTCATATTTTTTTTCGATTTTTAACATTGAACGTGTGCCTTAGATGACCCACGACTTTGTATATATTTGGTACACATAGTTTGAAGACCACGTGACCATAGAAAAGAAAGTGAGCGGGCTGTTTTCGGGCGGAAAGAAAACTCATTTCGAGCCGCAAATTGTTTTCCGTGTAGTTCGTCTCTTATAGGTCTAGTACAAATAAAAACCTCAGACGAGCATTAATACCCTGTCAGTGTCCCTTTAAGCGGTCAGGGACTTATAGTGCTGGTCGAAAAAGTAGACCCACGGGCAGTATAGAGACTCCGTCATGGGCACTGCTATGTCCCACATAACCCAACTAAGCCCCAGTACAATAACAACCTGAAGGACTAGTTAGGAGTGTTAGTGAAAGCGAGAAAAAGAAAAACAAAATAAACGATTTAATCACCGAAGTCACGGTAATTAATGAGCCGCTTTTTTCGCTTATATGCAAGAAGAAAAAAAAGTTTTTTTCTCGAAATATGTTACTCACTGCCCGGCGGCTCAAACTACTCGAACGCGCCTACATCCTTCGCTTATCGGTGTATCTCAGATTAACGCGCACCATTTCCAGCGGGTCATTCGATAAACGCCGCGTTCGCTGGGTATGGCACGTGCATTAATCCGCTATACTTCGTTTCACCTGACGGCGGACCGCAGAGGGAGCTATAGGTATACGAGCAACCGAAGCCATATTCCAATGCCGTGTGGCTGTGACGTAACCTTCGAAAAGGAGCGCCGCGACGCGCGGTGCGCATAATCACGTGCTACTTTGACAGCCTAGGATTGGTCGGGAGGACATGTAGTGTCCGCTGTGGTCTATCGGGAGCTCAAACGGGGTGAAGAGTAAGTAGCACGGTAGCGCCCTGGTACGATCGGGAGCGACCTCGGGTTCTCCATCGCGATAGCGCCGCCGCTGACATAAGGGGCGCGTCGCGCGCGCTTTCACCTTCGACGAAGCAGCGGGAATGTATTTATCCAGACACCTTGACCAATTACAATGAAAGTCGCCGATCAGATGGCTACAGCTGTTCTCTCTAGTCCGACGACGTTCAAGTGGCACGCACATCCGTCAACGTCCGAGGTGGCCCCGCGGGTGTGAATGAATGCACCGCTCGAGCGGAAAACGGTTCGTCGGTGTCGTAATTCGTTAAAAGGTGTTCCATGTCGGACGTTCCTCCACTTCGATTTTTGACGTCATCAAAGGAGCATAACGTCATTTCTCGCTCCTGTCTTTTGTTTCCCTATGTTACGCGCTTTCTCCTAATAAAGGTATATGCCCACCAACGTGTTCAAAGGCCTTTATTGATCTTGGCAAGTAAGACGAGTTCTCGGAAGGCAGTGTAATTCGTTGAATGAGCTCGCGACGTATATACTACAACTAAAGGTTTTCCTTTTGGGGCGTTATTTCTGACAAGGCGCTTAGATCAGCGTGCATATAAGCATTTGTTCGGTACATGCACTATGACAAACATACAAATACGACTTATACATTTGCCCAAGAAATTATACCAACAGAACAAATAGCTTTGCACACAAAAGGAGTGTGAAATATTACAAAATAAAAAGGTGGTATAGTGTTTGTTTATTTCTTCGCAAAAGCGCACCTGTGACGCCGCAACGTTATATCTCCATCATCATAATCACTCTCAACTGTCGGATACGGATTAGGTCTTATAAACGAATTTGGGAACGCCTTCATTCATGTCGCTTTACCCAAAAACACCACGAAGAGAGCATCTACGCGAATATCCATTCTATGTTCCTGCTGACCCAAATGAGCTGATTTCACTATCGTTCTACGCCTAACAAAAATAACAGGAGAACGAGGAGAATAATAGCGATGATGAACCAACAAGTTTAACCTGCCCTCTTGACAAACTTATCTCAGGAGCTCAAGTCCGGTCAGTTTATGCAGCTAACAGCTGTGTCGTAGCGGTTTTCAGGCCATTGAGCTTTGAGTTTGTTTTGCAGTACTTGACACATGTATAAGGGTGAGCCTCAATCCTAAAAAGGCGGAGCATCGTACGCACTCCCGAGAAGGCAAACGATGCCAACACGCATGCCCGGTCCAAGAAAGATATTCGCGGTTCTTCTGAGAACTAATGAAGAAGTCGTCCAGAAATGACGGTCTAGGCAGCTGCTGCCAAGAGCGTCGAGAGCGCCCTCGAAAGTCATCGTCGTCCACGTGTCGTTCGCTCAGCTGTTCCGACCAAAGTGTAACCCTGCAGGCGTCACGTTCTCGACAGCGCAGAACCGCCCACTCGATCCCATGCGCGGGGGAAAGGCCAGAACGCCTTCCTTTAAAGAAATGAATAAAGAAAAAAAGGTTACGATAATCATGCCAGCCTGCAAAGGGGACCCCGCCGAGGTGCAGGTCGACTAATCGCGGACCCCGAAGGTCCCCCATTGTTGTCGCGGCAGCAGCAGCGGCAGCAACGGCAGCCCCGGCGATGACGACAAAACAAGGAGGTCACACGAGGCAGGGCGGTTGACAGAACGTCCATCTGCATTCTTTCTCGACCACCGCTATGGCCGCGGCGCCGCTAGAGCGGAGAGGCGCACGTGAAAAGTTTCTGTCCTGTTTTCTCCTTTCAATGTATAGTTGTTTTTTAATGCGTTTATATGCAGACGGCCTTGGTTGCACGATCTACGCGTTTCACGCTAGAGTCATTTCCTCTTAAAACAGTTCGCCACAAAACGCTTTTCAATCCGTATTGTTTGCGTCACGAAGGCGCACTCAGTGCATGACGGTCTTGAAACTCGATTGGGAGCAGAATTGTACACGTTACTGAAAAAAAGTAACCGATTACAATTACAATTACTTGACTGTAAAAAGTAACCGATTAAAATTACAGCCTCAAAAAAGTAATCAAAATTCACTCTAAAGTAATCGATTACATTTAATTCAACTTTTTTTTATTACAGTAGCATAATCCTTGGGGTCTAGCGCTCAATTGTTCCGAAAAAAAAAAAAAAGAAAGCCTTTACCGTTTCTGTTTAGAGCTGAGTTAGTGGCGCAACCACACCCTCTCCCTCTCGTTAAAAAAATGATATAGAATAAAAAGAGCGCTATTTAAAGACATTGCTCACAAAAGGCTCATTTTTGATACCCGGACGCAGTCTCCGGTGTAAAAAAAAAAAAAAAAAGATGCATTTAGGAAAGGAAGATAGTGAAATGGCCTGCTAATCCTCGCGGTCCCGTGCCTAGTGGTTTAAAATAAAATTACCTTTATCCAGAGCTGAGTGACTCCAGCACATCTAACCCCTCCACCCCCGCCCCCCCCCCCCCAAAAAAAAAAATAATAATAATAATAATTGAGAAAAATTGTAATGGGTAATTATGTAATCGATTACAGCAAAGAAGTATTTCAATTACAAGGATCGTTACTCCTTAAAAGAGGTAATTGAAGCGTTACAATATTACAGTAAAATGTAATCGATAACAAGTAATTCATTACTTTTAACGCGTTACGTAAAAGACTGATTGGGAGGCACAAAATAAGAAAAAGCATTTAAAAAAAATGAAGTCTTAGCTTTGGTGAGTAAAGACGCGGTCACATTGCGAATACATGATACAATATAGCGATACTGACTGACATAATACATAATAAAAAATAGAGATACTGTATGATGGCCACATTGATCATACAAAAACTGCCTGAAGACAGGTTCGAAGCACACATATGTAGCGAAGTTCTGGTTAATTTTAGGAGGTACCTTGTTTGAAAGTTATAGTCCGGCCAACATGGGTGGAAGACAGCTAGGTTAGCACACACATTAACCTGACAACGATGGGTACGCTTTGGCGAGAATTTGAAGATTGGGAGATTGTCCGATGGGCACGGAACCATTGCCGGCGTCAAATTGGCGGCGCCTAGACACGGTACTTGCAAGCGTGCAGATTATATTGAATGCGGCACTCGAGAAATGTTATTACAGTA
Organism: Ixodes persulcatus; assembly: GCA_013358835.2. Taxonomy (NCBI): domain Eukaryota; kingdom Metazoa; phylum Arthropoda; class Arachnida; order Ixodida; family Ixodidae; genus Ixodes; species Ixodes persulcatus. The sequence goes on from JABSTQ010009169.1 coordinate 1,555,621, forward strand.
GCTCCAGCATTCTCGCTATAGGAACAACGTGGGAAAGATAGGTGAAGAGAGACTCGTACCGTCCGAATCAAAGTCGTTTGATTTCCGTTTGAGCGCCACTCACTACGTCGCGGCCGCGTGTGACTGCTTACAACGAGATGATAGCTATGGCGACTGATGTCCGCGCAACGCGTCGCAGTCGAATGCAAGGAGTCATTTGGCGCAGTCCGTTTCACCCAAACGCAAATGGTCGAACCAGACTTCGCGGTAAATCTGCGTCTCCACATGTCCTTTACCAAAAAAAAGAAAAAGTAAAAAAAAAAAAGAAACTTTACACAGTAGTTTGCCTCTTGAATCATAATCCTATCAACTTGACACTCCCCGAATTAGCGCTCCGTCTGAACGACCACAAATGCATAACAAAGCGGAGAAGTCGTGGACGTCGCTTCGCTGACGTTATCGCCGCACATTATCCCGGAAGCCCTGGCATGACGTCATCGCCACGGGCCGCGTGAGTCTAGCGATTTAGTGCAGTCGCAGGCAACACCGACGACGCAATGGTCGAGCGTCGAGGCGCGCAAAGAGGATCGGGCTGGGAATCCACGCGAGAAAGCAACCGAAAAGCCTTTGAGCTCGCAATCCTTTCGCCGACATTTGTGACCTTTCCTCCCTTATATGCCGGCTAATCCATTCCCTTCAACGCTGACACCATGGCTCGCCGCCTCCATCTCTTTCTTCTTTTTTTTTCATTATCTCCGTCTTTTTTCTTTTGTCCGGTTCGACTGCTTCGACTCAGTGGCCTAATCCAATCTTGGACACGTGCGGCCTCCCTTCAGAAGACCTCGACATTTCCCCGCCTGATCCTGTCTCCCTCTCCTCCCACATTTATCTCATATCTTCTTTCATTACTTTTTCGCACTTTCATCCCCCCGTCCACGAGTGGAGTGTTCAACTCACATAAATCAGCTTTTGTTTTTTTGTCCTTTCGTAGAGTGCTTCATCGATAAGTCGCAGTAGTGGGTCCTTTTTCAAAGGTGAACACTTCGGTCCCAAACGTCGTGGGGCAGATGCGTTTATTTCGTTTCTGTTCAAAATCATGCTAAAAACGAAAGGAAAAGAAATGTCGGCTACAAAAAAAAAAAAAAAAAAAAAAACGCATTGACTACATGGGGAAGTATCAGTATTGTGGTTGATTGTACAGCACACCATATCGACCGGAAACACGACTGTCGACTGAGTTCACTGCAACGATATATCGTCGGCTGGTTTCCGTGGAAATCGAGCGCCATACCGGCAAATTTCTTTCATCATTTCCTAGATTAAAAAATAATGCACGTAACAAAGCCGATGGAAGCTGCTATTTTTACAGAATCTTGGCAGTGCCGTCCAGCTCTTGCTGTGGTTATTTAACTGTTTGTTGCAGTAAAGCAGGCCAAAGAGCATGGTCTGCTTCTCGGCCCTACTGGGGACTCCTACGGGACGAACAACCAGCACGAGGCTTGTATGGCCGCTCGGTCTGCGTCGATGATGATGCCGATCGTCTTTTGAAGTCACCACACTTGGCACATAAATTTATGTGGTTCTCCACGATTTAGCACGATTTAGAAAAAAAAAGTCGGTGCTGTGAACGTTTTTAGGAAAATGTGACCAAGATTCGTCACTAGTTACTCCCAGAACGAGTGTCTGAAACGCGTTTCTCCTTCCTCTTCTCGGAAAACAAACATGTCGCTGCTAAAATAGTCACGTGTTATAAATAACACGTTCCTTGTAACGCGTTGTGTATACGCTCGCGATAGAAACACGAAGTGACACCCACATCACTTGAACATTTGGTACTGGGAGCCGGCAGTCGCGTTGGTTGCAACCGGGCGTACTGCGTATGTTTGTCACGAAATATCCCAGTAAATGGCGCTGAGGTTGAAGTGAACGTCGGTGAACGCAGGCCAGGACAGGAGTGTAACGAACTAGGGGGTACAAAGCGAAATATCAGGACATAGATACAGTGTGTGGAGCATGTGGGGTGGAAAAGGAGACGACTGAACACTTAACACTTGAATTGCAAAGCGCTTCAGCTTTGCCATTCACAGGCGTTGGGCTTTAAAGGGGCCCTGCGATCATATTTAAGCGTCTACCTTTTTTGCGGTTTCCACGTCTCATGGGGTTCGGGCAAGCCAGCGGGCACGGAGAGAGTAACTAAATATCAGTGCATCATATTTTAACCGGACAACGCGGAAACCTCCTCCACCGACGGGGGCGACCCGCGGTACCGAAAGCGCGCGATATGTGACGTCTTTGGTCCTGGGCTTACTACTGGTCAGAGCCGCTAAAAGCTTCTTTTTAGTCGAAATACAAAATATAAGTGGCGCGAACCGTTTCAACTATTTATGAAAGTAGTTTTTTCTTTGGTACTTTAGATCAGAAAAGAATCAAATGCAGTTTATAAAGCACGGAAACAAGAAATAACCCGTCGACATACCCGCCACCGAGCGGTGGAAAAGGCGGCGCATACTAGAAAGAAGTAGTGGGATCAGGCGCCGACACGGAAAGGTCCCGGATGTACACGACGGCGCTGCGGTCGTATGGACTGGAGGATCCGACCGGCTCCGAGCGTTCCGAAGGCCTTCGGCGAGCAGCTTTGTCTTGCGGTTTGGCCGTTTCACGGTATGGCAGCGCGAAGTGGCTCCCGTTCTGAACTGATCTTTACCCCGTGTTTGCTGTCAGTTGTGGTCAATGAAGTGCCATGCCGAATTAGTGTTTAATCGCGCAGCAAATGCAATGCGAGCCGCCCTGGCTGCCCGCTTCATACAGCCTAGCCAGAACATGCTTTATGGCGCCCTCTCGAGCCGTCGACGCGGAGTGTGGCAGCCGTGAGCGCTCGCTGAGCTCACTACCCCTCCTCTAGTTCACGGCCACTCAAGCAACCAAGGACGTCATGAAGCAGGTTATTTTTTGCTTGTTTTTGTAATTTTAATTTGCCTATAACTTTTAAAATAAAGCGAAATTCGAGAAAAGAAAACTTTAATTAAGTCACTACGTTCAGTGCCCTCAGGTTCGGTGCAAATTAAAAACCAGTACAAAAAAGTCCTTGCAGGGCCTCTTTAAGGTACAGCGAACGGAAAACTATAGACGTTGGGAACGCCGAGATCACCAAACACGGGGTATCAAACTGGAGGCATAGGTGAAAGGAAGAATAAAGTTTCGTCATTATTTTCTTTTCAATCAGCGGAAAGTGCGAGCACGAGGTTGCGAAGAGGCACGGTCACACAAATTTCAACTTTCGGTTGTAGAATAGATGAATGCTTAGTAGGAATGGCAGATTCTTTACCGTGCGCTATTAATTCCGAATTTAGAAGTATACAGCTAAAAGGCTGCCAACGATCGCGTTGAAACCGACTATATTTTGTATCTCTAAAAGAGGAATAAATTCGTGAATCGTGGCTTTTACTACAATCAAACCCGTTTATAACGAACAGCAGGAAACGCTACGATCAGTTCAATATAGCAAGTAGTTCGATATAGCAAAAAAACATTAACAACGAACTTCCACGATGCGTTTGTTGTAAGGCCGAGTGCTTCTTTTTCTTTCTCATCTCTTCGCTTTCACCTTGTAACAAATGCGCTAAAAGGAATTTATCTTTTTTTTTTTCATGCGTGCAGGTTTTGTGCTTTTAGCTTATCTCCTTTTCTGAATCACTTCTCTTCGTGGGCAGCCGCTTTGTGATGAATTTTTTTTTTTGTGCGTGCGTCTAGTGTTTTGTTTTAGCTTTCTTCCATTTTGAACCGCTTCTCTTCGTCAATTTTGCTCGCGGGTCGAGCTTTTTAAAATTTTCTTTCTTTCCTACTTTTTTTTTTTTTTTTGGGGGGGGGGGGGGGGGACGGGTTAGAATACGATTGTTTGCGCGTTTTGGGAAGCCTTCCAGGGGGGAAAAGTTCGATATAGCCAATGGGGCGTTCGTTATAAAAAGTACTTTTTGCATGCAATTTTATTTAAAATTTTTGCGAGTTCGATAACGACAATAATTCGCTATACGTGGGTTCGTTCTAAACGGGTTTCACTGTACTGCATGTGGTGGAGCGCTTTATGCCCACCTTCGAAGCCCACGCTCGCGCTTGGTGGGCCGGGATTTTCGCGCGCTGGGTCATTCTTATTTCGGACGAAGGGGCGTATAGTGGTGGCCTTGGACTAACCTCCTGGCGGATCCTGTTTCGGTACGGTGGTAGCTGAAATCGAAACAGTGAACATCTCGAGAAAGGAGCCTGAAGATTCTCATCACTCCTTTCAATCGCAAATAAAACGACACGCAAAATAAAGATACACATTTTTAGCTTAACTTTTTGGCGTCCCTTACCGTCTTGAGACAAAAAAGGCGAGACGAGGCACAGCGTACACAAAACATCGTGTTACAGCTCGAAACGGCGCGATTTCTTCCCGGGAGAAACACAGACAGGGACTCGAGCGAAGCAGCGTTGCCGAAGCCCCATTAGTCGATCAAGCGGCAGCAGCAAAGAACGGGTCGCGCGTCAGCCGGGGCTGTATAGACGGCTCTGCTTCGCGCTTTCCGCGACAGACAACGCGGGAACAAAGGCGGGAAGGCGTTAGTGAAGAACGACGAGCAATCGAAGAAACATTGATCAAGCCGCCGGCTGTGCTGGCAGACGCCGGCGTGGTGCACGGCTGACGCCCAGCGCTGTCCGACCATCTGCTGAGCCTGCGGTTTTTTCCCCCGGGTCTCGGAGGCGGAGGGGGGGGCGGTTCAGTCTCCAGAGCCTGCAGCTTACCCCGCCCTCTCCTCGTCGCCGCTTTCGCGACGCCTTGCTCGAGTCTCCGCTGACGCACACGAGGCGTATCCATTTGGCAGACATAGCCGCAGTCACATATTGGTCATATACACAAAATACACAGTGCTCCCTGCCGACATCATGAGAGAAGTCTCTGCGCCTCAACATGATGTTTTAAGCATGTTTGCTGCATGCATGCGTATGCTTCGATCGTGTCTGCAGACTGCCTTTTGCATGATGCATTAGCAGTGTTACCGTGCGCCTGAATGGGACTGTTTCTCAAAGTGCACGCTACACCTAGTAGTATACTTCTCCTATTATTCGAGTTCGCCATTCTTTGGGAGTACGCCCTCGGAGCAGGTGTTGTACACGAGAATAGCTTCGGCGCTTGGTCAGCGTTCGATGTGCGCTTGGATCCAATCACGTACACTTTCGTGCCCGAGAAACGGCGACCGCCACCGCTCCCTAAAAAAAAAAACCTTTTTTTTTTTTTTTTTTTTTTTTTTTAGCGATGGCGGTTATGCAGTGTGACGATCGCATTTTGAAGTTCATAGATGATATATATTTCGCAAGAAAGATGCAGCTAGCTCGAGCCTTCCCTAACATAAAAAGACAACGTAAGGCTCTCAGATCGATCGTATTTAACAAAATTAAAGTTACGCGTCACAGATGTGACTTCATATCCTATAGTTTTGCGTCGCTAAACCAGATGGCAGCAATTTTAAATTACGCCAGCCCCCCCCCCCCCCCCCTTCCATCCCCCCCCCCCTCCTCCCCCTCCCAAATAGGTCGTTAGAGTTGCGAATATTATAAGCCTTCTGGTTTCGCGGAAACTTCCTAAAATGAGCTTGCACAACACATCTGAATGTCATTCCTTCCTCAATGGAGGTTTAGGTGCCACGTTTAGACATAAAAGCTCGTAAATAAACGCAAAAAAAAAAACGCAGGTACAAGAAAGTAGACAAACAAGGGCGCTTACCTACTTTCTTTTCCCAGTGTCGTTGCTCTTTTGTTGTTGTTGTTGTTGTTGTTGTTTTTGCGCTCATTTGTGTGATTATAACGCAACTAGCCCAAATTTCTACTTTAGATGAGGGGAAAATGGTTTCAGAATTCAAAACACCGGTTAACGTAATTAGTAGGGTGTATTAGGCATGCTAGGATCATGTACGTGTACGCAGCGCGATAAAATTAGCGCCAACAAAACGATGGCCTATATTTCCGTTCTATTGATACAGTGCAGGACCGATTTACAAGCTCTGCCGCCTAAGGGGGTGCGTCCGATTTTACCCTATTAAAACGTTTTGACGACAATCCTTCATGCGCTTGAGAAAGACGATGGAAACCGGCGATCGATTGTTCGTGTTAACTGTGTTGCACTATACGTACCCTCAATACATATAAAAAGAACAAAGGAAATTTCCTTCGATACGATGATACATCAAACCTGGCTTCTTCACCTTCTTTGAGACAGATCCTGGCTTCGACGTTTTTTGTTGGACGCGAGCCTGCTTCGAAAAGTCCGCAGCTTTCGCTCGTGCTTATGCTCCAGACGTTTCATGAACCCACCGAAGAGAAAACGCTTGGGACATACGAAAGGTATACCCGTGACAAACTTCATGAAGCCGTGATTCGTTGCAAATTGAAATAAGAACTCATAGGCCTCTTCACAAGCGCCCGCTACGCAAATGATGAACACAATAAACATACTTGTGATTAACGAACGTTACTGATGACCATAAGCCTGCTAAGCGTATAACAAAACTGTCATGAAACTGAAAACAAAAAGAACTCTGTCGTAGCTATCTTGCATTGCAACAAGATAAAGGGTCGTGAAATAAACTCAATGGCGCTCGTGAGCAGAAAAAATTAACACTAGACAAACGAATCGTTTTTTTTTTTTCCTACCCCTTAAGATTTTAGCATCCGCTAAAAAAAAGATATAAAAAAAAACAACTACACTCCCTGCTCTAAATATATTTATGTAGCCTTCTTTCTTTCTTTTTATTTTAAGATACGAGAAAGAAGAGAGAACTGTGCACTGACAACGAAGCGCGCGAGTTCAACTCGTTACGCGAAACCGGGAAACTTCCGCTGCTTTTGGCGAAGGCGCGAGCTTCGAGCAGCGAGAAGATGCGAGAACGCTCGACCCCAAAAAACAACACGGGACCGGCGCCCTGCGCGCAGACTGTTTAGTCATCTCACGTTGCACCTCTTCCAAACGTGCCTCCCCTAAAAGGCGCCGCGGGAATGAATTCGCTCGTTTTCTCAACTAGTAGTATCGCGAGAGCCCGAAACGAAGCAAAGGGCGCCAAATCAGATTCAGTCACGTCAAAACTTTTTTTTTTTTTTCCAGAGAATAAAAAAAGAAAAAGTGCGCGTTAAATTTAGGTTTTTGAAACGACGTAGAATCGGCGAACAAACTTTTCGAGCATACGCTGTTTGCACACGCGTCCTCGCTCACATTCGTATTGTCGTTTGTTACGCCTATAGCAAACATAAATTTAAAAAGAAAATGGCAAGAAAACTCACATAAGGCGGATGAAGGATTAAAAAAAGCGCCCAAAAAAACGAAAATAAGTCGCGGCGTAATTTCAGTTCTGGGAAAGGGACTAGAAGCTCCCATCTGCCGCGCGCGTATAGTATGAACTCTGTTTTTGCGGTTCTTCGTCTTGACTCTATACTCCGTCACCCTTTATCATGGAACGCTGAAAACGTTACGCGGCATTACAGCCAATCCAAAGGACGCGTTAGTGTCACGTGGCTTTCGGGAGGGAGGCGCAACAATGCGCGGGGCGCTAAGTCACGTGACGCATTTTGCGGTGTAGGATTGGATGGGATGGTGTTCGTAGCGTCAGCAGCGATCCATCGTAAGGTTAAACGGAGAATAGGGGGCTACCACCGCCGCCGCCGCCTCTGCCACCGCCGCAGCAGCAGCGCTCGGCCGAAGAAATATGTCTTTGGCAGTTCTTCGAGACACGCCCAGTCAAAGACGCCCTTTTCATTAGCGATGATTACGGTGCGCGGAGAAGAACGCAGCACCGTTTGAACGGCGGAGGGCTGTGCAGGGCCGCGGCATGCAATCGCATACACACAACAGCGTCTGGGAGCGTATGTCAATTGCGTTGTAACAAGTTGGAACAAGCGAAAAGAAAGAACCGCTCACGTATTCCGGTAGCGGTTTGGAAATATGAGAAGAAATAGAAATAGTGATAATTTAATAATTGTTAAAATGAAAAACGAAAAAAAAAAAACGTTTCGTTTTCTGGAGAGAGAAAGAGAGAGAGAGAGAGAGACGTGTGGTCGGCAACCGCGCGCTCGTTTTTCAGTTTGGGCACATGGTCATTTCGCTCGCTGGAAAGAATAACCTCGCGGATTCTTGCCACTTCGGTTCGCCCGCCTCATGCGTTTTGTTTCAGAAAAATTTCTTCGAAAGCGTACTTCCACGAAGTCACGCACAAACACAAAACCACGTTTTTTTTTTTTTTTAGGGCGCGCTCTCTTAGGGTGCCCGTTTCCGGCTTGAGCGCGTAGCCGGTCGACGGCTCGTGCGTGAGTCACGTGCAACCCTGCGCAATGCACAGGGGACCCCCCAAGGTTATCACGTGAACCCACCACATGCTCACAGATGGGCTCGGACCCCCCAAGGACACCACAGAGCTCGCCCCCCCCACTGGCGGCGGTCATTTTTTGTGAGCGCGCTCCAGGGGGCGTTTACGGCTGATGTAGCCTCGCGTCGGGTGCCGGTAGGTCACGTGACCCCCCAGGCCCATGTACCCCCCCCCGCCGACTCCGATGTCTGTCTGAGTGGGACCCCCCCCCGTGCCCCCCGAGGTCACGTGACACCACCGGGGCCAGGTCACGTTACCCCCCTCCCGTGCCTTCCCTCCTCCTCAAGAGCTGCGCTCTAATTCGGCGTTACAGGGACTTGTAAACGGCTTTCATTCTTTTTTACTAGGTATTAGTTTGTTTTCGAAGGAACCATTGGGTTGAAATAGCACGCGCAGATGTTACGTTGTGGGATATTTCGTGTATTAGCTTTGCTGTCAAAGGATAACTAATCGGTCTCGACTAAAGTGGAAGCAAAGGGAGCCGATAAGCGAGGTTATTTATGGTCGGGATCCCAGCCGAGCCAACAGGCCCGACCGAGTCTATATGGAAGCGGGAGTTACATATTTTCGGCCTACGCTTCCAACTGCTCGATCGATTGACTCCTCTGGATGCAAGTTAAACGAGTGTCATCTAACCGCAACTTTGTGGACTTACCTACTTGGAATGTAGCCAGAGTTGACGCTTAGACTTATGACATATATTACACCCCAAGATAACCGCGCGGCTCTTTGCTCTTTCAAATTTTCAATACTCTTAAGAAAAAAAAATCGACAATTTCATTTTCAATCGAACTGTTCTTACTGAAAAAAGTTATGGGTTCCGGTTTTAAATGCAAGAGCTTAATTTAAAGAAGAAGTATATGAGGAATGATGTTTGCTTTTAAAGTTTCAAGCACAGAAGTTCTGGGGTCCCCAATCCTGCATGGAGAGACGGCAGGTGGTCAGGTTAAGTTATTTATTCAGTAACAATATGAAGTTCTCGGAAATCGGAACCGTTCAGGGCACGTGCGTGTTAATATACGCTTAGAAGGAGCAGAGCGATTACTCCATGGGGGTGTCGTCGGCAAAAACTTAATCTTCTAAAACTTCGTATTAGGGCACATCCTATGTAGCAAGCCCCATCACTCGTAAGAAAAGTGTAAGCGTTACACACCAGGGTCCTCGGTCAAGTGTAAACTGTAAACTAGTGCTGCTTAAATATTTTTTTTCTGAATTCGCATTTTGTCACAGAAAAGAGTAGCTTTCCTATAAATTAGAGGACGTATTGCACCAGCAGCTGGCTTATTAAACGAGTTCTCATAAATAAATTTGACACAACAGCACATCTAACGGGGCACGCGGTGATCGAGAAGCCATCACCGAAACAATCACTCGCCTTGTCAGAACATTCACGTTTACACTATTCAAGAATGTAACGATCGGTATACGCGCGGCCTGACGTTACACTTCGCAGCCATCACGGACAGACTCGCCACTCCACACTAAAATTCAAAAGTGGAAAATCACCTTCGCGGGGCTGGATCATTCGCCGCCTCGCATATATATGCAGAACTGTAAGGCATCGACGAGCTTCAGGAAAGTTGAAACTGCAAAGCGATTTTATATAGCTTTGTACCGAATGGACTACCTGAAATTACTCACCGAGACTCCGCCCGACGTTTGGGCTAGATGGAACTTACCCCAGAACCGATTTCAAAAAGCGCACCTCACAATAGCGATACGCACGATCGAAGGCTTCCGCGTGCGTGAGTTATCAACGCCGAGCTCTCGACCAAAATAAATCCAGATCACGGTGTTTGGTAGACCTCAGTGGACACGCTTGCGCTGTGAGAAAGCGTGGTCTTATAGTTTCGCTGCGCAGACTGTCCGTTTCATGGCGCCCACATGTTATCTCAATTGAAGGTCGGCGTCAATCTGTTTCGCAGAGACTCGAAACAATGGAATTTGCCCCGTTCGTAAGAAACGCCGCGTTGGAGTCTCATGCCTCCCCGCGTCGAAACTGCTTTTGCAGCGTACTTAAAAGACGATACGTCTAGTTTTGAACAATGAAGTTGCCCGAGTGTTGCGAGACGCGAGTCGTCTGGCTGCCGCTGCGACGACAAATGGAACGGAAGACAGCGAGCGCGTATTTGATGCTCGCAACGTCACTTCATCGTCGTGGGAATAAGAACGTTTTGGCGAGATAAGCGGTACCAGTTCCCGGTCCGTTTTCTTTTTTTCCTCCAGTGTATGGGCAAGCGTAAATGAGGTAAATGCAAACTGAACGACGCGTTTGAGCCCTCGAGTAATCGACGCACTTTCGACTCAATCAAATCGTCCACAAAAAAAAAAAAAAAAAAAAAAACACGTCAGCAGTGATTTTTGTTCCCCGTGTCATTATCTCCGTTTAATTCTTACACTTAACGTTTGACTAGGCTTATCGGAAATGCGTGCATATTTTGACGTAGAACTACGTCTTTCTCCGAGCTTGGAAGGGGTTGCAAAGTATAGAGAAGTCGATGTCACGAGGCTTGGCCACGGAAGTGACGTCCCGCACGTCAAAATAAAGGAACCAACCAAGCAGCACAAGAAGTGCATCGTCACTGCATATATTGTGCTATCACAACCACAACCAATCACGCACAGGAAGAAAAAAAAAAACAGGATCACGGCACATTAACTGTGCGTGATTTCCGGTGACATCACAATGAATCCAGTGACGATGAACTTTGGGCGCTGCTTGATTATCTCCGTCGTAGCTTCGGCTGCGCTAGGAAAAAGTGGAGTTTATTTATTTATTTATTAATACTGTTGACCCGGAATCGGGTCGTTACAGGAGTGATGATAACAATACCATACAAGATACCAACATATATGACGATATATACGCTCTTCAATCAGGCACAAAAAATCAATAACAGTTCCAGTGCAGCAATAACAACACGAGGCAAAAAGAGCAATATGTAGACTGCCCAGGAAAACGTTAACGCAAAGTTTAATTACGAAAAAAAAATTATCTGGTTGCAACGACATCAAATTACACACAAAAAAATTAACTAATAACCTTACAAACACGACATCAGCACCAACTCGATGCTTCAATCGAAATAACAGTTCGGCATGCAAAGATGTTAAGACTCCGTCGACGGGTTGAGCAAATTTTTCGTAAAACCATCAGCGCCATCACAATTGACTATTCGCTTTGTGGTAGGTTGTTCCAGTTTCGTTCTGGGAAATAATGAGTACTTGAAAATGTCATTCGTCGCCCTTCCTACCGCCAGTTGCGGGCAGTGTCCTTTCCTTTGGCGTTCTAGAATTGGCGGGGGGTAAGAACTTAGGAAGGTTAATGTTATATAAGTTATTTTTTAGCATAAAAAAATCTTTAATCTTGCAGTTTTCCGCCAGCTAGAGAGGAGTGGCAGATCGAGATCACCCATCATACTTTTAACGGAGTCGGTTCTCTTATACTTAGCTAATATGAACTTCAATCAATCAATCAGTTTATTTTTTCTTTCAAGGGGTACATACTCCTTGAAATGGTACCTTGGCGCAAAAGGCGATCGTTCGCTCCCATTCTTGGAACTTTTTGTATTTGATCAGTTTGGTATTGTCTAAAAGGGTACCATACAATTGAAGCATATTCCAAGGCAGGCCTTATTAGAGTTTTATATGCAAGTAGTTACGTTGCGACTGGTGCCAACTTGAAGATGGCCTTAGGAGGTTTCTGAGATCGCGGCGATAACTACATACCCCAATTTTCGAAATGTCCCGCATTTCACACTGCTGTAAAATTCACTACGCAACTCATGGCGCTGCTGAACAACGGAGCACGGGGAAGGGAGGAGGTCGCTGGCAATTGTGTGAATCGCGATGGTGCAGCATTTTCTATCCAAGCATTGCGGGAAGCGACCGTCGTTCTCGCAGGAGACCTGACGCGCATGCGCCGTTGTGTCTCTCTTCCCTTGGTGGCAATGTATTGCGAGAGAGAATTGCTCGCCAAAAGTTGAAAATAAATTATTGTAAATATTTTCAAACCATGCTGTCACCCCCCCCCCCCCCCCCCCCTGGCTACGTGCCTGATGAGAACGTTTCACACGAATTCAAGCGAGAGAGACAACGAAAGTCGTATCGGCACCGATATCACAATGGCCGCCCTCGCCGAGGTTTCGGTTCCGCGACGTTCCGTGATCGCTCTAGCGGCAGCTCTCGTCCCGAGTCATGCCTCTTCCGACAATATTTGCTGCTACGGTATTTTCCAGATACCTTCCCCAATCTTCCGCAATAGTAAGTGCTTCGCTGACGCTGGCCATAGGCGGCGATGCGGCGGCCGCCGCTATCTTTTGCTCTATTGGGGCAAACCCCCATCAGTTAACGGAGGTAAGCGAGCTCAGTTGAACTCAATGATCGTTAGCGGCTCAATGACAGTTGGCGCCACTGCGTGACTCCGGCCGATCGCGATTGAGTCAACTGTCTTTGGCTTAATGACAGTTAAGAGCGCTAGTGTAACTAGGGTCTTAGAGTGCCAACTAGGACCACACGCCAACACACTGTTTACAAACAAGCCCACGTTTGCACACGCCGGATGTGTCCACCGCGCGTGCGCAAAAACCAGAGTCACCTGAGGCGAAGCTTTTGCGCATGCGCAGTGCCGACAGCAGCGCTACAGCAGTGACGTAACGTCAGAGGGTTGAGTTGGTCTACGATAGGTATAAGGTTTAAAAGCGCAAACAGACAGGGACAAGAGAAAATAACACAAACGACAGGGACAAGGCGCCTTGTCCCTGTCGTGTCTGTTTGCGCTTTTAAACCGTATACCTACCATGGACCAACTAGCCCAAACCAAAGTTTTAATGGTCTACGAGTCTCGGATAATCACTCCGTTTTGTATATAGACCAACTCATGTTTACAGACAAACCGGAGCGCCCCTAGCGGACGCCACCGGCGCCGCGCATGCGCGGTGGAGTGTGGTCAAGAAGCTCGCCGTTGCCCATAACAAACCATTGGAAGGCGATGTTGTCGGCGTCAGTGTGAGTCCCCGTGCTATTATTCGCGTTGGAACTGTCGATTCTACGTCTTCCTGTAAATGTCTGATTACTTTCAAGGCCTGAGCGAAATTAACGAAGCTCGTTACACCGCAAAACATCGCGTGAATGATGTGACATGCGGCAATTCATTCCGCGTGGACGCCGCAAAATTGACGCTAAAGCCGGATTCTCATGATCAGATTCTGCTCGCTATTTTCAGTCGCGACGTCGTTCGGGCTGCAAAAGCGTGGACCGTAGCTGAGATGGTCGACGTCGATGCTGAAAATTCCAAGCAGAATCGGACCGAGTGAATCAGGCATAACAAGTCGGTTATGGCCACTGGTAACAACGATCAACATTTCCTTGTATCTACTGTTTACACCGAGCCTGCTTAACTCAACCCACCTTCAAACTTAAAAGTCTTTTGAGGCCTGCACTTACTTCTTATCGCAATTATCGGGTCAACGTTCAGTCTACGGGCCGCTGTTGTTTGAACGAGCAGACGGCAACAAGCAGAAACTTTTGAAAGAGCGGACGAAAGTTCGAACGATCGGGCATCCGTTTGAACTGAAGACCCACTGGACGTCCAAAAATAGCACATCGCGCCACTACAATTTTATATAGCATAATGTCTGATTTTGACCAAAAATAGCACATCGCTCTACTTCAATTTTATATAGCGTAATGTCTTATTTTGACCACAAATAGCACATCGAGTCCGCAGGTGGTCCGTACAACTCGGCGGTTTTCCTGCGTTCATGTTGGAACAAAACAAATAAATCTGACGACCACAAGTATCTGTGAATTCAACCCAAATCGCTTCCCGCACAAGCAATCGTGGTCCGACGGCGTCTGGTTTTTAATTTTCACTGTACCTATCAACGTTCTCGGACGAAACGAGCAGGAAGAAAACACATGAAAACTGACCTTTAAACCTTCCCTGACTCTTGGTACGGCCTCAGTCGCGGAGTTTGGAGGAGAAGACAGGATTTTGTCCGGTGTCTTTGAAATCAGGAATGCTAGTCCCGCATAGTAACTTCCGCCCACAGCCCCAGGCCGGAAGTGCGCCCGACGCGCCACCACCACGCCGTGACGTAACAGAACTGAGTTCGGGTATATATTTCAAAATTCCGTCTCTCTCTCGCTCTCTCTCTTTCTCTCGGGTTTCTGGCCAATGTCGTTTAAATACATAATTTTTTTAGATAGTCATTTGAATGTCATGGAACTATTTTCGAAAGCTAGAAACACTTCCTATCCTATTTAAGGCTGAATAGTTTCCGATAAGCTGTTTACACAGATTGTAGACATCCTAGAGAAAGTCAAAATTGGTTCTTTATTTTTTTTGTTTATTTTTTTTTTAAGTGTGGGTTAGTAGTGGGACGAATTCCAAATATAGTTGGTCTATCCAGTGGCAAAGCGAGAGATCGCTTCAAATGTTCTTCATTGTTCAGTAGAGGCTATAAAGGACTCACTATTCGATCATAATATTTTCACACCGCTACGATTCTTACTTCCGTATAAGTGCGTAAAAAGAAAAGTTATAATTTTGCCATCAATAACTTGCTTAGGCGCTGGCGTAATTTTTTCGAATGACCTCCAAACTTTCACGACAGTTTTGGAACCGGTGACCAAGACAAAGCCGTTTCTCTTTGACGATTTAATCGCCGCCGTAACTTAATTACCGGCGCGCACAAGTCCTTGCGTTGCGAGCAAGGACGACCGATATAATAGATCGCTCGCTAAAAATAATTATCAGCGTGGATTCTTTTTTTTTTTTAATTGCGTAATGTCAGGGCAACCTTCCTTACTTTGAGAGACATGCGAACTGAGCGTTCGCTTAACAATACGTGAAGGGCCCCAAGCATTCTGCGCATAACATTTTTTTGAAAAACGAGATGAGGGAAGGCAAAGGCGATTAGCTTCCTGACTTGATTTCGCCGCAACGCAAGGCATTTTGATTACGCGCTGAGCACAATGAATGATGATCGTGCCCATTCATTAAATCGAACAAAACTACACTATCCCGAATTCGCCCCCCCCCCCCCCCTCTCGCATAATCGAGGCATGGGTATGGAGAAAGCATAAAAACAAAAGCACGTGGTGGACATTTTACAGCCGGAAAATTGGAAGCCGAAACATTTCACACTAGAAAGAAAAAAAAAAAGTGAAACTAAACAAATGTACAGAAAAAGTGTTTTGTAACATTTCTGTTCCTCGGTTTAGAGTTTTACCAAGGTTGGTTCTCTCGTCCCATTTTCAATCTAAATATCAAAACAGTAGAGGTTATGATTATAATTTCCGGGTTACCTAAATTATAGAGAGGACAATTATAAGGAAGACAATATTTTTTTTTTATTGCTTAAGCCTACCACAACCTATTCAGTAGTAGCACATCCAGTCATTACTCTGAACAACAAAACAAAACAAATAGATTTAATTTTCGCGGCGGCTTATCTACCGCTTTGTGACGAAAGAAGATATTAATAGACACCATTCATAATAACCAGCTAAACAAAAAAAAAAAAAAGAAACCTAAAAAAAAAAAGAAACAGCTGGCTCGGGAGCCAGGTCGAGCCATATAGCCGTTACACAATTATCAGCAGTCGCACGACTTGTTGCGCGCTCGCCTCAACTCTGACGCCGCCTCTTAAACGCCTCTAGTTATATGGCTCTTTGCTCCCACACACCCAAACGCGCCTGACCTCCCAAGACGAGGCAATTCCGAGATGGTTTTGTTGTAGGGTGCCCGGATTTCGGAGTGTTTCCAACTCCTCGATTGGTGGCACGTGATTTATGGGCCTCGTTCGCCACACGAGCTGCGAGAAGGGGACGAAAGCGTGTATCGTCTACAGGCGTTTCCGTCACTCTCCTCCTCGCCACGCGACGACCCAGCGCACGCGCACTTGCGCCCAAGGAACGTACATTACTCACGCCTATACCCGTTTTCACCTCAAGAACCGTAGTAAAAAAAGTCCGGCTCCACGCGGAGGATTACTAATTTCCCCCTTTACGATGATAATTAAGACATATGCAGGTGAATTTTAGTTAAGATATACGTTATTTTATTTAGGCGTACACGTTCCAAACACCAAAAGCGTCGCGTTTTCCTCCGACGATGAATTCTCGTAAGAACTACTTCGCGCCGCGTATGAACAATGCGCAAAACTTGCTTTTTTCTTGAGGTGAAAACGGGTATAGTTACTTTTTCTTCTTATCCGCAACGAAGTAACGATCGGCGTGACGAGAAAATAGCGCGCTCCTTTTGAATCGCAGTGAGGCAGTAACTAGGGCGTACCGATTAATCCATTAATGCTTTAATCGCGACTAACGTTTTTAACCGGTTAATCGGTAAAATTTTGACGAACCAAAAGAAAGCAAAAATGAAGTGGTTTCACTACGTGGACGTGAACGAGAATATCTGTATGAAGGGCCAACTTTAGGTGAAACTTTAACCTAAAGTAAACTGTAGGGGCAGTATTCGTAAGCTACAGACAAGTTCAGAAGGTTACACGTATCCCGGCCACTTCGACGCCGCGCGTGTGTCAGTTTAGCGTAGCAGAGACCATTGTGAACAATCAAAGGAGGTCGCCCTTGCTGGAGGATATCAGAGAATGTCTTTGCCTCATGCAGCTTAAGTAATAATCGGTAAGTGTGAGTTTTTTTAACTGTTCTGAAGTACACATCGAGGTTGATTCATAATCGAAATTGTATACTGCGCAATTTATCACATTATCAACAAAAGCCAGAAACAAAAGAAAAAATAAGTAAAAAAAAAAAAAAAACATATTGTCCAGGGAAATTAACGAGACCGATTAATCGAATAGTTGATCGATTAAAAGGTGGCGATTAATCGGGTTAAAATGTTTAATCGACGCCCAGCCCTAGCAGTAACGTACTTAGTCTCTCTATGAGTGAGTACCGAGTAGCGGCATTTTGTTACTCTATTTCAGTAACGTGTACACACCTCTTTGCGACCAGTCAGACTCATGACGCGTCCGCCATTAATTCGCTCTCCGTGGTTCGAGTTGGTCCCTCTCTTAAATCGAGGCTCTCCCTAGTTCGTCGTCTTCCAGTTCCCGTCTTCCCCGTCGCTCCGCCGCTAACCTAATCCGACCCAACTTTCCGTGCGTTTCGGAAACGGAACTTCAAAGGCGTCGCAGCCTTTGTGCCGGTCGTGGCTTTCCCGCGAGGCCTTTTTCGGTGGGGCCCCCCCAAATGAGAGCGGCCTTCCCACGCCCATTACGACAACCGAGAGATCACGAAC
Source organism: Ixodes persulcatus (assembly GCA_013358835.2). Taxonomy (NCBI): domain Eukaryota; kingdom Metazoa; phylum Arthropoda; class Arachnida; order Ixodida; family Ixodidae; genus Ixodes; species Ixodes persulcatus. The sequence goes on from JABSTQ010009169.1 coordinate 1,573,255, forward strand.
GGTCCTGGGCAAGGCGTGAAGAAGAATGGCGCTCACGCTCGTAATTAACGGCTTTTTTTTTTTTCCGACAACAAAAGCGGCGCGGCCAAAGTTGGAGGAGACAATGGCAGCGGCTCGTAGTCACGTAAGCCTATACGGAGTGCAACTGAGGGAGAGGGGGAGGAGGGCGTCTCTGCGTTTCTTGCGCGGAGGGTGCGGTGACGTCGGAGCGGAGACTGCTGATTAGAAGGATATCTAGGTGGACACAAAGGCTGACTGGCTTTGTCTCTAGCCGCTGTCTCGCTCTAATCAGAGCGAACAGGACCGCCGTCTGCTCCTCGTGCAGATTGATGCCTCAAGGTCTGGCGTTCGAACGCCGGCGTCGTCTGCTAGTCGTAACAATGACTGTCTTATTTTTTCTACTACAGTTTTTGAAAATGCGCCTCTTCCTTATGAACGGGAACATAACCTGCGACGAAGGGGACAGCAGATACTTCGAAGGCCATGTTGTTGTTCTTTTTTTTTCGATTCATAATTTCCAGACGCGTTCCAACGAACGAGGGCCACACTTTCCTGGAACCATCTTCCAGCGCCTTTGCTAACTTTATTTGATTACGCCACTTTTAAAACTGCCTTAATAATGTCACGAATGGCAAATGATGAGGCGATGATAACTGAAGAAACTGAACGTTTAATGGGGCGAACTTGTGCCCAAAACAAAAAGGAAACAGAAGATAACAATAGAGCGTCGCGGGCGTCGAAGTCGGCGTAACAGCGGAATCGAACGCTGGGGCGAGACTGACTCCGCTCGCCTTGCGGAGTCCCTTATGTAGCCTCGTGGGTTTCTGGATCATTCGGCGTAGAACTTTTGGTGCGTAGAACTATCGGAACTAGATCAGACGAGGATGTTTTCGAACTTACGAGAAGGCCACGTTGAAAGAGTAAATAAAAGGACAGTCCGCTGACTGGAATCGACCCTACACCTTCCGCGCGATAGTCAAGCGCGGTAACCACTCGGTCACGCACGCGCTTGCTCGCCAACGTGCATGGCAATAATGCCACCATTTTAGTATTTGAGGAACCCGAGGTCAAGATATCGCCTGCCCCGGACCAAGGAAAAGCTGCGAGGACGTTTTTTTTGTTTTGGCACACGTGACCATTCCTTTTCACCCCGCCTCATTTCGTCCTCTCTTTTCCGACAGCGGGCTAATAAAAATTTGTCCGCCCTCCCACGCCTTGCGCCTGCCGCGCTCCAGATTGGGTTGAACAGGAGCCGAAGCTTTTTCGCGGCTTCAGAAGAGAACACGCCGCGAAGCAGAAAATACGTGAATTTTGAGAATCGGGGAGCTCACTCCTGTCGAAACGGACAGCGAAAGCTTTCGCGGCCTGGCGGCGAAAATGCGAAACAGAGGAACGGCGATTAATTGCACACCGTTGGAGTCACGAATACGAGCCGGCGGATATATATTCGTGCATCGCGAACACGTAGCTTCGCACACCCGGGTTCCTTGGCCAGATACACTAATTACGAGTCGAGCATTTTCCCGAGTAAAGGGCAGCCCTTCTGTCTATTGGACCAATCAATCATTTAGAAATTGTCCGCGGCACTATAAATTTACTCACAAAAATGTGCGACACACGCCAAAAAAAGAAAAAAAAAAAGAAATAAAAAGAGCCAATTCTGGAAGAATATGTCTGTATTTAAAAATACAACCACAGCTACTTTTTTTTTTTTTTTGTCGCTGCATTAAAAATATAAGACGTTATTATTTTCCGTGCAAAATTTGCAAAATTTTAAAAAAACCATATTGGCGGTTGTTTGAGGTAAATACGCTCGTGTGACTTTTTTTTTTTTTTTTGCTTTTGATTTTTGTAGCATGGAACGATTTTTGCATATGAGCCCGATATTCTGCTCGTCTTTTGTGACACGCTGCAATCTCCCGCACAAAAAAAAAATCGGTAATTTATTTTTGTCCCATCTAAGAGGGTGTGATTCAAATATTTCAAATAGCAGAATATATGCGTTTTTGTCGTCCAACTTGATCGACAATATTTCATATGCGTCGACACTAACCAGTTGGTGTCAAATCCAACAGTGTGCGTGATCACGGCGCCCGGAACACGTGTTCGACTGGTGTGATTAGCGTCCTTTCCCACCCATGCATCGAATGCGCTCTTGAAGAAGCAACAAATTACGTCACGGGAGCCGGTGTGTTACGCTGTCGGAGGTCGCTATACTAACAAAATTGTAGAAACGCCGATAAAAAAAAAAGGGGGGGGGGGGGGAGTGAACGCGGGAGTTGCCATCATCGCTGCGACCCAACTCGTGGCTGTCGAAACTTCCATGAACTGCCTGACTACAGGAGCGACCTACCGCACAACAGGCGTCAGCCACGTCTGCCACCTCCATGGATCGCGGCAGGCAGAAGCATGACACTTCTAGACTTCATCAGGCGGACATTGAGGGACCGCTTTTGAGGGAGCGATAAACACACCCGTCGGGGTTCGCTTTCCAGACATGTTATAGCCTATTATGATATACCTTCTATGCGTCGCGCGGTCTATACCTGCAGCGTCCGATCCATTGACTTGACTCCATCTGAAAAGACTGAAATGCAGCACGGGATCCCGCGTCGTGGATCTGCGGGCACGCCGCGGGAGACGCCCAACTTATTCTTCCTCGTCTCGCTGATCGCAAACTCGACGCGTTGTCTCGTGTGCCAACAAGTAACAACCGCCGTTTGATGCACTGCCCCCGCGTACGCCCATAAGTCTCGTCGTGAGCGTTCGCGTCAAGCGCGTCCACGCCCCGGGGGCCGCGCCCCAACGTTTTGTTTTCGTCTTTGGGGCGAGCTGTTAGGTCGGCGGGCGTTGTGTCAGAAAGGGCGAGGAGCTCCCGATTAATGAGAGCGGAAGGGGTCGGACCGGCGCAAGCGGTCCTCCGCAGACACCTCCCCAACGCTAATGCGTGGAACGGAACTCGGCAAGCTTGAGCGTACCTTCTTTTTTCTCGTTTTTTTTTTTTCTTGTGTAGGGTGTCAGAGCTTGCAACACACGGTCGGGGCTAAGGGAACTGGCTGAGTCTAATTATAAAGTTAACGCAAGCTTAATAAGAAGTTAAGAACAATACGTGGTCAGTCATAAGTTGATATACCTTCCTGTTCCTTTCATCATCATAGGTCAGAGCGCAGTTAAAGACTAAACACGTACAAACTAGGGTGCCTTCATGTGCGCACATGAAGGCTCCCTAGTACAAACATGGACACACAAACTGAAATCGCAGTCCCAGCGTATTCTGTGCGCTTGATTTGTTTAGCCGACGATAGCGCACGCGCAGAATGATAGTGAAAATCGCAACGTTGCACTTTTGATGCTCGCTGCTTGGTAGAACCTATTCGCTCAGCGTCGATTGTGCTCTGTCCCATAGAGTATATATACAATTTTCCAGCGGTCACCACGCGGGCGAGAAATGTCGATTTGCTGGGCTGTTAACCGGGGTCTATTGGTTTATAGCTGGACAGTCAATTGCATGGACACACCTAAGAATGATCGTGCGCGTCTATATTTTCGGGGAGCGTTTATCGGAGAACCAATAATTCCAATGTAGCAAAGTACAGTGATTGGCGTTTCACGGGCTCAGTTCGTGCTTAGCGTCACATCGCAGGCTTCGTTTTTTTTAGTTCCGAACGTATACTTTCGGCCTCTTCATTCGCCGAGCTCCCTCCGTGGATCGCAGTGATTGGCTCTCCTAATGCTTCGTGTGATAGACCACTGCCACCTAGAAGACAAGGCCTGCGCGCATGACGTCATCGTTAGTGAACCAGCGACACGCTCAAAAAGCGGCAAACACGCTGAAGCTTTACGAGATACGCCGCAAAGTGGCAGACGCTGCGTCCGTCTTATCGTCGCCGCGTGTCAGCGTCGCGCTTACTGTGAGGCGCTGCGAGACGCGTTGGCGGCGACGCCGAAACGCGCGCTCGGCGTGGATCCACTACTGATGACGTCAGAAGGGGAAGACGCAGGCTTTTGTGTTTTGGGTGATATTGGATAGCGTCACTGACAGCTCTAAGAAACGCACGGCGTGGTTCATTGACCCTTCTTGCCTCTTGGTTTGGTCTTTGGCCTTCTTATCGATAGATATGCAGACGCACCGACGGAGTGAACGCCCTTAACTGAAGGAAAGAATCGTGAAGTTTCCTTAAGCCTACCGTTTCGAAGTTCTGCTAAGATACGGATTCCAGCTTACTATATGGTACGCCCGTCTTTTACGAGGTGAATAAGCGAAACGTATGATCAAGAACGATTAACATTATGGCGGCGAACCGTTTGGTTGTAGACACAACAACGACTAAATTCACGTCAGTGGAACTGGCTCGAATTGGGCTTTAGACTTAAGTTGTCGACGGCAGCCTGCGCTGAATTGTTACGTTGACAGGGCAGGATCTCTCTACCGATCGAGTAGAAGCCGCTTTCTGGGACTCACGCGAGGAATTCCGGGATAAAGTCCGAAAGGCGGTGACTGTACTACACTTGAATCATTTATTCGCGGATTGGCCATGCCTTCGTTGTCACACCAAGAAAAAAAGAAAAAGGAAAAAGAGAGAAAGTTTTGCGCATTATTCATTCGATGCACAAAGTATAGTACTTACAAGATTGAATTGTCGGAAGAAGAAACTGTGTTTTCGGCGTCTGAAATGTGTACGTGTTTCATAAAATAACGGCAAGCTAATCTAAAATTCGCCCACCATATAGCTTAATTTAATTCCCCACACAAAGGAGTAAATTTCGGACATATTTTTATTGCTGGTTTTGATGTGAAGAAGAGTATAGTCAACTTGAACACTTGTGCCCTGCAAGCGTTTTTGTATTTTTCTCACCTCTAATTTCTCTTTTTATTTTTCCACCTTTCTTTCCTTCTCTCTCTCTCTCTTTCTCTCTAACTCTCTCTCTCTCTCTCTTTGTTTATGAAATTTGAATTGGAGAAGTACAAATTAAAGTCTGCGTGCAAGTTTTTCGCAATCTTAAGAAGCGGGAACATGCAAATACATAAACTTTCCCCACGAGGTGACGACTCTCACAATATATGCAGCCCACCAATGTCATTTCATTTAAAGACCAATGTAAGCAGCTGCTAACCCTGACTTCTATTTCACTGCGTCAATGTAACGCGAGGTTGTGAAAGTTCTGTTTTTTTTTTTGTGCGTGTGTTTATTCATCACTTTTGTTATTTTTCTTATTATCACTTTACTGGCCATATCTTACTCGACTGCAAACCACTTTCACTTCTATGTATTCATTTTGTTCTTTTTTGTTAAATAAATAATGCATTATGTTTTTTTTTTTTTTAATCCCCCCTCATATCATGCATCCTTTGGATGCCCTTGAGGTAAATAAAATAAAACTATGAAATAAATAGCGCAAGCAAGAAAAAAACAACATAATAGATACCAAGGGTACACAACTCATTCCAACGAAACAAATACGGTGTTCCTCAATGATTACTCTATATTGTCTATGTAAAAAAAAAAAAAAAAAAGAAAATCCTCGTCTACTTGTACAATTGTTCACCGTTTTACCCACATACAACGCGGCTGCTGCTAAAAAGAACGAAAAAAAGAAAGAAATGAATGCCCAATCTAGGAGTTTGCCAGAAATCCCGGCGACACGAAGGAAGGAGAGAGAGAGATCCACGACACCGACCGCCACGCCGATTTGGCCGCACAAATCCTCCCGGAAGATTGCTGCGACTCCCGTTGAAGAAGCAGCAACGCATCGAGTGTTGCAACACGCGAGGAGCCTAAAGCCCACATGGGCTTCTCCTACCGGCGAGTCGCCACCCCGTCGGAGAGAGGAAACATAGTAAAGTAAGTATACGAGCAAAAAGAAGGCAGTCTCTAATTCCGTCTGGGGTCGTTTCGCGCGAGCCGGGGCTCCTCGATTCCTAATCCAATACACTCGGGCGGCACTCGGCGTGGGCTTCCGAAACAAATGAAGCCGTAGCAATAATTAAACAGATGGTTAGAGGGACGGCAAAGCGCGGCTGCCGTCGCAACGCGAGGCACGGGTTCGTCCATGCCCCCGATGGGAACCCTTTTGTTTGATTGAGGCGCAACGCCCCGGCACAGCTAGCTGCTGGCTGCTGTGTGTCAGGTACCCGTCGCATCTGCAGGGTTCCCGAGCGCTGTGTGTAACAATAGGGGAAAATGTGGTGTTTCCGTTGATACGCTAATAAAAATAAATGTTCAACCGTCTTTGCGTCTTCTTTTTGTGTCGTGCTCAACAAGAGACAATGGGCTAAGGTGTGACAAAAAAGGGGGATAAAGAAAGTAATTATCTTGGCTGGGATTTGTGGATCACGCATGAATATCAGTGCAAGCTGAGTCGCGGTGACTCCGAGACATAAGAGGTCTTCTCCTATAGATATTTCATACACTGCGCAGAGCCGTATATTGAGATTGTTTGGTCAATGGAATGAGCGGGCAGAGCCAGGGCGCGCTGAAGACGCAGATAGGAAGCATGTAGTGCTCTCTTGGCCAAACAGGAGCCGAAAATAATCCCCTGGCGGTGGTAGCGAGAAACAATTTTAACAAGCGCGTAAGAGTTAATGGAGTAACTCTTCATGGTTGAAACTATAGTGCACGTGATGTTTCGATTATGATCATGCAAAAAGATGTAAGAATCGAATGTGCCGCACGAACCCTCTTTTGTTCGGTCGTAGTCGGACCGCGCGGACGGCATTTTACCGGCCCTCGGCGCCTGGCGTGCTGATCACGTCGATCGTTCTCCCAGAGTTTGATTTTGCATGACCTTGATCGAAAACTCACATGCACCATATTTTCAGTCACCGAGAGTTACTCCAACGAACACATTATTTTGTTTCTCGCGACCACCACCAGGGCATTATTTGCGGCTTCTGGCTGGCCACATTCGAATCTATGAAGACGCCCTGGAACACGACCAGCCCGCTTTAGGCCAATGGCGCTTCCTCATCAATATGCGGCTCAGACGTGCGCTCAGTTTGCGATCAAACTTCAAAGTGACGCGTCACGAGCCCCAGTAACGCAAGGCTCTTGCGTATATATATATATATATATATATATATATATATATATATATATATAGAGAGAGAGAGAGAGAGAGAGAGAGAGAGAGAGAGAAATACTGTTGCGTAGGACGACGAAAAGTGCATAGGAAAGTAAACGTACCTCGAAGCTTTTCGTGGAGTTTTATTACATATAGGTCGACGTTTCGGCCTGAGCCAGACCTTTTTCGAGACTGGTACATGAGATGTCAGATTGACGCTCCTTGACTACGTCACGTGGTATTCCAAACATCTGGTTTCTCTCAAGAGTTGACGGTGGGGGAGGGAGGAGGAGGTGGGGGCGGGAGGAGGAGGGGCATCAACTTGACGGTCGCTTGTTGCGGCCGCATAACAGTGTTTTAATGCCGGATACACACTGCTCATACATACGTGACACGAAATACTCGGTGTTCGCTGCGGACATGATGTCAAAGTGATCTGCGGACACGCCCGCGCACGCGACCAATGTTAGAGGACCGTCATAGACGGAAGAAAAGACACACGCCTCGGTCAGTATCTGCAGACTGTCTTTTGCACGATGTAGTATGCGGTGTGACTGCGGCATAAAGAACCCCCCACGTGTGGCCTCCTCGGTCCTCCAGTCGAGTGTTGTAGCAGGCAGGCGTCATATATACGCTGTTGTGAACCGCAACCATTCAAAATTTTTTTTTTTTTTTTGTTTGCTTTTATTGTTTAGGGCGGTTCGCATATCAGGTCAATATGAAACCACTCTCGGTGTTCCTTGTGTAGATGTGGTACAGATTTTCTCACCATGCTCGCCCACAAGAAGGGTCGAGAAACGTGGCTATATATTTGAGACTGGACTATCGCCGTGTATGCACGAAACGGGGAATGAGTTCATGCCTGATTTTCATGAGCCAAGTATCTTTTAGTGAGTGCAATGTCCCACGGCCGTGCGACCAAAAAAATGTCGCCCGCGTACATGTTGGCAAAATTCGTGCAAATTATCAGTGCAACGCTTCTGCTATTGTGGGTCTGGGGACGAGGGTGTTTCTGTTTAACCATATATGCGCGAATCCCTAAAATATTATTTTGACAGCGTGCTTTAATACCTTGTTAAAAAAAAAAAAGCAACACAAAAAGCCTACTGTTAAAAAAAAGTGAGTAAAGAACAGATTACAAACAACGATGAGTAGGTCCATTTCAGTCTCTCAGGTTTCTCTTAGCGTAAAGTTATATCATCATTTGTTTTCGAACTTCATTACAACGGCTACGTATTCTCACATGGTGTCAGTTGTCTATTATTTTCGCGACAAAAGGAAAAAAAAAAAGAGTAAATTCATAGTTGGAGCATGTTTATCGCAAACAGATTGCTCGAGTGTTTGGCGCACGGTATGTGCACAACCCTGATATCTTTGTCGCTTCTTATTCTAGACAACAGCAGTAGTATCGTCCTATTATGTCGATGACACATTATGGCGTATAAAACACTTGTGGCTCGACAGTCTGACTCTTACTTGCGGTGCGGTTCCGATTAGTAAATTTACTATTCTTTTTTTTTTTTCATCAATTTAATTTTATAGTGTGCATGAAGTTTGTGACATTACGAAGGCATCGCCAACATTTTTATCGGTTTACAAAAACGAAGAAAAAAAACATATTTCGAGATAGAATTTCATGAACCAACCCTAACGAGAAGTGATTTAGGTGCGCTAAAACAAAGGCCGCTCAGACAGTGGAGTTTTTTTATGTTACGATTTTTTTTATATTTATTTAACCATTTCTACGCAGAAAGAAGTAAGGTTACCCATGCACCAGACAAAGACAAAATAAACGAAGTAAGAATTACACGTTCTATGCTACAAAATAGATCACCGCGTGTTTTAATATATATAAAAATTAAAATAAAGGCCCAATTGAGAGACCAAGCGTTAGGATTTTAAAGATATAAAATCAAAGCAAAAAATAAAATAAATTTTCTACGCTCCGCGGGACCAGTTTTCAACTTTGATAAATTACCTGCCTCTTAGCGCTGCTTTGAATCTCAGTCTAAAACGCGGTGTTTCTCGCACGCATGACCGTAATATGCGACAGGACACATTTTCCTACCTTGTTCGAGAAAAATCACTGGAATTAACGTAATCACATTTGAGGGGGTGAAATCGTTCGTTCATCCCTTCTTCATCCGAATTTCACAGTTTCTCGCTCACGGCAAGAAAAAAAAAAAAAAAAAACGATGCACGGCACACAAGAGCGAAACATAAAAAAAGACTATTAATAAATTAATAATCCACGTGCATTTCTTGGCGCATGGCCGAGCGGCTTATGAAATTAGCATCGTGCGGTACTTGAACACACTGTATAATTTTATAACGCCTCTCATAAAGGAGAAGTAATAAACCAATTTCGCGGCAAATTTCATCCGACCAGATGCACCGAGTTAGAGCAGAAATTTGAATGTTGCGAAAATGCCAAAGTAGTCGTACAGACATATAAAAAACGCCGAGATGCAGCCTGATATGCGGTTCAACGACGTCGCAGTATAGAGCGGCATTTTTGCGAGCGCAGTGTGCTACTGCGAACTGGAGCTCTCAATTCATGACGCCCTCAAGTTTTCTGAGTCTTTAAACTTCAATCAAAAACTTATTTGGTCCAGGATTTCCATTCAGCGCTCTATCCTGTCTCCCTTGTCTATCTTTCCTTGTCGTTTTTGCGCTGTTAATTCAACATAATGATCAACCAACTAGCCAACCAGATGATCGTGATGCAGTTTCCATTCACCGTGTTAATGTTTCTTTTTTTTTTTAACCTTAGAGATTTAATTTAAAGTACTTATTCCGTCTTAACTAAGTATTTAAAGGTGAAACCCTGGCAGTTTTTTGCTGTTTTAAAATTTATGTCCCATGTCGCTTAACACCTTACTCTAATACGATAGAAATTTTATGTATCTAAAGTCACCAAGTTGATTACCAGCGTCGTTCTCGTTCCTCTCAAAGTCAACGGGCGAGCCGCTCGTAGCATCGTTTAGTAGCGGCGGTCCGACAGAAAAGCCTGGCGCCCTAGCTCGACAGTTAACTGGATATTCACGTAATTAGCGGCTCGTCGGCAGCCGCAGGGCCCGGCGTGGCCTTTCCTCAGTTAACGCCAAACGATGTTATGCCCATGAACATCGCCGGGCACCCCCCCCCCCCCCCCCCCCCCCTTTCCTCGAAAACTGAAGAGCCCACAATAGTCGAAACTGTGCTCAGCAACGGCGTAGGATTAGTAAAAAAAAAAAAAAAAAAAAAAACACATACAAACAAAAACATTTTTAGTTAGGAATTGGGGGTAAAGCATTATTCTCATCAGCAGTTGGTTGAATCGAGGACACATGAGCAACGCTAAATTTTAACTGATAAGTTCTTTGAAGGCGAAAAGGCGCGGCGTATATCCTTCGCCACTTTTACTTGCTTCAGTATTAGACACATCACAGACGTGGAGGAGTACACCAACATGAAGGGGAATCCTTAGGTGTCATTTAAATGTAATGTAAGCTGCAGGGCCGACGTTCGCAACCCAGGCGAGAAGGTTATATCTCAGGATGGTCACTTCAACGCCAAGCGAATGTCTGTTTAGCGCAGCTGTGACTATTGAGAACGAGCAAATGAGCTCGTTCCTGCAGGAGGATATCAACGAACTTTTCTGCATCCACAAGGGGAACAATAAGCTGTAAGTCTGTTTGGACTGTTTTCAGAAACACGTAGAAGTTGAATTTAAAGTTTATGCATCGCGCCGTTTATCGCGTAATAAAAAAAGAAACAAAAAATCAGCAAAGGCAAGAAGTGTAAATTTGTCTTCGTTAATATAATTTGCATGGAAATAAACGAAACCGATTAATCGATTAATTGATCGGGTAAAGGGTGCCGATTAATTGGGTTAAAAATTTTCGACACCCAGCCCTAGTAGGAGCCTCTACAAAGAAAATAGCCGTTCGTTACCTAAAACTCGTAGATATTTTTATTTTATTTTTATGAATGCGTAAGCGAACGGATTTTTTAAATATTTTTTTTTATATTTAGAGTTTCGCTCTTTCAGAAGTGTCCTTTCCTTTTTTTAAAGTTAATATCTTTTCTTTTTTTTTTTTTTTTACTAAAAATTGCGATACCAAAAACCTGCCTCAGAGACTAGAACGCGCGAAAGTGGGAGAAATTCGTTTGCGACATAACGAAGGTCAGAGTCCGCGCCATTCTAATGCCACGTCATTCGACCCGCGGATATTGAGGTGACTCGTGTTTTTGCAGACTGTCTTTTATATATGCGATATGTCTGAGGAGTGTGATCCCGGCGTAACACGCGATTCTCAGTACGCGTACAGGTTTTCGAGATTCCGCCACGCGCAAGCGCATGAAGACAAAAATGCGCTGTCGTTGCAAAAATGCGCCACCCTAGCTCATGAGTATAATTTGCCAATTTAACAAGCAGTGTAAGAGAGATAGGAAATAAAAATAAAGAGAACAAAAAAATGCACGCGATCAACGCATAAACTTAGCACTAATCGGCACAGAACGATATCCCATACTCACGCGTTCCCAAATTTCTATACGACTTTCTAAACGACTTCCGACATTCAACAAACACACACAAAAACAGTTGAAACACACAGGCACACACTCGGTGCCGTATCAGCGCTTAGCTCAACGCAGAAAAAAATAAAAAAAACGCGCTATATACAAACCGCTTAATCCCAAAGTTACCTCGTAAAAATATAAAGAAAAGGAGGCATTTTACGGGGCCGTACGTATACACACACACGTATATAATCGTATATACGACCGCTTTGCGGTGCAACCCGAGCCGTGGCAACCGCGGTCGCTCGCATTATTTATTTTGCGGGCTATATCGTTTTATTCGACGTGGATTGTGCGACGTGCGGGCGCAAAGTAGATACAAGGACAGAGGGCCGCGTTACACATTCGCGGCGCTTGCACCCGCGTGCGTTCGAACGGCAGCCACAAAGAGGGAAGGACGTATACACCCGGGGAACGCATTTGGCCCGGTGTAGGCGCCCGTTTATGGAGCCATAAACGGAGCACGGCTCATTCAACGCTGCGCCCAAGTATCGCCCGGTCGCTTGTCCGTTTCACGTAACCTAGGCATATAACAGATAAGCGTCGACCGAGAAAATAATAATAATAAAAAAGATAGAACGGCTATACCTGGTGGTTGTAATAACGGTGGAGCTGTTGCTGAGCAAGAATTTATGTTAATATAGCGGTCCTGGAGGTTGTTGGATAGCATTGATATTAATTTTTTTTCTTTAACTACCAGGTTAAAGCATGGCGCAACGTCTTTTATTATATAATATGCAATGGCATACCGATTCGTTGTCTCGTCAGTGTTTCACCACGAAAAGGCAAAAAAGCGATATTCGCAACTTTCACGACCTATAGGGGGCGCGCTGGCGCCTATCAAAATGGCTGTCATCTGGATGATCGTCGTAGAACAGCAGTACAAGGCGCGGTCTGTGACGCGTGAGTAATTCTAGTTTTGCTTTCTGCGAGCAGTATTAGAGCCTAACTTTACTTTTTCACCCCAGGAACATGTAGGCAAGCACCTTTATTGTGAAGCCGATCATCCAGGAGCTAGGGAGTGCGATTCTCGCACCGCGGTACCACCATCGCTGAAAGTTGCGAATTGGATCGCCTACGCAATGCTTTCGTGTTGTTTTGTGTGGGCATGTGTGTGTGTGTGGGGGGGGGGGGGGGGCGGTGCGTGTATATGCGTGTGTGTGTGTGTTTTTGAAAAAAGTAGAGCAATCAGACTGTAATGGTTAGAAGGTCGCTCTACTCGCTACATCGCTGAAGACAAAACATCATCGAGAATAAGTCGGCAGGTAAGATGACTACAAAAATCAAGTCATGCCTGAAACCGATGAAGTTCAAAACAGTGACGAACTCGCCACGGCAGCTGCGAAAATGCCCGGAAATCGTCGAATAGAAGTCGTCGAGTTGTCGTCGCCACGAATAGAAGTTGTCGTCGCCACGAATGAAAGATATAAAGCAAAATATTCCTAAAAAGCGCGATCACCAGAAAAGTTACGGTTATGGAACGATACAGTTTTCTGAAGCCAAGATTCTACTAGCGAGACAAGGAAAATTCACTGAAGATTGTCTCGAAACTCGGAAAACAAAAGAAATTGTCTTTTCGCTGTTTTATAATCTAAAAGCGCCACAATCTGATGCAAACGGCAGAAGGGTCAACAATCAGCTGATCGCCGAGATCATGTACTGCCACTATTCAAAGCGCTCATCGGATTGAAGGATATGCGTTGCAAGTAGAAATAAACAAGCTGGTAAATAACAATACGTTACAGTTACGCGAAAATCAGTAAGGTATACATACGAATAAGCTCGTTGACAGAATAACCAACGTGAAGACAGACGTGAGCCCCACAGCTCTGTACGTATCTCGGTTAGGGGTTAGGGCTAACACGCACTGAGAGTGAAGATCCAGCTTGAAAACAGGGGTCGATAAACACTTCACGCGACAATATTTTGCATCCTTGTCACAATCGAAGGCCATTCTTTCGAGACTCTCACGCTGTTGTAGCCTAAAACACTTTGTACAACCAATTTCGTCCACCGCGTCGACCGCCACAAACCAGCCGCCATGTTTTAAATCCAGGATTAAGAAACAACCAAAAGCAAAGCGCCCAATGTTGAGCGCTTACGATAAGCGTAGTTTAGTGCTAGGTTTAGCGATAAGCGATTTTGGTGCAACCGAACGAAACCGAAACTTAGCTTAGGTTCCCGGCTAAGCTCCGCTTTGCGCTAAGCGGCGTTGGTGCAACCGGCCCTAAGACAACCTAGCAACTTTATCGAGCTACGGGTAGGAAAGTCCCGTAGTTGACCTCGCATTCCTGAGAGCTCTCATTCTTAATTAATTTTAATCTGGGTGTCCGATATCCCAAAACAAAACAAGCGGTAGAGCGAACTTGAAACATCGAGCGGCCTTCTCATTCCAGCCTCCCTTGGAATGTAATCCGACTCTTGTTCCCACGCGTGTCGCCGTCTTTCGTCGAGCCGGCGATTACAAAACTCGGAATCCGGCAATTACATCCGAGGAAAACAACACGGGAGCATGAAACGGAACTTGTGGAAAAGATAGAGAGACCCGTTGCGCTCCAACACGTACACAACTCAATCCAGATACGTACCAAGTGCAGTCGTGAAAGTCTGCTCCGCGGCAGTTAAGCCGGCGCAACAGACACATATCTCAACGGAGTCGTACCACGAACGTTAAAGCGGGAGCGAAGCTTGCCCCAGCAGAAAGTAAGTTTCCTGGAAGTTGGCGCAAGCGGTGCTTTTGGACCCAGGAAAAAAACAACGAAAACAAGAACAATGGAGGTCTCCTCTACAATCTGACCGGGTCATAACAATTGAGAAACGATTTGACCTCGCCCCACCCTCCCCGCACTTGAAAACAGAGACTCTTTCGAGCCCGCTTCGCGGCTGGTTCGCTTCTCCGGGAACGGCAATTAGAGAAAAACGGTTTCCCAGAGCCCAACTCACGCACACACATACACAAACTAAGGCTCAGAGGGCACGCGCGCACGCGCGCCGGCGCATACTCGACGCGGAGACAATTAAAGGGTCATCCATTATCAGCCCCGAAGCCCGCCACACAGACGGCGTTTCCGTCAAAGGCGGACATTAGCCGAGACGGGGAACATAATGGTCGCGCACGCATTCCAAATCGACCAGAAGAGAAGAACCCCATCACCGGACACTCTCAATTATCAAAATCCGTTTCCATCACTTCTTCCACCTCCTCATCCTTCTCTGCCCATCCCTCCTTCCCCTCGTCGAGAACGAGACGGGAAAATGACACCGTACCCTCCTCCTCTTCGTTTCCTTACCCCTCCTCCTCCAGTCGGCGTTTTAACTGGCGTGACCATTCCCTCTCCACTAAACTCTGATCTCTGCCGGGGAGCCGTTATGAACGGTATACGGCAGCAACATCGAGTAAAACAATCGAAAGAACGACGAGCTCTACGAACGTGATCCTCTCCGACCGAGTACTATAATTAGCCGCCCACCCTGTTCGCGTTTTTAGGAACGTCAAACGGCAGTTCGAGCCCCCATCGCTAAAAGCACTCAAAGAGCGAAAGTCGCAGCGCAAATTTCACGTTCTGGAATGTTCCTCGCCTGCACAAGCGGCAGCGCCTGGTAAAGCCATCAGTGGCGTAGCAACGGCGGGGGATGACCTAGCTACGCCACTGGAAGCTGTCCATTACACATATTACGTAGTTTTATACCTTCACTGCTAGTTTAAGTGCAACAACGCCCGTGTCAACGATCGAGGACACCCCAACTTTATTAAAAACATGGTTACTGCTGCTTTACAAAACTGCAGGCTCTGATTGATTCATACCCTACATAATATTAAAAGTTAAAATAAAAATTACGGAATTTAATTTACTGTTATTGCGGCTTATTTTGTTCCCTCTTCTTGCTTTCCGATTCGCTCTTCTGCGTTCTCATCGGCTAACGGCGTAATCTCATTGCCTGAAGATTGATAATGAGATGCAAGGAACTCGCCACGCCCCTAGTTACTTTAGCTGTCAGAGACTACAGCCACGGGGACGAAGAAATCTGACGGACACAAAAAGGAGCGCAAGGTTCGTCTCGTTCGCCGCAGAGCGTCGATCGCGTCGCCCACCGCCGATGGCGAGCTGCGCGCAAAAACGGACCAAGGCACACCTCTTCGCCAAGTTCGCAGGGAACGAAGCAGTAACAAGAATGCTGCGGCAACCAGGAGGAAATCGAGAGAAAGCGCAAGAAACGAAACAATGCCCACGAGAACGGAAGCCGCGGCCCCTGTTATTATGTTAGTTGCTCTCTCGCTCTTCTCTCTCTCTCTCTCTCTACGTCCAGCCCAGAAGATTTTCGATCGAAATGGCAGACAAAGACAGGCCGTTCCCTCCTTCGAAGCTCGCACCAGTAGCAAGCAGCCAGGTGAATTCGTTGCTGCGGGGGAAAAGAAAAAAAAAAGAAAAAGCTCAGTGGGTTTTGCAGGGAGGTTTGTCTGGGCTCCGGCCCGCTGAAACATGCCGACAGGGCGAAGAAAGACACTCGGGATAGGAACTTCGCCCGGCCATGAATTACGGAAGAATCGTTCTGTTATTTACCGCGCTCAACTCGAGAGAGGGGCGGGGTATAAACGCCTACGAGGCTAAGACAGTAAAAAATATTAGTAAGACGGTTTCAAACGCATACCTCTTCCTACGTCTGCACTGTCCTTCGCTCTTGAGCAACCTATTTAGCGAGTTTTGGAAGGCAGACGAAGTTATGCAGTTGCGTACGCCATCGTGTGAGGCACGGACACACGACTGCTCCATGGTGTTTGAAATCGTTTTTCTCCTCAGTATATCGCTGCAAACAAACGTAAAGCGAGCGTGCAAGGAGTCGTGCTGCCGCGAACAACTCGCGAGTGGAAGGATGCGCACCTTATGACGCGTTTACACTTGCGGATTCGCGGGCGGATCCGCGCTGCAGCGGCAAGCGGACCTTGAAGCCGGGTGGCGAAATCGAATCGTCGATGGCGGATAAATCTAAATATGGGTCCCGGACCAATCCGATTTTCCGCCACCTAAGAGCGGATGTCGCCACCCGGCTCTAGAATCCGCTCGTCGCCGGCGCGGATTCGCGGGCGTATCCGCCCAGGCGGAAAGCGGATTTCGGAGACGGGTAGCGAAATCGACTGGTCGCTGGCGGAAAATCTGGAAAAGGGTCCCGGACTGATCCAGATATTTCGCCGGCGATGAGTCGATTTCGCCAACCGGCTCCAAAGTCCACTTTCCGCTTGCGTGGATCCGCACGTGAATCCTCAGGTGTAAACGCGCCATTAGGCAGTGCAAACCGTGGCACGGGAAAATATTAGTCGCAGCAATAATGCTGCATTCACATGCACTAACGTTCGCATCGCAACCCCGAAGCGGAACCGCTCGTTTTCATCATCAAATGCACGTAAAACTGCACTGAATCTTTAAGCAACCGCGTTCGCAATCGCTTCGCGAATTCGATTCGACCGCCAGTGCGAATGAGGCATAAGGGAGATTCCGTATCTTGCGTAGTGCAAATCTGTACACGAGAAACTACTAGTCTCGGCAGTAATGACCATTTGAAAAGGGCGCGAGGAGAGATGGGACCTTTATTTGAATACAGTATCTTTCTATTATTATTCTCACTCTTTTTTTGTTTTGTTTTTTTCATGCGGCAGGGGGAATATTGTGTAGGCCTTGCGGCACGTTTCACGCAGAAGTTGAACGCCGAGTCGGGATAATTTTATTTTTATAGAAACAATTTAAGCGGCGAAGAAATGTAGAGCTTCTAAGCTGTTAGAGGAATAATTCATTGTTTACGTACATGGTTTGCTTCATTCCCTGGATAGTAATTTATACAAAGATGCGCGACTGCGAAGAGCGGTATTTCTAATAAGAAGCGAAGCAAAAAAAAAAAAAAAAGTAAAGGAACGTGCGGGGTAGTTACATCACCACGTTCATTTTAATCGATTTTATTTTTTGGAGCAGGAATTAGGGCTTCGCTCGATAGCCTTGCAACCCCTACTTTGGAGCAAGCGGAATTTTTACAAGTAAGGCATTGGAATTTTATACTGCAGAATTCCGCTTTATTCCTGTTTATTTACAGATTGTTCCGTTTACTAGTTCCTAGGAGAGTGGTTACTTTTTAAAACAAATAAACAACAACATTGAATAGATAAGGAGAATGAAAAAAGAAAAGAAGGTTACAAATCTTTGTAATACAAAATTAGAGCACAGCTCTTGAGCAGGAGGAGGGGAGGGTACGGAGGGAAGGGTCAACACCTCCTAGAAGAGGAGGCCGTAGCGCTCTTCTCGTGACGTCGCGAAGGAAGGCCATCGGGGGCGCGCGTCGAAGCGAAGGCAACGCCGGTGGATCGACCGTCGTAACGCGCTTTTAGTCACATATGCGTGTTTTATTAGCTAAAATGAAAGCTGCACAAAGCAAGGGATCTAGAAAACATTTTATTACACGGGCAAAATATTACTCCGCTAAATAATCGGTATGAAATGGCACGAGGTAGGCGTATAAGAGAAAACATTGAGTCACGCAGTTATTGCTGTAGGAATGCATATTTTACACAGAAATACTTCGACAAAATGGCGAGACACTCAGTGATTGGACACAGCAAAACAGATCACAGTTAAAAATCAAGTAGACGTAGTCAACGCGGACACGGCTAGACAAGGGCCACTTACGATCATGTAAGCGATGTTATCGCGTGCAGTCACTGAAGGATTGCATCATACCCCGGCGACATGGCAAAAGTAATCTAATTTCGATCGAACGACATTATGGGGTCGACAGATCAGCTTGCGACGCTCGTATAATCACTCAAGACCGCGAGCTGATGAAGTCCCATATCATTTAATGAAAATATATTAACTTTTTCGTGTAACAGGGGTACTAAACTTACTATTTAGTCAGCTAATTTACTTCTCCCTATGGGCTCGAGCTGCCTTAGAACAAAATATAACTTATTTTGTATACAATAATACTATTACCTTAATATAGTTTAAGATTCTAGTATGAACGCGGTAAATGCCATAAAATAACATTAGTATAAATAAACACATTAGCACAAAAAACGCACTTTCAATAATCACACAAACTTGTTATTCCCCTTCCAGTGAAAACTGAAAATTGCCACGCATATTTACAAATGTCGACGCAACCGCACACCGGTAACGACGAACAAGATGCCATTCTTTCACGAAAAACAAAAGAACAACCCGACTGCAGCACTTTACTCGCGTCCCACATTACCAAGAAAGCCCGTAAATAAGTTGTTTCTCACCTGTCGATCGTATCCATACGTCCCACAATATCTGGCACGAAGACTTTTGAACACGAACTGCAGGAAGTCTCTCTCTGTCGAGAGAGAGGTCATCGAGCAGTGTCATCTTTGACTAGTTGCCACACACGTACGTCACTCAAACCGTAGCAGGCCTTGTTGTGCGAATCCACGTAAATCATAGTATCAAGCGAACACAACAAAAAAAAAAAAAAAACTAGCCGAGACTGCGGTGACGACAAAGGAAACGACCGGAAGACAGATCAAAAGAACCACACAGACACACACGAGCAGCGGCAGAAGTGTGGTAGGAACATCGTCGACCCATCTCCTGCTCGTGTGCGCTCCCTGCGTCGATGACTGGATTTTTCTCGGTTCCCTTTCCTTCTGAAAGTCTCAGCGTTCCTTTTTATTGTGAATTCCGCGCGCAGATCTCGAACGCTCCAAAAGCGCTCCATTTGGAGCGCGCATATTCCGCTCGCAGATCTGGCTCGAGCTGGTCATCTTCCCCTCGTAGATCTCTGGCAACGCCCGCTCCACGGAGCGCCTCAAACCCCGCCGAACTTGCTCTGCGGGATTTCGCAGATCTTTCCGCAAGTTGACAGAGCTCCCTACGTCATTTCCTGCTAAATCCGCAGTGCGCATGCGCGGCGCGGTTGGTGATGTCGGCGGGCCGGTCGGGCCACGCCGCCACGGTCGGGTCGTCGAGTTGGATCGGTTCGGGTGCGTCGGTTGTTTACGTGGGATTGTGGCGGCTCGAACACTTCTACTTCGCGTAGATCAGGGATACACAGCCGGGACTGTGGAGCGTGGTCAATCGTAAGCGCTGACATCTGTGATCGTGAGAGGAAGAACGAGAAAAAGAACCACAGAAAAGCCGGAGGCAGACGAAGGTTAGGCCTGTTCATTCTGCAGCCAATGATTGTTTACCTTTTTACACTGCATTCCGCCGGCATTTTCCCGTGCAATAAAGCAAGAACAGATTAGGCAACGACCGTGCAAGTGATGGTTTGTTACCTCTGTGTTTATTAAAGTCGTACCAGAAATCTGAATTCCACCACTGGCAATCGCTGTCCGTGCCCCGCCGCTTCGACGCGGCCGAAAGGTATGAGACGGTGCCGTACGCGGACGTCTTCGTTATTTGCGACATGGGCGCCGTGGTACGTATAATTTCGCCCGTCTTGTGTCGCGTGCTATTTCTGCGTCGGAAAGATTAGTCGGCTGAGGCGTTGGTGGGCTTGTCAAGTTCGAGCTGCGGCCATTTTGAACGGTGGAGGGGGAAGTGGTGGGGAGGGGTGTGGGGGAGGTCGCTCGGTCGCTCCAAAAATGCGAGTTTATCTTTCCATCGTCGATTCGGAGCGGGTCCGATGGAGCAGCACTTTGCCTCCCTCGCGGATTTTGGAAAGCGCTCCGGATCTTAAGGTGCAACCCCACCGTGCATGACGTTTTAGTGCTTTTTTGACGACTTATAACATTCGTTCTATGTATCTTACAATTATAAAGTTAATGTCAAATTAAAAAGCTGTCTTTCAACAAGATTTTAATGTCTCGATATTACGATTATTTTCAGATGTTAGTTAATTATTCAGCTTTTAATAGACCACAGTCTATAATATTGAAAAAAATATTTCTCGAGTTATAACGTCCCATCGCCCACGATATTTTATGTGAACGTTCGGTTGGATGTACTTAATTAAAAAAGTAAGCAACGAACTGTACATATAATGTATATTTTAAAATAAAAAATAAAGTTTAAAATGGCACTTATTTATGGCGCTATAAAAGCTGAATTACGTCAACTAATCAAAATAACGAGACATTAAATTATGAAGCATCCTTCGATATTACATTTCCCCGAACTTCCATTTGATACATTACACGTTAAGAATGTTATAAGACCTAAAACTTTTCCCATTCAGTTACGGCAAATTGTAGTTTCTTAATATAAAGTACAGATGGCGACACGTGTTCAAGAACTGCTTGATGTGCATTTTCCGTCCTGTGCCGCTTGGAACGCCACGTGAAAGACAGAAAAAGCGCCAGATGTCAGGGTGTCAGAGATGCCTGGATGCCGGCAGTGAGCGAGCCAGAGATGTCAGAACAACAAGCGCGAGGCTGCGGGTGCACCACAGCTACCTTTGCGCGCGTTCTACTGTGCGTCGGTGCACATGCCCGACGCGATCCAAATGAAATGGGCGCCATGAAATGCAGTCTGCCATTTCAGATTCCACCCCGTATGCGAAAATATGTTAATGTTTTTATCACTTGCAAAAATCATTTCCGCAATCAAACTATGCTTGTCGGAATAGTTCGACTATATTTCGTTTCAAAAACCACCTCAATGGCTCTTGAGTGGCAGCTGTGATATTAAAACAAAACACAAAAACTTAAATCGTCACAGTGTCTCTGAGCCAACGCGCTGGCCCATGAATCTGTATTTGTCGGGTTTAAATATCGGCAGAGGTGCCCGCAATCCGACAGAGGCCAATCTGAGATTTCGATTGCACGTCGAAAGATCTCCAGTTAGTCAAAATAAACCCGCATTTTTTTTCCATTGCGGCGTGTTAAGTGATTTTTGTTGGTTTGGCTTGTGAAACCCTAAGATCTGAATATTTGCTTTGCTTTACCTTAGTTCGGAGTGCAGCCAACGCTTCGGGCTGATGAAGCCACTGAAGCAGCGCCAAGAGCGCGAGGTCAAGCTACAAAGGGTGATGCCACCCTTTGTAGTACCCGATGCCGACAGCACGCGCTCACGGGTAAAATACAAAGAAATCGACGAAAACAAAATGTCGCCATAGCACAGTCAGCGCCACAAACGCGTGCAGGGACACGCGCTTTCACGCGCTTCTGAACAAAAAAGAAAAATAAAAGTGTGGGACAAAATGGCCAGATGTCTCCACCCTAAGCAAAGCGCACATGAAGGCACCCTAGTTCGTTCTCTTTTTGGGCCTCTGCGGTCGGGCTAAACTAGAGCCACTAAATAAGCTACGCTTCATACATATCTTGGCGCTTAAAATAATGGTTGTCAGTTATCTGAAGCTTTATCTGAAATCACAGTAAACGCTTTTCCGTCCTCCACAAATGTTCAAACAGCCGCGACAAAGCAAAGCAATATTACGTGAGCTTCCTGACACCGAAACTAATGCTGAGGAAGTCGCACTTTTAAATCATGGCGATCGGCAGCTGCGTTTGATTTGTTACTAACCACCAAGATGGCGGCGCCCACAACAATATCGGGGGAAAAAGTGCCGATACTCTAAGCGTAGCTCATTTGGTTTAACTCACAGGCTAAACCTAAAGCCCCTTCATGTTTCAGAAGTAGCGCAAGTTTCGTCGATGCACGAGGCACGTGCAACGTGCAGCAATTGGGAAGGTCATGGCGGCACAGCGCAGCACTGAGCTAGATTTCAGACGCTATGAATTTCCCAGAAGTGGCGCACGGGACGTGCCTCGAGCATTTTTACAACAATGAATGGCGACACTTTTCCCAGGGTAGAGGGGCTTTATCTAAACCAAGTGCGGTGGGGGATCGTTGGCAGAGTGTGTTGCGGCACCGCAGATCAGAGCACGTGGAGAAATGCTCGAGCGCGAGCTCCGTTCAAAGCACGGAGCTCACGCTGCAGAACCTGTAGGGACTAACCGCCGAATTCAGAAACCTCACTCAAACTACACTCACACTTAAAGGGATACTACAACGAAATTTTGGCGCTCATTTTTTGGTCTATATCTGTTCAAAAGAGCAGTATCACATGGAACATACCAATATCTTGTTAAAAAAGTCTCGAAAAGGAATTTTAAAACGAATTAAACGATTAGCAAAGAGCACCTGGTGGATGTCGCTAACGCCTCGTTTGTAATGCTCGTCTAGGAACCTTGACAGCTAGTGACGGAGGTTGTCTCGCCTCCGGCCACGACGAGAGAAGGGGGAAGGAGGAACTCCCCTCTTCCCGAGAATCCCTTTTGTGTGTCGCAGAAGTCGCTATTGTCCCCCTACAAGATTATAGAAGATTAACCCGTCACTCAAAATTCGTACAAAAGCAGCCGCTTCGGTGGCTGGAACGACTAGGCCATCCTCTCGGCGTCAGCCTCGCCGTAGCTTTGCTCGTCTCGAGACGACCTACGTCACGATTGCGTTGGATGTCACGTGCTCTAAGCTGGGCCTTCTCCGAGCGCTTGCCAGAGTGGGCAGTTTATAACGAAAAATACAGCCACCAGGATCAAAATACAAACGTGCGATTGTCATTTACGGATATTGTGGATCATATTCAACTTATTTTTGAACACGACGGGAATATTTCAAATTTCGTTGAAGTATCCCTTTAAGGGCCGCTCCACTTCCTCGAGGAAGGCGCGAGGGCCGGCGCTGGCCAATCGCGAGGACGGACCCACCGTCGTGATTGGCCAGCGCCGGCCCTCGCGCCTTCCTCGAGGAAGTGGAGGGGCCCTTAAGTGTGAGTGTAGTTTGAGTGAGGTTTCTGAATTCGGCGGTAAACCCTCTCGATGTGTTTGCGTTGGTCTTTCAAATAACCTCAAAGGTGCCAGTGCACGAGGCCCGTGTCTCGAGCGGCCCTTGGAGGCAAATGGCGGCGCAGCACTAAAATGACTGACCCTTGAAAGCGAATGGCGGCGGAGCACCCGCTCGTGGCACGTGTCTTCCGCGTTTCCACAATAATGGTTAGAGGTACTTGTAAAAAACGCCTTTATCTAGGGGCTTTAGCAGGGACCCTGGGTTCAGTCGCCCATCTTCATCCTATTAGCGGCGAGAAGTTTTGGTGGCGCCCTCCTGTGGTTCCCCCTTGTGACGTCATTACCTTGCAAACAACAAGTTCGATGGTGTTTGTTATTTGCATGGTGGAAGCTTGAAATCATTGCGCTCTCAAAGGAACACTGCCAACACCGTCAAAATTAAAGTTCTCTCATTCCTCTTATTCCGTCGATGATAAATCCCCTTTCCGACGTCATAGTCAGCGTTCGGCCAATCGTGGAAGGCCGACCACAGCGACGCTTTCGGTCGCGCACGGGGCTAATAGCGTCATGCGATCGTGTACCACATCGTAATGCACGTTAAAGACCCTGAGCTAACAGTTGTACTGCACTTTCTATAACCTTCAACGGGTAACAATGTCGTCCTTCGAAACTGCTACTCTCTAAAAAACTAACGGATAATTTTGAATGCGCCCTTATATTGCATTTTAATGTGTGTTCGCATTTTTTTGTCTACATTTTTGACTATATGCGGCTCATACTTATGATGAAACAGACTATAGTTGTTGGACTTCTGGAAAAATATTATATAGCTAAGAAAATGGCACATGAACGCAAAGGACAAAAACACACACACACACAAACACACACACATAGGCGCACTTAATAAAAATAATTGAAATAATAGAATTGATTATAATTGTGTTTTCAAAGGTTAGAGCGCACCCAAATCTATAAACGCGAGATCGATGCTTTAGATGGTGCGCTTGTTCACTGGAAGTGTAGTTCAGGGCAGTATACTCGCACTTGTATGTTCCGCTTCGCTCGCAGGATAAAACCAAACACTTTACTGGTAATGTATTTAGTGAAACAAAGCTTACCTTCTGTATATGTGCAATGCCCTCAGTTTTCGCGTGATTGCACGCTTGTTTGTCATTATTGTTTTCGTTTCCCACTGCGATTCAGTTCGTGCTCTTTTGTGTGCTACATGCACTAGAAACCAAGGCAACCCAGGAGCATTTATTTCGCGGATTAAAACAAAACAAAAACCTATGCAACTTGTCACGTGTGCCACAATCAATGCAAAGTATTCTAAGCTTCACTTGTGACTGCTTGCCTGAGTAAACATTGTTGTTTGTCAAGAAAAAGTGCGATTATATGAAATCACGTGGGAAAAACTCGTTCTAAGCACGCGACCGTTGGCATGCAGTGAATACTCATAATCGGCGCCGAGATGATTGGAAGCTGTCAGCAGGTGGAGTTTTTCTATCAACCCAGAGTTCGAATGTTTCCTTCTTTCTGTTGTAAGCAATCAGGAGACAACTTACACCAAATTTGAGGGTAAGAAAGTACTATGAGCATTCAAACATAACGGCCTGAGCAGTATATGTGTACAAGCTTTAGCTTTTGATGCACCTTTCACTTTCGATACGCTAAACGCTAGTGTAAAATGTAGGGCTGTTTCATTCTTAATCAGCGTACCATGTGCGTGCTTACACTATAGTTTATACAAGGTGAAACTCTACCCGTTTGCATTTTTTAAATTTTTGCACACCACTACTTGCGCGCATAAATCACCAAATTAAGACTGGTAATGGATGTCACAAAAATAAATTTACATAGTTTTTTCACCGCAAAAATAAACTACGCATCGCCTAACGCTCATTCTCCGCCCGAAGGTAGCGTTAGGTCACAACCAGATGCCAAAGTTTCATCCCGAAGTTAAGGAAAGTTAAGGAATTTTCTGAAAAATTCAATGGGAAAATAAAGCCCATTTTTGCCCGTTTTCGGTTTCTGGTGCCATAGAGCCCCATGTATTCGAAAACTCCGTCGGCCGCCGTTTTCCTATTGAACTTTTCAGAAAATCACTTATAACTTTTGAATAAGGTATCGGATCGGGCTGAAACTTTGACATCTGGATGTGACCTCTAGCGCTACCTTTGGGCGGAGAATGAGCGTTCGGCAATGCCTAGTCTATTCTTGAGGTAAAAAAAAAAAAAAACTGCAATATTTTGTTTTGTGACACCCTGTACATTGCTTAAACTATGTGCAAAAGCTATCCACAGACCCAGAATGCTTGCCTGACTATACACTGTTTCACCTTATGATGTACCGCAGGAAAGGCTACAGGCGCGAGCTCCTTACTCTAGGGCACATCTCGGCGGCACAAGGTCTCGTGTATTAAGGGCAGCTGCCAACGCTATGAGCTAGCGCTTCTAGCCTTCGCTGCGGTACAACATAAGGTGAAGCGGAGTATAGTCATTGCATTTATCACTGAGATCGTATTGAAATTAATTCTTATCATTTATTGGTGTGATTTCATTTTTAACCTCGGTATGTTTTTTTTTTTATTATGATTCCCGCACCAGTCCTATTTTGGGTTTACCAAACTCAACATCTAAACCTGAGAGTCATTTTTTTGTGTTTTCCAGTCTCGTGGTTCTGGTCAAAATAAACACCCAGCTACCTAAATGAGACAACTGACCGCCCAAAAAATTGTTCATTTTTTTATTTTTTTATTTTAGGTAGTTAATTCCTCAAGCTAGAATTTTGGAAACCCAAGTCTATCACGTCATCACGTTTTCCTGGAAATCCACAGAGTCAAACACATGCACGACAAAAGGGCCGGCCCGTCATATTGCCGCCCGCAGATCCGAGAAAGCAACGCTCGGTCACGGACTTCTCGAAGATCGCGTTCATTCTTGCATCGGACGTAACTTTCGCCCTGTTTTGTTGTTCTCGAAAGTGCCAGTTCATTCTCGCCCGGAGCGCGTGACGCTCGAACCTTCTTTGCCGAACTTTCGAGATGTTGGCGCATTGTAGATAAGCAGCAGCCAGCGACCTTGTCGAGTCAGTCTCGCTCTTGCTCTCTGTTACGTTGCCGAATCGTCGCCTGCTTTTCTGCTGCCTCGACGCTCTTTCTTTGTTTTTTTTGTTTGGCACAAGTTTGCCGATTAAACCTTTATTTTTCAGTTCACTGTTCGTCCTTTCGTTACCTTCATTCGTGTCAATATAAATCTGATCGCATTGAAATATGTGTAATTGGCCTCTGAAATCTCCGATAACGGCGCACAGGCAATTTTATATTTTTCAACGCGTCGGTGGTTTTGTTGTGCATGTGTCTCGCCATTTTGCTCAGGACGATTTTCGCGTTTTGTCGTGCCCAAATTTGCTGGAGACGTGAGCTCGGAGCGTAGGGAACTGGCCCCCTTGCACGAGAACTGGCACAGCCGTGCGCGTCCCAAAGAAAGCTCGATCGTGCAGAGAAAAACAAGCAAAGGACCAGGGATGTCAAATTCAGGATCTAGAAAAAGACCACACTAGAGTTCCTGTATAGGCTCCCTACGGGAGCCAGAGTTGCGCGTTTGATTCCACGTGCCGCGTGCCGCCCTCGCCGCTATTCGCCGAGATCCGATCACGTGAGGAGCCGTATCAAGTGTCGTGCAGCAAAGTAGACGTTGCACGCGCCCCGGCGTACGTTCCCCGGCTTTTGAGCGCGCCGCGCGCCTCGAACGCGCGGCGCTGCTATTCGCCGAATTCCGTCACGTGAAGAGCTGAATCCACAAGCCATGCATGAACGCGCAACTCTGGCTCCCGTAGCCCAGAGCCGTTTATTGAGAGAGTTTGGCCATACATTGGTTTGAATAGGCGAGCATCTCGGGCCAACCACAGGCCGCGAAACAGCCCCTAGTGGTGGTCGCGTGCTCTAAATTTGTGCCACGACTATACTTCGTTTCACCTTACGTGCGAGCGAAGGCAAAACTGGAAGCGCGAGCACGGAAGCTACGTGCGTTCAGGCTTTGCTCGAGCGCGCGAGCTGGGGAGAAATGCAAAAAGCGCTGGTCTCGCGCTTCTAGCATTGGCTTCGCTCGCAGGTAAAGTGAAACGAAGTATAATTTGAGCCGTGCCGAGCGGAACTCCGCGTCTCAAGACGCTCGCGCACCCCACCCTTTGCACTGCTTTCTTTCAGCCAGTCTCAGGACGCTGTTCTAGCAGTGCAGACAAAGGCATGGGCACGAGCGCGTGGCTTTGGAAAGTGCCTCCTATGCACGAGGTCTCGTACAAACAATAGCGTTTCGCTGAGCTAGGCTCACGCGCCTGTGCCTTTGTCTTCACTGTCGACATTTGTGAGATGGAGTAGAGGTCTCCTGATTGGTCGACGCTGTGTCACAAATTTAGTTTACGCTCTAAGCGTGGGGGGAATATTCGGCGCTGGCGGCGGCCTTTGCTCCGCCTATTGTCCAAACTCTCCTAATATACGGCTCTGCCGTAGCCTATAGAGAAACTTTAGACCACACTGAATCGAAGCGCCACCACACACGATTTCTCGCATTGTTGTACAGGCCTGGAAGGCGATCCGACCGCCATCTGTTGGTTCAGAATCACACTAACCAAGGGTGGGGTTGCACCTTAAGGCCTGTTGACACATGCAGCGGAGCGCTACAAGCATAGCGCTAACCTCGCGCTAAGCGCGTGCTGACCGGAGCGTTCACCAGCTTTGTATCGCACCGCCAAAACTGTTGCTCGTGGCAGGCGATAAGTAGCTGACGGCACGTGAGGAGCGCTACATCAGCGCTTCGCTTCATGTGAGAACCGGCCTTAAGGCCTATTCACACATGCAGCGGAGCGCTACAAGCATAGCGCTAACCTCGCGCTAAGCGCGTGCTGACCGGAGCGTTTACCAGCTTTGAATCGCACCGCCATAACTGTTGCTCGTGGCAGGCGATAAGTAGCTGACGGCACGTGAGGAGCGCTACATCAGCGCTTCGCTCCATGTGAGAACCGGCCTTGAGAACCGGCCTTAAAGGCCGGTTCTCACATGGAGCGAAGCGCTGATGTAGCGCTCCTCACGTGCCGTCAGCTACTTATCGCCTGCCACGAGCAACAGTTATGGCGGTGCGATTCAAAGCTGGTAAACGCTCCGGTCAGCACGCGCTTAGCGCGAGGTTAGCGCTATGCTTTAGCGCTCCGCTGCATGTGTGAACAGGCCACACAACGTAAATTTACCAGAATTGGAGCCCGTACGAGGGAAGAAAACGTGGCAAGCGGACCGGTTCATTCGAAAAGTGTGGGGAGCTGCGGGACTGCACGTAGTCCCGCGGTTACGGGGATAATCATAAATGTAAAATTGGTACTTTCAACCTTGGCAGCGCGTTATATATTACGTTTATATTATATATATAACAAATTGTACAAGACTGCACTTTTAAAACATACATTAATGTCGGATAAACGCTCACGAACACCACCGCGCCACTAGACAAGAAACGTTTTTTTCACGTTTATGCCAGAAAGTTTTGGACTTCCTTCTCCGACATTGTGACGTAACCACTCAGAGCGCTATGGCCCTCTCTTCTAGGAGGTGTTGGAAGGGTATGCCCGTCCTTCTCCACCGTACCCTCTCCTTCTCCCCTCCTCGTCTCCTATCCTCCCCCTCCTTCATCCTCTTCTCTCCCCTCGATCCTCCATCAATTCAGTTTTCCCGCAAAATTTATCGGGGAAAATGACGTCACATGACTTGGTGTCACGTCACCTATGAACAAATTCAGTTTTTCCGCTAAATTTTCCCGCTAAATCTAGCAGAGAAACTGAATTCGTCAGCTAAATCTAGCTAAGAAACTGAATTTCCCCGATAAATTTAGCGGGGAATTGAATTGGTGTTGAGGTCACGCAGCGGGGAATTGAATTGGCGTTGAGGTCACGTGACGTCAATTTTCCCGCTAAATTTAGCGCGGTTACTCCGACGCCGCTCAACCCGGAAACGGGCGCCTAATGGTACGTTAAAGCGCGAAACACACGTACGACGAAACCGTCCGATCCGACGTGCGGACTGCCGGAATGACCTTGGGGGGCGAGGGTTTTCGTAGCACCGGAGAGCGTTGAAAACCCTCGCGTCCGACCGTCGTATTTCCTGATCGGACGTCGGATCGAACGGTTTCGTCGTACATGTGTTTCGCGCTTTACACCTGAGAAGAAATCCACTGCCGCGGGAGCGGATCCGCTCCCGGCGGTGGCGGCGACGGGCGGGTTGCGTTTACATCTATTTCCTTCGAGCGGCGGCGGCTGCGCCGGCTGCGGCAGCTGTTCTCGTAACATCCCGTCAAATATGACGAGAAGGCGCGAGATTGCCCACCTCGACTGTCTCTCCCGGGCGTTGCTGCTCCCAGAAGAACGCCTACTCATGACGTAGGCAGCGTCGCGCTGCGCAAGAATGTCACTTCCGGTCAGCGAAACGCCTCGTTCGGCGGCAGAAATAGGTCCCGGACCTATACGGCTCGCCGCCGCGTTTTCCGCCCAGCGTTTCGCCCCAGAGGCAGAAGCTGGGCGGATTCGCTGGCGGATCCGCAAGTGTAGACGTACCATAAGAGCTGCGCTCCAAAATGCACGAGCGCGGGCTCGTTGCTTTGGAAAATGCTTACAGAGCCTGCGGTCGCGGAAATAAAGCGCTTTCACAAAGCTAAGCTGTCGCACAGTGCTGTAGGTGTTACCGATAAAAAGTATAACCAAATACGCTACCCGTTACTTGTAATGAAAGGAACGCTTTAGCGATCTACGTCACCTCAAAATAAAAGGAACGCGTTACCGTTACCGATAAAAAGTAAGGCAAGTTACTTTTGTGTTACTTTATTTAATTCTGAATTAACACGTTTTACTGTTTGGACGTTACAGGTGTGCATAAGCGCCATATTTCAAGAAACATTATTTTCATGGAGAAAGTGAACATAATTACTTTATCTTTTTTTGCGGTTTTACCTAAATACTCACAAGAAAAAACGCAAAAAAAAAAAGAAATTAAAGACGTTTACAATTCTCTATAATGCCGAATTAGAGCGCAGCTCATGGGAAGAAGGGGAGGGTATGCCCTTCCTCCCCCCGTACCCTCCTCTCCTCCTCGTCTGCTGCCCTCCCATATAGCGGAAAATTTTCGCTAAATTGTCCGCTACATTTAGCGAAAATTTTTCTGCTAAATTTAGCGGGGAAACTGAATTGGTGTTGAGGTCACGTGAGGCCAACTTCCCCTCTAAATTTAGCGGGGGAACTTCACCCGCTATATTTAGCGGGGAAGTTTTCACACTAAATTTAGCGAAAAAATAAATTTAGCGGAAAAATATTCGCGCTAAATTTAGCGGGAAAATTTTCTATAATGCAACGCGCGCGGTTACGCCGACGTCGATCAACCCGGAACCAGGCGCCTAAGAGCTGCGCTCAAAAACACAAAAACTATAAAATTTACGTGCCTTGGTGCCTAAAAACACGAAAACCATTATTGAATATTTGGAAGAAGTAACAAGTAACGTAACTACATTACACGTTACTTGGAATAAGTAACGTAAGTACAGATCGCGACACTGTTAGCGCGAACAAGCGATCGCAGGTTTTTCTAGTTTTTCTCTTTGAAACCAAGCAATGCCATCCAAGTTCTTTTTGCTACGGAAAGAGCTCATTTAGTTCTGTAATGTAAGCGATAAAATTTCGTGCTCGCTAATACTATTTAGAAGTAAAATGCGAAAATGCGCCGATGTCGTGTTCGCGCTAACAGTGTCGCGATGTGTACGTTAGCCGTTACTTTTTTTGAAAAACGTAACGAGTACGTTAGCACGTTACCGGTAACGCCGTTACTTGTAGCGCGTTACCGGCAACACTGCTCGCAACGCCATTGCTCTTTTGCTAGCAGATTTTTTTATTTATTTATTTATAAAGTGGGTAAAAGGCCTTTGTACACTAGTAACCCTTCGTTCCAGCATTCACAAATCTGACGGCGTGCGTCTGATCCCCTTTTCTCAGTTTCCCATTTCGGCGCACTGACGGACGGTAGCTTCTTTTCACTTCTTCACACCTTTTTCCGCTTGGTTGCGTCGATTCCTCCTCTGGTGTTGCGAACACGTCGTTTCTTCAGCTTCATTCGGTAAAGAATTGGAAGGTATACGGCGGCCCATGCAGCCAATCAGAGGGACGGAGGGAAGCATATATGAACGCTCTCCACCGCATGAGTGCACTCCAGGATTGCGATGTCAGAAGTGCCTCGCACCGGCGCTCTGATTAGCTCGGCGGGGCCGTTGCTCTCGTCATTTATGCTGAAACTCATACAGTAACGAGATGAGTCACAAATGTGAGGAAATTTTTCCGCTAGATCTAGCAGGGAATTTTTCCGCTAAATTTGGCGGGGAAAATTTTCTGCTAAATTTAGCGGGGAAAATTTTCCACTAAATTTGGTGGGGAATTTATTTTTGCTAAATTTCGCGGGGAATTTTTTCCGCTAAATTTAGCGGGGAAAATTTTCCGATAAATTTGGCGGGGGAATTTTTTTCAGCTAAATATAGCGGGGAAAATTTCCCCGCTATATTTAGCTGAAAAAATTCTCCGCTAGATCTAGCGAAAAAATTTCCCGCCAAATTTAGCGGAAAAAATTCCCCGCTAAATTTAGCGGAAAACTTTCCCCACGCCAAATTTAGCGAAAATTTTTCCCCACCAAATTTAGCGGAAAAAATTCCCCGATAGATCTAGCGGGGAAAATTTTCCGCTATATTTAGCGGGGAAATTTACCCATCATGCACCGCGCGATTACGCCGAGGCCGACGCCGCTCAAGCCGGAAATGGGCACCTAAGAGCTGCGCTCTAAAACAATTTCGCGCAATATTTACGCTCTTAGACGCGATTTAGGCGGAGGTCACGGTCCGCTCTAAGCCCCGCCCACAAATCAATTGCCCCGTCCATTTCAACCGGATCGGCTTGGCTGCTCGTGCGAACACGCTAACAAGCTTGGTGTCTCGCTTTCCCGTCATCCGGCGCGTCTAGTCTGGCGTCTGACAACGCCTGCTATAGATGAGCGAACGGACGCGCGGCAGCCTCCGGCATCGTCTGCTATTTCACCACCGTCTATCGTCGTTTGCCATGGCCAATGGATGCGGACATGAACGCTGCCCGTCGGCGTCCGTTTTCGCCTTCGTCCGTGTGCTATTCCGCTCCCGTCTACAAACGTCTACGACGCTCGCGAGACTCGACCATGAAAGCAGCATTCTATAGCGTTCCATGATACGCCGGCGACGCTCCAATACAAGCGTCTGTCAGCGTCTATCGATATGCAGTAAAAATTGACCAAGAGGACTTAAAAGAAAGCACCAAAATAAATATGCAGTCACTTCAGCTTTTATGTTCTCTTACTTTTTTCGCATGGCATCTGCGAGCAAGGTGAGAGAGCGTCGTGACGCACAATTAAAACGTGACGTAAACTTACTCCCTTCGGCAGGCCAGGTGGGTTGCAAAACTTGAGAGCTACTTGCTTTTCAAAGCAAAATGACGGGAACATACCTAGACTAGCTTGATACGAGCCGAGCGCCCGATTGCCTCCAGCCAAATGGCTCGCAAATTCTTACCAGTGTAGGTATCTTTTCGGTATTGAAACCATAGTCGCAATAACGGCGGTTGCACAATTCACAGAGCAGCGGGCCGCTTTTACGGGAACCAACATCTTTATTCGGCATCAACACGCGCAAAGAAAGAAATAAAGCCAGAGCGATCAAAATAGCGACGCTAGGCTTAGGTAAGTCCCCTCTACGAAACAATCATCCGCACAGCGTTTCCGACGGTGCCTACTTGCGACAGTTGTTTGCTGCAAACCATGTCGGTTGATGCGATCTTGCTCTAAACACCTCTGCGAACTCAAAACGACCTGTACTCATAACAATTGACAAGCTCAACGAGCTATAGTACTCTCACTCAGCACTACGCAACGGCACTCCGCAGACGCCGGCAGCCATGTTTGGTTAACGTTTAAAACCAAAGCGAGAGAAGCAATTTCAGAATACATTTGAAAACAATAATGACTCTATCTTGATTTGTTGCTTCTCAAACATAAAAATATAGTGAATTAAACTACCATTACGGCATGAAGATACAAATTTACAACCAACCTCTCACACGTCAATCGTCTCTCCAGCCAATGAGAAATGTAAGCACCTTGCAAGCACGGGGCGGGGCTTCGCGGGCTGCGACATCCACATTCGACACCTAAATTGCGTCTAGCAACGTAAATATTGCTAAAAAAAAGTTGTTGTTTTTTTTGTAAATCTTTCGTGACATAAAAAAACTAGAAAAAAATTTTTTTTTTCATTGCAGTGTCGGCATTTTGAGACACTCATTTAATTGTTTTGGTTCTTACTTCTTTCGAACCCAAAAGGCTGTAAAGCAGTCACTGGGCTAGGTCCATATAAAACTACAACCTCATTATAAGTATAAATATTAAAACTACAAGCTGGGCGTATTTAAGCAATAATAAATAAACACGCCGGTTCGCTTCAATAAAACGTTTAAGAGCTAGTGTTCATCGCGGGTTCACCTGGCCCAGTGATTAGAGTCACAAAATAGCCAGACAAGAAATGCATTGCATTCAGTTTGACGCAACGGGGGCTGCCCTGATTTACGCCTACCGTCTTAAACAATCAAACAAACAAACACAAAATCGCATCAGAGACGAAACGCCCGGTGTCACAGCGCGGTTCACCGAGAATGCCGAGCTCCAAGCCGCCGAGTCTTTCTGCTGACCAACTCGATAACACACGGCCGCCGGCCGCCATTCGGGGCGCAAAAGTTGCGGCAGTTATACCCGCCCGCGAATCGCAACAAAACGTCGCAAAACTTGGCTCGGGGTAAATCCGCGGCGGGCTCGCGGGAGATTTACGGACAGTGGCGGCGAGATCCGCGCTGGGAGCGAGGAGCGGGAGAACTGCAAGAACGCGAGATGAAAACAAAAATTCAAAAGCGAAAAACTGCAATACCCTATACCAAACCGCGAAGGACATAAATCAAGGCCAATCCCGATGAAACAGAAAGACACATCAGCGGTTCTCCCCCTCCCGAAACTACCAGCCTTCGCGAAATTTCGGACACAGCGCCTCCTTGCAGAGCGTAGCAGTTTCAAATGGATGGATCCAGCTGGATCGAGCCAAACCGTTAGCTCGGCCGTCCGACTCGAGCCGAGTCAATGGAAACTGGAATCGACGGAAGCAAAGTCTTGGAATGGAAGAGGGGGAGGCTTTCTTTGATGGCTTCTTTAGTGCGTCCCCGTCGTCGTGGCCGGCGTTCGTTATGGGCGAGCTCTGCGCGCATCGCTCTGCTGATACCAGAGGTTCTGTCCGCTACCACATAGATTCTCCTTAGACGCATGATCCTTACAAGCGGTTCTATCTCACGTGGAAAAGCATAAAAATCAATTCTTTTTATTTATTATTATTATTATTATTTTTTTTTGCTGCAGGCTTTCACGAACGTGCATGTTCGTCTTCACAAATGCAGACCACTCGAAATTGGTAAATAGACCGATCTCACCAGCCCGTTTGACTACGCCACCACCACCGCAAGGCATCGAGGGAACTTTCGTCTTTCTGCGCGTGCGCAAACCTCGCTGGAGCTCTTCGCGTGTAGGGGACGGAACGGCGCGAGCCGTCTCGTGCACTCCTGCCCTCCCCCTCTGAATTAAGGGGGATTCAACCGCTATTTATTTGTACCCTTTTCCTCATAGATGGCGCAGAATTTTTCCGGAACAAACGAGTTGCATGTTCGCAGCTGCGCATGCAGGTTGGGCACTCGTGGTGATCTCGGGCCACGGGCTCTTAGCCGCCGACCTCGAGCTAGATCTTCTTCGCTCTGCGTCCGCCGCTGGAGGAAGCGGCCAACAGGCGGTGCGATATACGAGCCAGTACATACGTAGATTGCAGTGCCTTACAAAACGTAGAATAAGCTTTGATTTCCAAATGAATTCGAAGTTCCATCCACGTTCGAAATTATCGAAAGCACAAGGTGCGGCGTTGCGGCCGTTTGGACCACCACATTTAACAAGCAAACGTTGTTTTGCAAAAAAAAAAAAAAGAGCTTAATTTAAAGCTAGAAAACAAAAAAAGAAATAAAGTGGCAGTTTTGCAGTTCCTATGTCGTATATCGGCCTGCTCTTCGTCTGAATAGTGGTTTGCAACCCCGCTCTCAGGTTGTGTGGAGTAAAAAAGTGGCGCCAATCATTTTT
The DNA here is from genome assembly GCA_013358835.2 of Ixodes persulcatus. Lineage (NCBI taxonomy): Eukaryota > Metazoa > Arthropoda > Arachnida > Ixodida > Ixodidae > Ixodes > Ixodes persulcatus. Next base: position 1,608,870 of record JABSTQ010009169.1, read on the forward strand.
GTGGAAATGCTAGAGACACGTGCCATGCGCCACTTCTGGGAAGAACTAGAGCCACTAATTGAGCTGCGCTTAGAGTATCGGCAGTCTGTTCCCCAACATTGTTGTGGGCGCCGACATTTTGGTGCTTGTGCAGAGTAGACGCAACTGCCGATCATCATGATTGAAAACTGCGACTTCCTCAGCCTTATATTCGGTGTTAGGAAGCTCATATAAAATTGCTTTGCTCTGTCGCGAACTGTTTAAACATCTGTGGAGGACGGAAAAGCGTTTCCTACAATTTCAGTTAATTCTTCAGATAACTGGCAACCATGATTTTAAGCCACAATATGAACAAGTGTAGTTACTCTGAAGCGTAGCTTATTTAGTGGCACTATATATAGAAGAACATGGCGTCTAAAATCTAGCTGAGTGCTGCGCTGTTCCGCCATAATCTTCCCTAGTGCCACTATATAAGTTACGCTTCGGGGTAACGACACTTGTCCATATTGTGGCTTAAAATCATGGCTGTCAGTTATCTGAAAATTTATCTGAAATCACAGGAAACGCTTTTACGTCCTTCACAAATGTCTAAACGCTTCGCGACAGAGCAAAGCAATATTACATGAGTTTCTTAACACCTAATAAAATGCCGAGGAAGTAACACTTTTGAATCATGACGATCGGCAGTGGCGTCTGCTCTGTACAAGCACCAAGATGGCGGCGCCCACAGCAATATTGGGAAACAGGGGTGCTATGTTGCGCTTTTTGGACTCCCAGGAGACTTGGAAGAAGGAAGTGACGTCAACGACTAGAGCAAACGCAGATTGGATGTTGACAGAAGAAAACAAAATCAACATCCAATCTGCATTTGCTGCGTTGTTGACGTCACTTCCTTCTCCCTAGTCTCCTGGGAGTCCAAAAAGCGCAACATAGCCCCCCAGAGTGCCGACCCTAAGCATCGCTCATTTAGTGGCGAGGACCACACTTCTACACGTCCAGAGTTGTGGACCTCGTCGAAATGGTCTTCACTTCTGCGCGTCGAGTCAAAAGCAACAAGAAGCAACCGTTTCCCACCCGTAAACTGTACCGAGGAGTTCTCTGTCCAAGCAAGTGGCGCGGCTCTACTACTCGTCCACAATCGCGCGCCAAGTGCACAGCAGCTGACAACAATGGCAACGGGTATTGCAAGAAAGGACACTTTCCGTCTGTCTGCCTGTCAGCGAAAAAGAACCACCCAAATACACAAAGCCATATGTTGCACTCGAGTTATCCTCGTAAATTCCATAAGTTGAAGGCGCTGCCGGCAAGTGCAGACTAAATTCATTTGATAAAATTCACGCTTTCAAGTACCGCCAACCATTGTTGCGGAAACGCGCAAGACACGTGCGAGGAGCGGGTGCTCCGCTACCATTCGCTTCCAAGGGCCGCTCATTTCAGTACTGCGCCGACAACTGCTTCCAAGAGCCGCTCGAGACACGGGTCTCGTGCACTGGCGTATTTGACGCCACTTGCAAGACAAACGCAAACACATCGAAAGGCTTGAGTCCAGACAGATAAGGAGGGATCGGTGGCCAAGTGCAATAAAGAAAAAAAAAAAGGATCGGTGGCCAAGTGGGATAGAGTGCCTTCATACACACGCGCGCTTTTGCTTGAGTGGTGACATCTCAGCCATGTTTACGCCCAATCGTTTTTTTATGCATTTTGAAGTACGCACAATCCGGTGTCAATCAGCTCGAGCGCGTAGCTTTGGCTAATGCAGAGACGCCATTTTAGCGCCCAAGTCACGCACCGAGTGCGCGAGGGCGTCACGCGCTGAACTTTCAGTGCAACAATGGATGTCTTCACCCTGAGACAGACAGACATGTAGGCACCCTAGAGTGGGCTAGAGCACACTAGAGTTCCTGTATTAGCCCCGTGCGCGACCGAAAGCGTCGCTGTGGTCGGCCTTCCACGATTGGCCGAACGCAGACTATGACGTCGGAAAGGGGATTTATCATCGACGGAAATAAGAGGAATGAAAGAACTTTAATTTTGACGGTGTTGGCAGTGTTCCTTTGAGAGCGCAATGATTTCAAGCTTCCACCATGCTAATAACAAACACCATCGAACTTGTTGTTTGCAAGGTAATGACGTCACAAGGGGGAACCACAGGAGGGCGCCACCAAAACATCTCGCCGCTAATAGGCTCCCTACGGGAGCCAGAGTTGCGCGTTTGATTCCACATGCCGCGTGCCGCCCTCGCCGCTATTCGCCGAGATCCGATCACGTGAGGAGCCGTATCAAGTGTCGTGCAGCAAAGTAGACGTTGCACGCGCCCCGGCGTAATTCGGCGAATAGCAGCGCCGCGCGTTCGAGGCGCGCGGCGCTGCTATTCGCCGAATTCAGTCACGTGAGGAGCTGGATCCACATGTCATGCGTGAACGCGCAACTCTGGCTCCCGTAGAGAGCCTATTCACCGATGTTTGTTTGCAAAGAAGCTCACTACCACCCCCTATCGGCGGACCCCTGCGCGCTTCCGGTTTTCCTCTTCTTTTCCATTCGTCTCGCCTCCTTTTGTTATTTGCACTACTTTGTGCAATGCACTAATGTTCTTACAAACGTACAGGCCGGCTTGCTAGAACCAGCGTCTCAGCTGAGACTGGGTGAAAGAAAGCACTGCCAAAGCCAGCGCACGAGCTGAGCGGGACTCAAGCTGCGTCCCAAGACGCTCGCGCGCCCCAGCCTTTGCAGTGCTTCTCTGAAGGAAACTCTTCTTATCCGATCGCTGTGCGTTCCTGAAGAATAAATAAATACACTACCGGAAGTCTACTGGGGCACCAAATACTGTGGCGCCCTCGTGATATCAACTCCCACCAAATGTGGTGAATACAGGAACTCTAGAGCACACCAGCTAGGAGCACGTGACGCTTTACAGCAGCTGTGCATGGGCGTCGCCATAACTGACCTTCAGTTTTTGTTCCCTCTTATTCCGTTCGCTTGACTTCATCATTTCCACAGCAGGACAGGTTATTGCCATTTTAAGTGTTACTGTGTCCTTCCCCCCAGCATAGGCCGTTGTGGAGACTCGTCAACGCCCGCTTCAGTGGCTCGGTATCTCGGTAAGACAAGAGAAGGGCGGCTATGGCGGCTCAATGGACCTTTTGTAGAAATACGCGGTGCGCATGCGCGGAGTATTTCATGCGCCTGGGTTCGAGAGTATCTAGTTCCAAACAATCCGCCATCTTGCATTTCTCGCCTTTGAGCGGTTTCGTTGTGTCGACCTCGGGGCGGAAGATTACGCACGATGGGGACAAAGGTGAGCTTGGGTAAGCCGTACATCGCCTCAATGGGTGAACAGGATGTAGCTGACGTTTTGGGTGTGGTACGGGTGGGAGAGGCCTTGGGCGCGCGTTGTTTTCCAATCACCTAGTCTCGAACCGATTCGCGTGTCTAGGTGGCAGCACATATTCGCCAAGAGGTCCAATGGACCTCTTGGCGAATATGTGCTGCCACCTAGACACGCGAATGCCACCTAGACACGCGTGCGTAAAGCGTCTATAACCCAGGGATCCTGGGTTCAATCTCCACCCCTGCCCGTTTCGATCTAGATGAGCATCGTACCGGCGTGCGGTCGTGTATCATTACTATTGCGTGATGCACGTTAAAGACCCCAGGCTACCGGTTGTACTGCACTGGCTAAATTGATCACCTACAGCTAGGAGACAAGTCGCCCGTTGAGGCAGACCATGTTCTAGGCTGTATAAACATACACACACCCCAATTTGTTTCCAGACAGGTAAGGTAGCACCACTTCGTTCCACCGTGACATAGTAAGATCACTCTTGAAAGAGGTGTTCGTAACAAGCATAGTGAACTCCCGAGGTTACTTATGAACACACTAAAGTTATTTAGAGGTTCATTTGATTTTGCCTAAAAATTAGAAAGGTGAAGAGAGAAAATAAAAAAAAAGAAACGTACGCCTCACCTAAGGTACAAACGTATTTTCTACCTATTGATGGCCCGTTTGGTTTTCTTAGTAATCCGCAAAACGGGAAGTGCTAAATTTACAAAAAAAAAAATTGTTTTGGGCGCCAAAACGCTAACGTCAAAATTCAATTTGCATCTCAGAGTAAGCACCTGTTTGTTGGTTAAAAAATATATTGTAATTCTTCAAAATAATAGAATTCGTGCTTCTTTTTTGTTTTTCATATCCACTAGCCACCAAACAAGGTCTAGAGAGAATGAAAATATCTGAAATAATGTTTCATAATATAAATGTTGTTCGGGATAAGTATTTTAGCCTTCTTTGCAACTCATTCAACTTTTTTTTTTTAATTTCTAAATGCATATTAGTAGGGTGCCTTCATGTGCGCTTTTCTTAGGGTGGAGACGTCTGGCCAATTTGTCTCACACTTTTTTTTTCTGTTTTTTTTTTTGTTTAGAAGCGCGTGAAAGAGCGTGTCCCGGCACGGGTTTGTGGCGCTGACTGTGCTATGGCGACATTTTGTTTTCGTCGATTTATTTGTATTTTACCCGTGAGCGCGTGCTGTCGGCATCGGGTACTACAAAGGGTGGCGTCACCCTAAACAGAAGGACATTGAGGCACCCTACATATTAGGATATCTTAGGGTGTCTTCATGTGTGCTTTGCTTAGGGTGGTGGTATCTCGCCACTTTGTCCCACACGTTTATTTTTATTTTTTGTTCAGAAGCGCGTGTTCCTGCATGCGTTTGTGGCGCTGACTGTGCTATGGCGACATTTTGTTTTCGTCGATTTCTTTGTATTTTCCCCATGAGCGTGTGCTGTCGGCAACGGGTACTACAAAGGGTGGCATCACCCTAAAAAGAAGGACATTGAGGCACCCTAGGATATCTCTGCACAACCCTGCACGATCTTCTGAACTCCATGGGACGATGTGACGAATAACTGGCGAACGCCGCCCGACGGCATGCTCGCTTTGCGCGCGACATAGCAGCCACTGTGTTGATTCCACGCGCAGAGCAAAAGCTTAGGGTGCTTACGAGCCACGCTTGTAGCGTATGGAAGCGTTTGACCACGCGCGCTAACATAGCACACACAAAAAATAGAATCAACAAAAGTATCGCCTTCACAGCCTTATCACCGCAGGAAAGGCTACAAGCGCGAGCTCCTTGCTCTAGGGCACATCTCGGCGGCACAAGCTCTCGTGCACCAAGGGCAGCTGCCAACGCTATGAGCTCGCGCTTCTAGCCTTCGCTGCGGTACAACATAAGGTGAAACGGAGTATAGTTAGACTTTTTTTGCAACGTTCAAAAAGTGCCGACCAACGGAGCAATCAATTGTAATTCTGTTGTGTCTATGTTTATACAGCGGGAAGTTAGTCAGCTCTGAGGGCATCTGGTGTCTTCGTTCGAGATGAAAGATGGTGCAGTGTCTGACATCTTAAACGTGCATCACGCAATAGTGATACATGCAGACTTGTACCGTACGCATTACAAGTAATCAAATTACTTGTAATCGAATACTTTTTGAAGTAATTTTGTAATCAGTTGATTACTTTTATTAGGTAGTAATCACAAGAGTAATCTGATTACTTCTTGAAGTAATAAAAATTACTTCTAACCCCTTGCACACACCTTCTTTTTCTGAAATGGAAAAATAAAATTTACTTCTTTTTTCGAACAGAAAAAAGAATGATTTTTGCGGAGCTGTAGGAAACAAAGTCTACCCCTTTGTATGTACAATATTTGTGGAATGTTCGGTTTTTTTTTCGCACTGGGACTGGGACTGGGAAGCCCCAGGGAAGCCCCAGTGCGTGACAAAGGCCATTCAGGGCGAAGTTTGAAGGAGCAGAATGTAGCTTTGTAAGTCCTTCGGTCAAACTGGCGCCCTCACGCACACACACAGAAATAATAAAAAAAAGCCTGCTTACGGTACCTACACGCAGCCCGTAGGAGAACCAGAACTGAAGAATGTCTAAAGCGGATGCAAAATATAACAAAACCAGTTTAAATATTTTCCTATTTCCCCTGCGTAGCCTTTGTGACAAGCAAGGTTTCGAGTTGAGAACTGGTCGGGGCGATTTCTTCCGTTAATTGATACTACACATGATCCGTTTCAAATCCTGGAGCTGCTGCACTTTTGTATAACATGCGAGTTCATCTACATGTGAATAGTAAAATGAGCGACAATCAAGATCTAGAACCCCCTCCGCTCCCCCCCCCCCCCCCCCCAAAATGGCGAACGCCCAAATCATTAAACTTCTTCAAACGAATTCTATGCTTGTGTCCGCATTGTGAAGGTGCAACGACCACGAAGAGGGAATCCGTTTTTTCTTCTTCAATACTTGTGAAAATGTGAAATATAGGTTCAAAGTAGTTCATTGTTATGAGCGCTAAACATGTAAGTCTTCACACAATAAAGTAATCAGAAAAGTAACGGTTACTTCTTCAAGTAATGTCCAATTAATTTTGCTGTCGAGTAATCAAGTAATCTAATCGAATACTTTTTAGCCAAGAGTAATAGTAATTGTAATCGATTACGTTTTTTTAGTAACGTGTACAAGACTGTATACATGATAGCACGCCGGTACGATGCTCATCCAGATTGAAACGGGCAGAGGCGGTGGATTGAATCCACGATCAGTGAGCTTTACAGCGTGAGCTTTCGCTACACGTGCTACCGATCCACGAGCAACGAGACATCGCAGTGGAATTCGAGCTCGAGAGAAAAACAACAACAGCAACAGCAAGAAAATCTCCGGTTTGAGATAATTAGTACTAGTGTCGCCATCTCGTTTATCAAGTTGGACATAAAATTAACAGGGTGATTTTATTTACACAAATACGCAAATACAACAATATTTTGCTTTCTCGTCATGGTCTTAAAATTAAGATTATAGGCACCCCTAGTACGTACGGCCAAGCGTTTTGTCACGTTTGTCTTCTAAATAATTGAATTTTCAAAAATGCCTCAAAACGCGCTAAAAACAGTCAAAACGGTCATATTTCTGGATTTTATTAAAAATCTCCAGCTCTCTAAAAAAAAAATCCAAGGGCCGCACAACCTTCATTACGTTATCATAAGTAACCCCCAAAAGAATGAATACTATCGTGCATTCCTGAAACTCAGGTTTGTGTAGCGAAATTTTCCCATTGAGTGACGAGCGGTTGAATCCCCCTTAAAGTTATGGTTGCTTCACGTATGCGCCAAAAGCTTGGTGCGATCGGTCTATTCTGCTCACTCATTTTCTCAATCCGCCTGTATGTTGAACCTTTGTTGTATCGTAGGGTGAAGAATAAAAATCAACGTGCAGGGCATTTTTTAGAGTATATATTTTTTGGGAAGGACCTACGGCCATAAAACGAGGTAAAGAAAAATTCTTGATTAAAACCATACAGTAATCATATTCATCTTATTTAAATCATTCTTATTTTATTTAAATCAGATTAATTGATTTAAATCAATGTAGCTAGACAAAAGTGACTCTTTACCACTAGATATATTTTTGACTTGATGGATTGTTTGCTTGCTCAATTCGTCCCATCACTGATAATAATGCGGAAGAAAGAATTATTGTAAATGTATAGTACAGTTTAATTAACAACCTTTTATTGATGTAATCCTCGACACAATAAAACAAAACAAAAACTTTTCTTTCTTTTTTTAGTTAGTTAGATAAAAAACTTTTACTTGATTTTTCCTTTGTGTTCTAACTCGTTGTAAAAGGACATTGCTCTTTTTTAATTTTTGTTTCTTTCTTTTGTTTTCGGATTTCTTTGCAGTAGGACGTTACATAGCTGACGAACGAAGTGTAAGATATCAAGTTCAGCGCTCCGATTTTCTGAGAAGAGTACTTTTAAAGCGGTGGCTTTATAGGACCAACCAACTTCAGGATCAGCGTAAGCACGATATGTGTGGGTCAGTCAGTCCGCTCCGTAACCGCTAAACGATCTCGAAAAAGAAAAAAAAAAAACGGCAATCGGTGCCAGGGATTTGACCCCGGTCACCGGCGTGGAAGCCGAGTGCGCTACTGACTAAAGGCTCGTTCACACAGACCCGTTTTCTTACGTTACGTTACGAAATTTCACCGGAAAATTTGTGCTCCGTATTAAGCGTGGCTACCAATTCAAGGAGATAGCCTGGGACGCGACATTCGAGACACGAATGTTTCGGTGACGACGAACTAGGACGGTGAGTTACCTGGCAACCAAGGACACAAGCCTCGTCGTAACGTAACGTAAAGCGCGCTCCAAACCAAAGCTTCTTTTTGCGGCTGTATACTGGGCAGGTCCGGCACCGCAAGAATTGTGTCGTTGGCGGGCAGTCGATGGCTTGCTGGCTGCAGGAAGAGAAGAGAGGGTGTGGGATGTCACTCAAAAGCAAATGTGTTCCTTTATAAGTAGGTTCCATGTTTTCAGAGTTTAGTAGTTTTGGGAAAATTCAGGTCTTGGCATACTTAGCTTTTTAACTGTCTCAGAAATAGATAAATGATTTGTCCTTAGCATAAATTAGCAAAATAATTCCCCTTTTCTTTAACTGGTCAATATTTTAAAAGGGAAGCGAGATCTTTTCTTGGGAAGTCGGAGCCTGTATCGAGTAGTCTAGCGGAAAAAAAATGTCACCCAGTGGTTTTATTTTTTGGCCATGTACAAGCTTCACAATCGAAGTTCATTGAAGAAATACGATCTGACGGATCTTTACCGGCTAGTCATTTTTGGATTTTTTTCGAATTTGTCTGAAAGCACGTAATCCTTCTTTAACCAGTAGGCACACTTTGTCATAACTAATGCACTCAATGAATTCATGGTGCTGACTACGGTTTCATTAGTGCATCAAATCATTTGTTTAGACAAGCATACAAAAGAAACCACAGGTAGCCTAGCATAGTGTACACCAAGTAAACAATCTAATCTTGAAGACTGCATAAACGTTGTGGCTCCCTAAAATCCGAAATACACCATGTGCAATCTTTATTAAGGCGAAAATCTTGTATGTCTCATTGTTCAGTCCTTGAGAAAAAAATATCGACGATATGAAAGGTACCAAAACGTTTATGTACCGCCACGGGCGGAGGGGTACTGCGTTGAACTACTGAACGAAAGGTTGTTGGTTCGACACCAGCCGAGGGACGTGGGCTAAAAGTCTTTTTGGAGGAATATTAATATTTGCACGGTACCTTTCGTATTGTCGACGTGTTTTTTTCTCAAGGACTGAACGATGAGACATATAAGGTTTTCGCCTTAATAAAGATTGCCCATAGTGTATTTTGGATTTCAGGGAGCCACAATGTTTATGCAGTCTTCGAGATTAGATTGTTTACTTGGTGTACACTTGGGGTACCACCGCATCCGTAAATCGCGTGTCTGTCTTTAATGCATCGGCGCTTGGGCTTTCGCCTTCAAGTCGTCTTGGGGATAACAAAAGAGACCCTGTGTTTTTTGTTTTTTTTAGCTTAATGCAGTTTGGCACAGCTTACCATGGTTATTGGTGGCGGATGAAGTTCAGGCACAACCACAACTTGTGGTCTCTTGTCCTGCAGTGGCTGCACGAGTGTGCAGTGGCTGCACGAGTAGATCTGTGGTAGCTCCAGGCAGTGTCTGACACCAATCCACTGTGCTCCGAGCTTCTTCTTGACATGGACCTTGATGAGCTTGCTCATCTTGCGGACCCCAAGGATACGGTGGATGTGATACCCATCTGCCGTGAAGTATTCCCTCTTTGGGGCCTTTTCTCGATTCTGGAAAAAGGGCTGCATGAAACAAACATGAACAATTATCCAATTAAAAATATGCAAAGTTGGTAAGGTGTAAATACCCTTTTCGATCGAGTATGTACAATCCTATTTGAAACAGAACAAACATACAACAGCTAATTCCCTACTACTATCGTGAACACCTGGGGTACCCGAAAAATTACGGGCCAACAATTGGCCACTCGCAGAACATAAAGAGCACTCCCATGTGGGGATGCTGTGAACCTCCCAAAGTTCGAGCTTAAAGGGTATGAAAATTTTCAAAGCTTGCTGAGGTTCGAATATGCAAAGTTTGTAATTTGAAGTGAACCCTACCCAATTCTACTGGATTTCGGATAAAATGCACAACTTACATGCGGGTTGATGAGGACGACGTCAGCCATCTGCCGCACATCTCTCGCCAGCAGGTGGTTCAGCAGTAGTCTGCGGCCCTTGGCTTCCCGGTCTACCCAGCACCTTGGCAGCAACTTGAACACCAAAATGCTGCAAAGTACACACAAAAAGAAACAAAGAAAAGCAAGCATTAGACACACAATACGGAACTGAGCAGTCGACAGAGTGCTCAGTTCTCTTACTCGGTTACTCGACAAGAGTAACCCAAGCTGACTAAACCCATGCTGCTACCAAGAAACGGCTGCAACTGAAGTGCCTAGACATTGTCAGGGAACATGAGCGCATGCATTTTAGGGCAAACACACAGGCCCAATAGAGCTGTGATCAATTAAGATCCATTTCACGCTGCAGCACACGAATCTCTGAATAGCACAGTGCCTCAGCCAGATGAGGATCAGGAGGGCAGTCTGAAAACCTCAGGTTAGCAGCGGCTGCTCTCAGGACCTGCTCCACTGGTATGTTTCTACCATCCACGGACCTCTTTCGCTTTACTGGGCGAAGACCCGCGGGCCGAGGCACATGTGGGTTTGCAGCAGGGGGCTCGGTCACTTCCTCCACATCCGCAGGGGTTGGCCTTGGTGGATGCGCACTCTCTGCTCCACGCTGTGCAGCCAAGAAGGCAGCCGAGACCTCGAAGGGTGATGTTGGGCCCTAGAAATGCATTTGCCACTGTCAATATAAGCTAAGCAGTCTAGATCGGGGCTCAGCAACCCTTTGAAGCAGCTGGCCGAGGAGACGCGAAGTGAATGTGGGGTTGGGCCAGACGGGAAACTGGTGTGTGTGTGTGTGTGTGTGTGTGTGTGTGTGTGTCTGTGGGGGTATGCTGACACACGCTTAGAAGTGTCTGCAATTATGAAGAAAAGGCTATTTAAGCCTAAATGCTTTAGCACTGCGCTGATTTCTGAAACTTAGGCTACAGAACACTTGAGCCCCTTCTCAATACACATTTTATATTTCAATATTGCTCGCCAAGATGCAAGCATGCAAGTTTAATGTACTGATTAAAAGTCACGCAGAGGTGTAGAGCTCTTTATCCGTCATTGTCATTTGCAAAAGCATGTGTGACTATGTATGCTTCATCCTCGAAATCATCCGTTTACACAGCGAGCATCAGTGTACTCCTTAGATTTGAAAACCACAACATAGGAAGCCAATGTGAAAATTAACTGAACGAGTCCTCTTACTCATCATCAAAAAACAAAAACTGCGAACAAGTCCTCCAACTCATAATCCACTTAAAAATGAGCAAGCCCCACTGGATAAATATCTTGGACTTGCCAGAAGTCTGTCTGATCTTATTTCTGAAAGATACAGATGTTGTTTGAATCCTCCTCCCTCAAATAACGCAATACTCCAAGTTTGAAGAGTTTTTGTTACCGGTGTCTTTGCAACGAGAAAATTGAGTGATAAAACTCATCAGAATCCGTTCCAACATAACTTTGCTAAGCAGTTAAATCAATGGCCCGGCCAGCCAATGACTGTCAGAGCGAGGCATGCGACAGCATACTGTCCGAGGTTGCAATCATCTTGCGGAGGGCTGTCATATACCTTGCTCTGTTGCTCTTACTGCCTCACGAGGGATGCAGCTCTTACCATTTTCAAAGTTATGCTGAAATGAAGTATACTGCACTGTCGGAATAGTTAAGATAAAGCTCTAAAGCTTTTCCTTCTGCGAGATTCCCAGGTTTGAGTTCGAAGTGAAACATCAACCAGTAATATCACACCGAACCAAAATCGGAAAGCTATGATGGCTTTCCTTCTACAAAAAACACAAACAAAAAATCTTCTGTTCGGCCCAGCGAATGCCTATGCACACTGTGCCAGGGGCTGACCCCTGATTTAGGTGGTTAGCCAGTGCACTCAGTATTTACGAGATAAGGGTTATCCAAAAAAACAGAAATTGGGGGAGGGGGAGGGGAAGAAGGTGGTGCTGTTGACAGCTGTAACGCCAAAGGAAGTGCCACAAGGTGAAAGCACTGTGTAGAGGAACACAAGAAAACAAAAAGAAGTAGCTTTTGTAAGCTACAGCCCATGCTCATCAGTCTGAAAGACCGGAAAGAAAGTCAAGACGGGCAAATAATCACCACAGGATCTTGGTCATCAGTTGGCTTGGTTGTACCTGCGGTGCATCCAGGTGACTGGCTGCATGATGGAGTCACTCCTATAATTCACCAGAAGAGTGTACGTTTCATCGCATATGACAGCACTTGTGAAAGACACCTGGAAACGTGACTATAAGCCCAGTAACATAATGACAAGGAGGCATCGCAATACATTGCATGCTATCTTACCTCCAGTTTGAGTGCTGGACTGGCTTTTTGATGTTCCTGTAGCCTCAGACTTGCATAATTGACAAAAAGGACCGTGTAGTTGTATACGAATGAGAAATATGAAAAGTGTACTTTCGCGAAACAGTGGCTTCCTGACTGACACAGTCAGGAAGCGCAAGCTGCCAAAGTAGATCCACTTTGGCTTGCAGACGTCCGAGGTTCCAAAGCCGCTGCGCTCTGTTCCTGCCACCTTGGCCGCCTCCTTGGCGTACTTGTCCCTCAGGTACTTCCACTTTGTTTTTCAGATGTCGCCTGAAGAGAAATATATTGATTCTAGTGTGGGACAAGCCTGACAGACATGATATACTCATGCAGAAATGTGAAAAAAGATGACAAAAATGCCATAGGCAATTGTAATGCCTCGTGGGCAACGGACAGCACACACAAAACGCACATCAAAAGCACTTGCACAACAAATTTAGTCCCACACTTAAAAATGACTCGCCAAGCTTTCAAGCAAACGACTATAGTATGTTCACTGCTAGGCTGACAGGGCGGTAGAAGCTACATGCTCGCAGGAACAATCAACAATAGGGTGCATGCATACAACGTGGTCAAACTCTCCGGGTAGTCACGGGCATAGAATGGATCAGGCACTGAGGAGCAGGTGACTGACTGATCTAGAGACAGTACATAGCTTTCACTGCCCATCAACTTAGCAGTGAACGATCTCACTAACATCTGCTATGTGTACGATGCTACGTATACTTTGTGGGCCAATTGGAACAAATCTATAAAGGAAGAATCGTAAAACTTTGGTTCGGCCGGTATGGTATGGGACTGTAACTTGTCATTTCGTTTTGAGAAGTATTTTAAACATGCTTGGCTCAATCGAAAGTTATAATTAAATAGGACTGATTGTCTTAAGGACACAAATGGAGTTCAGCCTTTTCCATACAACCGAGACAACACTTTCTCGTAGGCTGAATAAAAAGAGGATTAAAGGCGACGCAGTGATTATCTTCCTTCTCATTTTTGGTTGAAACAACCGTCAAAACAACGCAAAAACGTGAAGAAAAAGAAAGCATTTGGGTATTTACAAATATTACCGTCTTCGTCTGTCGATTTTTGAATGAATGTTTCCGCAATATTGTTACAAAAACAATTCAACACCATCACATATCAAGTAAACCATGCGCGCAACACAAAATGCGAAAACGCGATATCAAGGGTTGCAAAACCGTACTTACAGCGCACGATGCCCAACAGACGGGCGACCTCCTTCGAGACGTTCTCCCGTTTCGGGTTGTCTTTGTCGTCGCGCCGAAGCTTCCCGTACAACCAAGGGTCGTTCTCTGGACGAGCTCGAGCAACTGAAAGCACTTGTTTGGTCATCATAGACGGCAGCTTCTGCGGCCTTCTGCGCAGCTTCTTCATGCCTCTGCGCGTCCGCAGCAGCCTTCTTTTCGGTCACCTTCCTCGCGTCGGAAACAGGGACAAAGTTCATAGATGCAGCCATACGGGCCATTCTCGCAGGCAACTTCCAATTGACCTTGCAACTTCTGCGAAGATAATCTGCTTCGGCTCCGGCGCCTGCGCCCGACCGGCGGCCAGCAGAGACACGGTGAAGAAACGCGGAGCAGTGCCGTCCACCAATTGGCCGGGAGACAGGAACGCCCTACTACGTCACGGCGCTTCTCCGTGCGCGTCCAGAAAGAAGTTGAAATTTTCCAACTTTTTTGTGCGCACCCGGAAGGAGCGAAGAAGCGGCGCAACGTCACAAAATACGTCACATCCGCAAGCCGCACGACCTACACGCGCAAAAAAGAAGCTTTGGCTTGGAGCACGCTTAAGGAGTTGAGCTAGGTTCAACTTTTCACACAGCACCGTTTTCTTACGTTACGTCTAATGGTGTATTCGCACGAGAGATCTTTATCCCCGGAGAAAACCGAGTACGTCATAGAGCTGAAAGAAGGAAACGGCACGAGAAGGAGGAAGCGGTGCAGAAACTCCAAGCGAGCATTCGCACGACGGAGTCGCATATAGTTGAGTCCCCGGAGTTTTTCTTTTCGCAAACCTGTTGGCGATTTTCGGGGGCTCATTGAACAAAAGGCAGGAAAAAATAATAAAGAAAAGACACCCCACACTTCAAGCCTGCTGGCGACTTTCGGGGGCTCATCGAACATAAAGGCAGGCAAAAAATAATAAAGAAAAGGCACCCCACACTTGACAGCTATTGATCATTATCCCTCCCCAAAAGCGGGTCACTGTCATTTCGGCCGATAGTCGCATTACGGCCGAGAGTGCATTACGGCCGAAAGGAGCGGAAGGGCCGGGGGTGGCTTTGAGGCCGAATAGGGCATAACGGCCGATAACTGCATTAAGGCCGATAGTCTCTGAATTGGCTAGTGTGGCCGCCTTCTCGGGGTCGCGTTGTGGTTGATGACTTCAGTTGCCACCAAATAAGATAGATGGCCGCACGTATTTATTTTATTTGTCAGTGCACATTGTATCTCGGTGACGGCAAATTTTACGTTTTTGGTTTTATTGCTTTATCCTTTACGATTAATTAAGCATGTAACGCTTTGACCGTTTCGACTAGCTTTTATTTTTTGCTACACTCCGTGTCATCATTTTTCAGCAAATGACGAAGGCTAGGTCCTCGTGAGCCAATTAGAGAGACGGAACGAAGCACGTGACACTTCTTCAAGGCAAGAAAGCACTCCGACGGTGAATTAATTGTCATGTTCTGACATTCTGATGGCTCATGTGTTTTTCATATTTCCTAGTATGAGTTTTCTTCAACGTTTGGCTGTAAAAGAGATTGAAAATAAAATTCTAGAAGCAACCTCACTCATCGTTTTCGTAGCCGCCCGGTAGAATCAGGGACATAACTAATTTAGTTAAAGTGCTGAAATTAAAAAAAACAAAAAAAAACACAATAAATGTTTCACTGAACTCTTAAAAAGTGATTAAAATATAGGAATGTTATACCAAAAAGGCGCCCTAAATTCATAGCTTTTATTTGGAAATACGTGTGCGTGTGTGTACATAATTCAAATATGCAGATGAGGGAACTACTGATCAAACAAATAAGAAATGATAAAGCGCAGAAAAGCAAAATAATTAATGAAAAATTCGGATAGGCAAGGCCGGCGTACCGACTGGTGCCGGCCGTGAAGGGGGAAAACAAACCCAGAACCGCAGTATTTGCAGTCACCGACAGATACACTCTTAAAAATGTCACAAGTTTACTTTCCCGCAGAATATTGTAAATGATTTATTTTTCGCAATTAGGTTAAAGCTGGAGTTTTGGAATAATTTGCGGTTCTAATTTTCGTGACGCGGTAAGATCTCAATATAGATTCTAATGTGATTACATTTTAACGGAATTGTTCGCGGGACCTTTTTTTCGCGAATTGTAGGCGATTCACGAAAATTAGGTCCTCTCGAAAATTAAGTAGTTTACAGTATTCGGAGCGCCAATCATTGTAATCTGAGAAGAGACCACGGCGATTGACGATACTGAAAATATGTTAATTTCATCCGCCATGCTCAATGTGGCGCCATCTATCTTATTTGGTGGCAACTAAAGTCGTCAACCACAACGCAACCCCCGAGAAGGCTGCCACACCAGCTCATTCAGAGACTATCGGCCTTAATGCAGTTCACGGCCGTTATGCCCTATTCAGCCTCAAAGCCACCCCCGGCCCTTTCGCCCCTCTCGGCCTTAATGCACTCTCGGCCGTAATGCGACTATCGGCCTTAGCGAGATGCTCCCCCAAAAGCAGGGGGACAAAAGAGGGGGCCCGACCGCTCCGACGGATACCGACGGAACGGCGGATATTCTGTAGGCTTGCCACAGATTCTCCTCGGCTCACCGCGAGCATGGCGCGAGCTCGGGGGACCAGCGAACATCCGTGACGCGGAGCACGTGACCTCAGAACTCGATGACGTTTTATCTTCTCCTCGGGTAATAAACTCCGTCGTGCGAATACACCAAAAGTCGCCGAAACATTCGTGTCTCGGATGTCGCGTGCCAGGCTATCTCCTTGAATTGGCAGCCAGGCTTCATACGAAGCACAGATTTCCCGGTGGCTTTTCGTAACGTAACGTAAGAAAACGGGTCTGTGTGAACGAGCCATGAGCTACGAACCCAGCATGCAGGAACGGAAGGAGCTGAAACAGGTGGTGTGGAAGGAGCGCGCGTAACGAGGAGCGGAAAGGTCAGGAAAGCGCGCTTTCCCTCACTCGGTGACCCAAGACATTCAGCGCAAAGGCCTTCTTTTTTTATCCGGCTGATGTCGAAGGAAAACGCGCGCAGCGTCACAAAGAGACAATGGTGTGACGTAATCTGTTTTTTTTTTTTTTATATATATATATACAGAATTAACCCTACCCTAAGCACCACCAGAACTAAAAGCACCCCCACCCCAGGCCTGAAAGAGAATGGGCCATCCTTCTCTAGGCACCACCTGAACTAAGAGCACCACCCACCCTATAAAGCTACCGCATTTAAACGGATTTGGCAGAATGACCAAACATGCAGCCAACATTTTTTTTCTCTCGTGTTTAGCCTTATAAAAATATTTCTTCTTCAATAATTCTTTCATTTAAATTTTAAAAAAAATATATATATTCAAATAGAAAGCGACAAGTTTTGTAGATAATGTTTTGGCGGGAAAAGTTTCATTTATATCATCACACTAAAACTTGTCCGATTTAAAGGGATACTGAACCAAGGAATTTAGTGTCCATAATAAGTGGCGCACGTTCTTTCCACGGGCCAGCAGCCGCCGGTGTGCGCAAACGCACGCAACAAAAATGACGTCAAAGACCTTCATTCACGGTTAAGATGACAGTGAAATGTATGGGCTTCGGGCCAAAGGAGAATATATAAAGACAAGTTTTCCATCTACACAGGGGTGTCTGGTGTAAAAAGTAAGCGATTAATTGGTCTAACAAACACGTAGCTTTCACCTGTAGAGATGAAAAGCCTGTCTTTATTTTCCTTTGGCCCGAAGCCCATGCATTTCACTGTCCTCTTAAGCGCGAATGGAGGCCTTTGACATCATTTTCGTTGCGTGTGCTCGCGCACACCGGCGGCTGCTGGCTTGTGGAAAGAACGTGCGCCACTTATTATGAACACGCTGTGGCATTACGCAATGCGAGCATGGCGTTTTGCATTCCGTAATGCCACAGCGCAGAGTTCATTTTTAGGTCCAAACAGATGTTCCGCCTCATCATTCGCTGAGCTGATTTCGTAGATCGCAGAGATTGGCTCTTTGATTGTTTAGCGGATAAGTAGACGCGCAGGCATTTCTTCGCCTTTGTATTTTCGTCCTTTCATTGTTTTTTTCTGGTTACGCCGTTTCGTGTCCCATTATAGTCTTGCTAAGTGCATGAGATGTGCTTGTAACCTTAAAGGGGCCCTGCAATCATATTTAAGCGTCTACCTTTTTTGCGGTTTCCACGTCTCTTGGGGTTCGGGCAAGCCAGCGGGCACGGAGAGAGTAACTAAATATCAGTGCGTCATATTTTAACCGGACGACGCGGAAACCTCCTCCACCGACAAGGGCGACCCGCGGTACCGAAAGCGCGCAAAATGTGACGTCTTTGGTCCTGGGGTTACTACTGGTCAGAGCCGCTAAAAGCTTCTTTTTAGTCGAAATACAAAATATATGTGGCGCGAACCGATTCAATTATTTATAAAAGTAGTTTTTGTCCAGTATTTTAGATCAGAAAAGAATCAAATGCAGTTTATAAAGTACGGAAACAAGAAATGACCCGTCGACATACCCGCCACCAAGCGGTGGAAAAGGCGGCGCATACTAGAAAGGAGTAGTGGGATCAGGCGCCGACACGGAAAGGTCCCGGATGTACGCGGCGGCGCTGCGGCCGTAGGGACTGGAGGATCCGATCGGCTTTGAGCGTTCCCAAGGCCTTCGGCGAGCAGCTTTGTCTGGCGGTTTGGTCGTTTCGGGGTATGGCAAGGCGAAGTGGCTCCCATTCTGAATTGATCTTTACTCCGTGTTTGCTGTCGGTTGTGGCCAATGAAGTGTCATGCTGAATTAGTGTTTAATCGCGCAGCAAATGCAATGAGAGCCGCTCTAGCTGCCCGCTACATACAGCCTATCCACAATACGCTTTAGTGGCGCCCTCTCGCGCCGTCGACACGGAGTGCGGCAGCCGTGAGCGCTCGCTCAGCTCACTACCCCTCGTCTAGTTCACGGTCACTCAAGCAACCAAGGACGTCACGAAGGAGGTTTTTTTTGCTTGTTTTTGTAATTTTAATTCGCCTATAACTTTTAAACTAAAGCGAAATTCGAGAAAAGAAAAGTTTCATGAAGTTGCTACGTTCAGTGCGCTCAGGTTTGGTGCACATTAAAAATTAGTAAAAAGTCATTGCAGTGCCCCTTTAAAGGGGTCATGAAACGATATCTGGTTGGAATGTTCATGTCTTTACAGGGGCCTACTGGTCCTAGTCTGACCCAAGTATACTCGCACGGACCGCCGCTGATTCAGAAGCTTCTTGGTCGCGGTGTAATTGCGAGGATAAAAGAGCACTATTTCTTTCAGTCTTGCTTTCACAAAGCTTGATGAGTTAAGGGGGATTCAACCGCTCGTCACTCAATGGGCAAATTTCGCTTCACAAACCTGAGTTTCAGGAATGCACGATAGTATTCATTTTTTGGAGGTTACTTATGATAACGTAATGAAGGTTGTACGACCCTTGGATTTTTCTTGTAGAGCGCAGGAGATTTTTAATAAAATCCAGAAATATGACCATTTTGACTGTTTTGAGCGCGCTTTTGAGGCACTTTTGAAAATACAATTATTTAGAAGACAAACGTGACAAAACGCTTGGCCGTACGTACTAGGGGTGCCTCTAATCTTAATTTTAAGGCCATGACGGGAAAGCAAAATATTGTTGTATTTGCGTATTTGTGTAAATAAAATCACCCTGTTAATTTCATTTCCAGCTTGTTAAACGAAATGGCGACTAAATGCCTCGAACAGGCGATTTTCTTGCTGTTGCTGTTGTTTTTCTCTCGAGCTCGAATTCGACCGCGATGTCTTGTTGCTCGTGGATCGGTAACACGTGTAGCGAAAGCTCGCGCTGTTAAGCTCACTGATCGTGGATTCAACCCCCCCCCCCCCCCCCCTCTGTCCGTTTCAATCTGGATGAGCATCGTACCGGCGTGCTCTCATGTATCACTATTGTGTAATGCACGTTAAAGTCGTCAGACAAGCAGCGGTATACTGCACTGCCTTTCATCTCCAATGAAGACACCAGATGCCCTCAGAGCGAACTAACTTCCCGCTGTATAAACATAGACACAACAGAACTACAACTGATGGCTCCGTTGGTCGGCGCTTTTTGAACGTTGTAAAAAAGTGTAACTAGTCATAAGCAGATTCCTAGCGAAAGGCCTGATAAGGCTCTGAAGGCGTTACTTTCGTTAATTCTATTTTTTTGTGTGTGCTATGTTAGCGCGCGTGGTCAAACGCTTGCATACGCTACAAGCGTGGCTCGTAAGCATCCTAAGATTGTGCAGGGTTGAACAGAGATATCCTAACATATAGACGCTTTAAACACGCGCCTGACACGCGCTAGAGTGAGCCGCCATTGCCGTCCTTCTCCTGTCTTACCGAGATTCCTAGCCACTGAAGCTGACGTTGACGAGCCTTCACAAAGGCGTATGCTGGGGTGAAGGACGCAGTAGCAGCTAAAGTGGCAATAACCTGTCCTGCTGTGACAATGGTGAGGTAAAGCGAACGGAATAAGAGGAAACAAAAACTGAAGGTCGGTTATGGCGGCGCCCATGCACAGCTGCCTGAAAGCGTCTATAAACCAACACACTGTTTACAAACAAGCCCGCTTTGCCCACAACAGGTGTGGGCACTGCGCATGCGCAGAAGCCAAATTTGGGAGGAATGAAGCATTAGCGCATGCGCAGTACCGACAGCAGCGCCACCGCGGTCGTATGACGTCAGCAAGTTGAGTTGGTCTATAGGGTGCCTCAGTGTCCTTCTGCTTAGGGTGATGCCACCCTTTGTAGTACCGGATGCCGACAGCACGCGCTCACAGGGCTTTCACGCGCCTCAGAACAAAAACAAAAATAATAAAAGTGTGGAACAACATGGCCAGATGTTTCCACCCTAAGCAAAGCGCACATGAAGGCACCCAGCAAATATGTATTTGGAAATAAAAAAATAATTGAATAAGTTGCAAAGAAGGCTAAAATACTTATTCCGAACAACATTTATTTTATGAAACATTATTTCAGATATTTTCATTCTCTGTAGACCTTGTTTGGTGGCTAGTGGATATGAAAAACAAAAAAAGAATCATGATTTCTATTATTTCGAACAATTACATTATATTTTCTAAACCAACAAACAGGTGCTTACTATGAGATGCGAATTGAATTTTGACGTTAGCGTTTTGGTACCCGAAACAATTTATTTTTGTAAATTTAACACTTCCCATTTTGCGGATTACTAAGAAAACCAAACGGGCCATCAAGAGGTGGAAAATACGTTTCTACCTAAGGTGAGGCGTGCGTTTCTTTTTTAGGGGCGAAGCTCCTTAGGGGCTGCCATGTCCGTCCGCCGTCCGTTGTCCGCCGTAGGCCGGTGTCGGGTGCTCGTGCTTCTGCTCGTGAGATCACGTGCTCACGAGCACGTGAGCACATTCTCACGTGCTCGTGTAGGGCAAAAAAAAAAATTGGAAAACAAAAGATGAAAAAAATTATGAAAAAAGAAAAAGAAGAAAAAAAAGAAAAAGAAGAAAACCACACATTCTCCTACTGACATGAATGAAAAGGCTCAAAGAAAAAGACGGAAAACAAAAGAGTAGGGGGTTCTGAGATGCCATCCCATCTGTCTGCTTAAAAAAAGAAAAAGTAGAAAACCACACATTCTCCTACTGACATGAATGAAAAGGCTCAAAGAAAAAGAAGGAAAAAAAAAGAGTAGGGGGTTCTGAGATGCCATCCCATCTGTCTGCTTAAAAAAAGAAAAAGAAGGAAAAAAAGAAAAAGAAGAAAACCACACATTCTCCTACTGACATGAATAAAAAGGCTCAAAGAAAAAGAAGGAAAAAAAAGAGTAGGGGGTTCTGAGATGCCATCCCATCTGTCTGCTTAAAAAAAGAAAAAGAAGAAAAAAAAGAAAAAGAAGAAAACCACACATTCTCCTACTGACATGAATGAAAAGGCTCAAAGAAAAAGAAGGAAAAAAAAGAGTAGGGGGTTCTGAGATGCCATCCCATCTGTCTGCTTAAAAAAAGAAAAAGAAGAAAACCACACATTCTCCTACTGACATGAATGAAAAGGCTCGGCATGCTGCGGCTCGGCGTCTACGCAGACAAGCACCACAAGAGCTTCGCCCCAAGCAACATCATTCACCACGTGGAGATGCGGTCCATTTCTTTTTATCTCTCTTCACCTTTATAGTTTTTAGGCAAAGTCAAATGAACCTCTGAATTACTTTAGTGTCTTCAAAACAAAAATCGGGAGTTCACTATGCTATTGTCCGTTATGAACACCTCTTTCAACAGTGATCTTACTATGTCACGGTGGAATGAAACGGTGCTACCTTACCTGTCTGGAAACAAATTGGGGTGTGTGTATGTTTATACAGCCTAGAACATAGTCTGCCTCAACGGGCGACTTGTCTCCCAGCCGTAGGTGAGCAGTTTAGCCAGTGCAGTACAACCGGTAGCCTGGGGCACTTAACGTGCACCACGCGGTAATGATGAACGACCGCACGGTCGTGCATCACTCGGCCCCATATCCTTTTTTTTTCTTTATTACATTTGGCCACCGATCCCTTTTTATCTGTCTGGACCACCGTGGTCTGGACTAAGGGCTCATTCACACTGGAAGCGGATCCGCGTTCGCAAAGCGGTTGCGAACGCGGTTGTATAAGGATTCAGTACATTTGCACGCGCATTTGATGACATCAAATGCGCGTGGAATTGTATACTATACTTCGTTTCACTTTATCTGCGAGCGAAGCCAAAGCTAGAAGCGCGAGACCAGCGCTTTTTGCGTTTCTCCCCAGCTCGCGCGCTCGAGCAAACCCTGAACACACGGAGCTTTCGTGCTCGCGCTTCCAGCTTTGCCTTCGCTCGCACATAAGGTGAAACGAAGTATACACCTTTTCCACAAGCGCGCAGCCACCTTGAATAACGTCACTTCTGGTATGCGGTAAAACATCTTTTTGATCTCTCCCCGCAGCTGGAAGGTGTTTACGAAAAATGCGTGATTGTCACACATTCTTGATTTGCCTCACCCATATTTTCTTGCATATTCCAGGTTCAAACGTTTTATTATTTTTTCGCCCCGCATACCAGATACGGAACCCACGTGACTGAGAACGACAGAAAACAAAAAAGGTCTATAGATCTTTATACAACCGCGTTCGCAACCGCTTCGCGAACGCGGATCCGCTTCCAGTGTGAATGGGGGGTAAAGCCGTTCGATGTGTTTGCGTTTGTCTTGCAAGTGGCGTCAAATGTGCCAGTGCACGAGGCCCGTGTCTCGAGCGGACCTTGGAAGCAGTTGTCGGCGCAGTACTGAAATGAGCGGCCCTTGGAAGCGAATGGCAGCGGAGCACCCGCTCCTCGCACGTGTCTTGCGCGTTTTCACAACAATGGTTGGCGGTACTTGAAAGCGTGAATTTTATCAAATGAATTTAGTCTGCACTTGCCGGCAGCGCCTTCAATTTATGGAATTGACGAGGATAACTTGAGTGCGACATGGCTTTGAGTATTTGAGTGGTTCTTTTTCGCTGACAAATGGACAGACGGAAAGTGTCCTCTATTGCCATACCCGTTGCCAATGTTGTCAGCTGTTGTGCCCTTGGCGCGCGATTATGGACGAGTAGTAGAGCCGCGCCACTTGCTTGGACAGAGAACTCCTTGGTACAGTTCACACTGGGAAACGGTTGTTTCTTGTTGCTTTTGACTCGACGCGCAGAAGTGTGGACCTCGTCGACGATGTCCACACCTCTGAACATGCAGAAGTGTGTACCTCGCAGCGCAGAAGTGTGTACCTCGCCACTAAATGAGCTATGCTTAGGGTCGGCCCTCTGTTCCCAAATACTGCTGTGGGCGCCACCATCTTGGTGCTTGTACAGAGCAGACGCAACTGCCGATCGTCATGATTCAAAAGTGCGACTTCCTCGGCATTTAATTCGGTGTTAGGAAGCTCATGTAATATTGCTTTGCTCTGGCGCGAAGCGTTTAAACATTTGCGGAGGACGTAAAAGCGTTTCCTGTGATTTCAGATACAATTTCAGATAACTGGCAGCCATGATTTTGAGCCACAATGCGGACAAGATTCGTTACCCTGAAGCGTAGCTTATTTAGTGGCACTAGGGAATATCATGGCGGAACAGCGCAGCACTGAGCTAAATTTCAGACGCCATGTTCTTCTATAGTGCCACTAAATAAGCTACGCTTCAGAGTTACGACACTTGTTCATATTGTGGCTTCAAATCATGGTTGCCAGTTATCTGAAGATTTATTTGAAATCACAGGAAACGCTTTTCCGCCCTCCACAAATGTTTAAACAGTTCGCGGCAAATAAAAGCAATATTAAATGAGCTTACTAACACTGAATCTAATGCTTAGGAAGTCGCACTTTGAATCACGACGATCGGCAGTTGCGTCTACCCTGCACAAGCACCAAAATGGCGGCGCCCACAAAAATGTTGGAGAACAGAGTGCCGATACTCTAAGCGCAGCTCATTTAGTGGCTTTTCTTCCCAAAAGTGGCGCGCGGCACGTGTCTCGAGCATTTCCATGCACAAAACTGATTGGCGCAACGTTTCCCAGGATAGATGAACATCACTCCCCACATCCTGGGAGCGGCTTTGCAAACCAGTTGTCAGACGAAGAGCAGACTGATATACGACATAGGAAGTGCAAAACTGCCACTTTATTTCTTTTTTGCTTTCTAGCTTTAAATTAAACTGTTAAAATAATTTTTTTTTTTTTTTTGCAAAACAACGTTTGCGTGTTAAATGGGGTGGTCCAAACGACTGCAAAGCCGCACCTTGTGCTTTCGATAATTTCGAACGTGGATGGAACTTCGAAGTCATTCGGAAATCAGAGCTTCTTCTTCGTTTTGTAAGCCACTGTAATCTACGTATGTACTGGCTCGTATCTCGCACCGCCTGTTTGCCGCTTCCTGCAGCGGCGGACGCAGAGCGAAGAAGATCTAGCTCGAGATCGGCGGCGAACAGCCCGTGGCCCGAGCCCACCTCGAGCGCCCGACCTGCATGCGCAGCTGCGAACATGCAACTCGTTTGTTCCGGAAAAATTATGCGCCATCTATGAGGAAAAGGGTACAAATAAATAGTGGTTGAATCCCCCGTAAGGGGATGGAAACCACCCGCCTTACGACAGTCGAGCGCGGCTCATGGATTGGACACGAGAACACTGCGTGAGCACTCGACTTGGGCTAGTAACAATCAGTGCCTCGGCGGACACTCGGGTAGTGCCTCGTGTCCAACCACTGCGGTGATGAGAATAGCCGAACCCTAACAAGGCCTGGAGCTCAGCACGATTTTTCTACTTTGCCAACCCCAGCACGTGGGTGATTAACGTTGGAGGCATAGGATAGGCACCAGGCCACGTGGCCGCTGGTTCTGGCTCCGAGTTGAAGGGATGAACGATGCTCATATTTCTCGAATTTATTTGCCGACTGGCATTGCATATGAGGAACTAAGGAAAGTTTATTCGGTTATTAACGTTACGGAGCGATTCTAAGTACTATTTATCGAAAGTAAAAAAAAAATTGTTTCATGGCTCTTTTAATGTTGTCGGCATAAGATATATGCACCAGAACACGTGGCCGCTATTTCTGGCTCCGAGTTGAAGGGATGAACGATGCTCATATTTCTCGAATTTATTTGACGACTGCCATTGCTTAGAAAGAAAAACTAAGGGAAGTTTATTCGGTTATTAACGTTAGGGTTTAATGTTAAGTAGTTTTTAGCGAAAGTAGAAAAATCGTTTCACGGCCCTTTTAAAGCTGGGTTCACACTGCTTATAAGGAGTATTCACTGGGAGCCATATTTGTGGGTGGTGTCTAGAGCGCATGCTCAGAACGAGCCCTCATTAATAGGCTGCTAAGACCGGCCATTTTGACGGCGTGGAATGCACGTTGCAAAAGAACCCTGGAAGCAGGGTTGGGCAGAAATACTCGAAAATGTATTTGGATGGGATACATTAAAATAGTAGCCAAAATACTGATACTAAAATACATCTGTAAAAATGTATCGCGATACGTATCGGAAATACATTTTAAATAGAGGCAAAAAAGTATTTGGAAATACAAATACAGGAATACATTTTAGGGAGGGCAGAAATACAAATACAGAAATACTGATACTGCAATACATTTTTCACGTTTGTTAGAGACGCCAACTGAGATGAAGCTTGAAGTGGAAGTTTTTGATCCCGAAATTACTTTCCTGTATACAGGCTTGGCACTTTGCCTTGAAGGTAGTGGTTTCGGACGACGAGGAATCTTCAATGGGCTCAAAAAAACGTTGCATCAAGGACTGACCGCGGTCCCTTCCCTGACATCCTCTCTGCCTGACGAGGAATGCGAAAAGACTTTGACTTCTAAATAAATTCTGTCACCCTGATTCCCATCAAAACATCACCACGCCCCTGTCCAATAAGGACGTTTCTGCCAACATTGATCACATGACGTCACGGTGGAATGAACTGGTATTCTTTATCTGTAGGTGTGGCCTTGAACATGAAACTTTACCACGCTGGTGTATCAAAGTGCAATAGGTATTTTCGTTGTAGGTTACATCGTTGAAGATCATGCAGGCAGTGTCATTTGGAATTTTCGAGAATAGTGGACCACCTGAAGCATCCTGAAAGACGTGTCTCATCTTCTGTTACGGTTGAAAAAACGATACGATGGCATCCCTGTTGTGAACGTCCTTCCTGCAAACCCTCCGCCACCGACGCAAGGATTGCAGTCATCAAGTTTCGCCTAGCATCACCCAAACAGAGACCTCGTGGATTGCGACCTGATATTGCCGGCACAGGTGCGAGCTCTCCGAGAAACAGCGCGCTCGAGACGAGTAGCAGGTGTACGAAGGCTGGGTCGGCACAGCGAGGCCACGTCTGGCCTCCTTCCTGGGTTTCGGATCCCCAGAGCAGTGGGTCACGTTCACGTCTTCTGATGACGTAACCTTGAGCCGTGCAGTACTACGGGCGCAGCCGCAGACGCATTCGAATCACGGTGATTTTAAATATGTGTGAACTTCACTGCGTGATACATCCTACTATTTCAAGTCAACCACCGCCAGGCTCGTGCTGCAACGGACTGGGTGTGTCTCAGCTTTGCCGGCTGGGTGTACTGTGCACGCTAAGGCAAGAGATACATTTATAAGCGGACATTGAATGCCAACAAACAATGACTCAAGAAATTCCTTTCAAAGGACCTGCGGCAGAAGATGCTCTGACTCCAATCCTGGCACGCCACCTGGTTCAAGTCCCCGACTACGCAACACTTCTCAGAAGAGAGGGGAGGACGCATTGAAAAATAGTTTGGAGAATCGGAAGGAACCTTGGTCAGCATCAGGGGCGGATTTAGAGGGGGGGTCCGGATGTCCTGACCCCCCTCTTGATTTCTGCATGTCTAAAATTTAGGGCGTGAAACGAGGGAGAGGGGGAGGGGGTTTCTGAACATATGGTACGCTGCCCAACACCTGACCCCCTCCTCAGGACATTCCTGCATCCGCCCCTGGAGCATAGCAACAATGCCCCAGCATCTCTCAACCCTGATGCCTTAAGAAATAAAAAAAAAAAAAATGTGTTCGGACTTTTTTTTTTGTGAGGGGGGGGGGGGGGGGAGGAGTATTTCTCAAGAAATGTAACGAAATACATTTCATCCTGATTGTATCGCGATACAAAGAAACATTCCAAAATGTATTTCGATACAGGAATACAGATACTGGTGAAAAAAATGTATCGCGATACAGAAATACAGATACGAAATGTATTTCTGAAATACTATCGCGATACATTTGTATCGCGATACTGCCCAACCCTGCCTGGAAGCTAGCCATCAGCACGCGCTCAGCAGTCGCGCACACAGCTATGGCCGCCAGTGAATACTTCCTATTGGCGACGTGAACGATCGAAAGCGTCGCTGTGGTCGGCCCACCACAATTGGCCGAATGCTGACTATGACGTCAGCAAAGGATGTCTCATTGACACAAATAAGAGGAATGTAAGAACTTCAATTTTGACGGTGTTGGCAGAGTTGCTTTGAGACCGCTATGATTTCAGGCTTCCAGAATGCTCATTACAAACACCATCGAGCTTGTTACAAGGTAATGACGTCACGAAAGGTAACCGAACGAGGGCGCCACCGAAACATCCCGCCGCTAATACATCATGCAAAAGACGGTCTGCGTGCAGATTCGAACGCGAGTCACCGTGAGATCTATGCTTCGAATCCCGCATAACAGTGAGTTCAATGAAGAAACTTGGGCACGCGGCATTCGAAACACGGATATTGCGGTGACTCGTGTTTGCAGGCTGTCTATTGTATGATGAAAGCCGGTCGTGGTATGATCTATGAGCATTGTGACCCCGGCTCAGGAGTAGCACGTTGCTTGCGTCATCTATATGTCGTTACTATAGTCGGATGCAACCTGAGAACAATCTTTTAGCTCCACCACAAGCGCATTGCGCCCATCTGAAGTGCCTCCGCCGCCGAGAAAGTAGTTCGCTAGCAACGTTGCTTTTTCTTCCTCCAGTAAACGTGTCTTAAACTACTACAATATTTATTTAATTCATTCAGGACGTTTAAATAAGTTAGAATACGTTTTTGTCAACGAAGAAGCTGTTTAGTAAAGAAAGAAAGTCATGTCCAATGTACCGTCTTCCCAATTCATTTTCTGTCCAAGATACTAACATACCGTCTTCCAGCGCCTTCGATTGAGGGAAAGCGAAGCCCTTATAGTTCCTGCAAATAATAAATATTTAGTGATTTACTTAGTTTTGTGGGCTTTGCGCACGAAATGTGTGCCTTTATTTTGTTGAATGAATAGAAAACAAGAATAATTATACTTTTCGGGTTTTGAGAAATCGGCACCCTCCCAAGTCATCGACACCACCACTGCGCCCCGCTCTCTTTGCGTAGCTTCTCACCTCTCAGCAGTGCTAAGCCTCGCGCCCGCTTCGAAATTTTCGTTGGCGATAGCGTCGCTGAATTCTCACGTTGTCGCGCAAAAACTGCTGCAAACGCAAGCCGATACCATTAAGATTTCGTGGCGTAACCTCGGGCACGTAAAACACGGTGCAAAAAAGCAGAATAATTGTCACGAGAAACTAGCGTCGCGTTGCTAAGGCCAGCAGCCATGTTGAGCTTTTTTTTTTTTTCAAAAGGATCGCGATTGGTCCACGGAATCGTGACGTCATGAAAACGATTGGCTGGCGTTTCTCGGCGTAGGATTACATTTTCCTCTGAGAGGCATTTCCGGTTTTTTCTTAGCTTGCAACCGACTATAGGGTGCCTTCATGTGCGCTTTGCTTAGGGTGGAGACATCTCGCCATTTTGTCCCACACTTTTATCTTTCTTTTTTTGTTCAGAAGCGCGTGCAAGAGCGTGTCCCTGCACGCGCTTGTGGCGCTGACTGTGCTATGGCGACATTTTGTTTTCGTCGATTTCTTTGTATTTTCCCCGTGAGCGCGTGCTGTCGGCATCGGGTACTACAAAGGGTGGCATCACCCTTAACAGAAGGACATTGAAGCACCCTAGTCGTTACTGTTTCTTATACCAAGGTAGCGATTTTGATACTCGTCTCATCAATAGGAATGTGAAGTGCATTTTACCTACTTGTTACTCAGTAACTTGTGACGGTAGT